>OY728123.1:2028819194-2029419194 GCA_963277665.1 Viscum album | reverse complement strand
TGTCGGCTCAAAACCATCTAAAGGATCGACCAACCGATACCAAGGAGCTACTGAAAGCACAATAACACCACCTGTTCTCTATCCAAATTTACTAGCATTGAAGACTCATGTGGATATGAAGCTAAAATATGGTAATAGTCATATAGTGGTTTTCAAAGAGAATATATACGGAGAGTAAATTTAAGATTTCTTTGCTGCTGAAAATGTAAATGAGATCCTTGAAAACGGTTGGCTAGGCATCACAATTGTAAATGTATACATGAGGTATGTTTCCTGGAATTGATTTTCTAAAAGCTGATCTAATTTGAAAATTATGACTAAATGCATTTTATATTGTTGACAGACGCATTTATGAAAAACAGTTGAAGTAATTTTTCCATGAGCCAAGATTTGGACTTGTTATTCCTCATATCACATCAACACACCTAACAAAAATAGATCCATCAAAAAGGGATGAAATAGTGAACTTCTTGCTGAAAACATTTGAAAGCAAGATTACAGATGACAAAATTTTCCTAATACCAACCATGCAGGGGTAATACTCTACAATTAAAGAATATCAATTATATTTTCACTTCTTTTATTACTTATTCCTTTTTGTGTTTTTAGGCAACATTGGTTTCTAATTGTGGTGAACTTGGATACTCCTAAGATTTATTTTCTGTATTCAAAGCAATGATATCCATCAAACCGACCACACATGATGAAGTTTTTGAATCTGTAAGACACTAAATCTTACGTTTTAGGTCTAAAAATTAAGTAATATAATTTATATTATCTTTTACTGAGGATTCTGTTATGATAGGGTGGTATATCATTATCATCTAAAAAAAGGAATGAGGATAGGGGATAAGCATAGGGAGGCGAGCAAGTACTACGTCTGGACAAATATCAGGGTATATATAATAAAATTTCACTATCCAAATACATCTCAACACAAGTTACTTATTCTCCTAATGATCAATTTTTTGCAGTGTAAAAAACAAACAAACAATAATGATTGCGGTTATTATGTTTGTAAATTTATGAAAGAGATCATTTTTCATCAACAAACTAGCATCCCTAAAGAGGTATTTTCAAAAACAACTACTAGTTCGTTTAAGTTATTTATTAATTAATTATTTTTATATTTTTAAGTACTAATCTGACTTCCAAAAAGCCTCATACTCACAAGATGATATAGATGTGTTCAAAAACTAGTGGGCCGCATACTTGATGTAATATTATACACAAATACAATGAAGATCTAACTTGGGGACATGTACAATTGGTGGTCATTTTTGAGAGGGGTTAAGGGGATCTAAAGGTGAAACATTGTTGTATGTAAATGTTCATAGGAAAGTTGTAATTGTTATTAAATAAAAAATCCTTTATCCAATGAGTCATTTTCCCATTTTAACAGATTATATGCACCAACAACATGCAAGAATTCTGATCCACTCAAAGGGTCTCTATTTTGATTAAAATGGACACGATTTTAAGTGAAAACAACAACTGACCGATGAAAATCTGACCAAATACATTCAGATTGCCTTGATATTTTATGAGAACGATCCAAGGGTCCTTGGTGACATGTACAAGTTATCCCCTCCTCAATCCGAGGAACGGTGTGGCTGGTACCACTCAAAGGGTCTCTCTTGTTTAAAATGGACACAATTTTAAGTGAAAACAACAACTGACGTATGGAAATCCAACCAAAATCATTAAGATTGGGTTGATATTTTATGAGAATGATAAAAGGGTCCTTGGTGATGTTTACAAGTCATCCTCGCCTCAATCTGAGGAACGGTGTGGCCGGTACAACTCAAAGGGTCTCTCTTGTTTAAAATGGACACGATTTTAAGTGAAAACAACAACTGACGTACAGAAATCTGACCAAACGCATTCGGATTGTGTTGATCCTTTAGAAGAATGATACACGTGACCTTTGTTATGTTTAAGAGTCATCCCTGCCTCAATCTGAGGCACGGTGTGGCTGGTACCACTCAAAGGGTCTCTCTTGTGTTTAAAATTGACACGATTTTAAGTGAAAACAATAACAGACCTACGAAAATCCATCCAAACGCATTCAGATTGCCTTGATATTTTATAATAATGATAAAAGGGTCCTTTTGGACGTGTAAAAGTTATAACCTCCTCAATATGAGGCGTAGTGTGTCTGGTACCACTCAAAGGGTCTCTATTTTGTTTAAAATGGACATGATTTTAAGTGAAAACAACAACTGACCTACGTAAATCCAACCAAACACATTCGGATTGACTTGATATTTTATAAGAACGATCCAAGGATCCTTTGTGACATGTAAGATTCATCCTTACCTCAATCCGAGGCACGGTGTGGCTGCTATCACTCAAAGGGTCTCTCTTTTGTTTAAAATGGACACAATTTTAATTGAAAACAACAACTGACCGATGAAAATCTGACCAAACTCATTTGGATTGCCTTGATATTTTATGAGAACGATCCAAGGGTCCTTGGTTATGTTTAGGATTCATACCCACATCAATACAAGGAACGGTGTGGTCGGTACCACTCAAAGGGTCTCTCTTTTGTTTAAAATGGACACAATTTTAAGTGAAAACAACAACTGACCTACCGAAATCCAACCAAACGCATTCGGATTGTGTTGATCCTTTATGAGAACTATCCACGGGTCCTTTTTGACATGTAAGAGTCATACAAGCCTCAATTCGAGGTGCAGTATGGCCGGTACCACTCAAAGGGTCTCTATTTTGTTTAAAATGGATACAATTTTAAGTGAAAACAACAACTGAACTATGAAAATCTGATCAAACACATTCGGATTGCCTTGATATTTTATAATAAAGATTCAAGGGTCATTTGTGACATGTAAGAGTCATCCCCACCTCAATAAGAGGCCTGGTGTGGCTGCTATCACTCAAAGGGTCTCTCTTTTGTTTAAAATGGACACAATTTTAATTGAAAACAACAACTGACTGATGAAAATCCAACCAAACACATTCGGATTGACTTTATATTTTATGATAATGATCCAATGGTCCTTATTGATGTGTATGAGTCATCCCCGCATCAATCCAAGGCACAGTGTGGTCGGTACCACTCAAAGGGTCTCTCTTGTTTAAAATGGACACGATTTTAAGTGAAAACAACAAGTGATGTACGGAAATCAGACCAAACACATTAGGATTGTGTTGACACTTTAGGAGAACGATACAAGGGTCCTTTGTGACGTGTAAGAGTCATCCAAACCTCAATATAAGGCACAATGTGGCCGGTACCACTCAAAGGGTCTCTCTTGTGTTTAAAATGGACACGATTTTAAGTGAAAACAACAACTGACATACGAAAATCTGACCAAACGCATTCAGATTGACTTGATATTTTACAATTACGATACAAGGGTAATTTTTGACATTTAAGAGTAATCACCGCCTCAATACGAGGCACGGTGTGGCCGATACCACTCAAAGGGTCTCTATTTTGTTTAAAATGGACAAAATTTTTAGTGAAAACAACAAATGACCTACAGAAATCTAACAAAACGCATTTTGATTGCCTTTATATTTTATAAGAACGATCCAAGGGTCCTTGGTGACATGTAAGAGTCATCCTCGCCTAAATTCGAGGCACATTGTGGCCGGTACCACTCAAATGGTCTCTCTTTTGTTTAAAATGGACACAATTTTAATTGAAAACAACAAATGACCGATGAAAATCTGACCAAAAGCATTCAGATTGCCTTGATCTTTTATGAGGATGATAAAAGGGTTCTTGGTGACATGTATGGGTCATCCTTTCCTCAATACAAGACATGGTGTGGCCGATACCACTCAAAGGGTCTCTCTTTTGTTTAAAATGGACACGATTTTAAGTGAAAACAACAACTGACCTACGTAAATCCAAACAAATGCATTCAGATTGTGTTGATCCTTTAGGAGAATGATAAACGGGTTATTTTTGAAATGTATGAGTCATCACAGCCTCAATCCGAGGCACGGTGTGGCCGGTACCACTCAAAGGGTCTCTCTTTTGTTTAAAATGGACACGATTTTAAGTGAAAACAACATCTGACCTACGGAAATCCAACCAAACACATTTTTATTGCCTTGATATTTTATAATAAAGATTCAAGGGTCCTTGGAGACGTGTAAGAGTTATTCCTGCCTCAATCCGAGGCATGGTGTGGCTGGTACCACTCAAAGGGTCTCTCTTTTGTTTAAAATGGACACAATTTTAAGTGAAAACAACAACTGACGTACGAAAATCCAACCAAACACATTCGTATTGGGTTGATCTTTTATGAGAACGATCCAAGGGTCCTTGGTGATGGGTAAGAGTCATCCCTACCTCAATACGAGGCATGGTGTGGTCGATATGACTCAAAGGGTCTCTCTTTTTTAAAATGGACATGATTTTAAGTCAAAACAAAAACTGACGTATGGAAATACAACAAAATGCATTCAGATTGTGTAGATAATTTAGGAGAAAGATCCACGGGTTATTTGTGACATGTATGAGTTACCACCACCTCAATCAGAGGCATGGTGTGGCTGGTACCACTCAAAGGGTCTCTCTTGTGTTTAAAATGGGCACAATTTTAAGTGAAAACAACAACTGACCTAGGAAAATATAAACAAACGCATTCGGATTTCCTTGATCTTTTATAATAACTATTAAAGGGTTCTTTGTCATGTGTAAGAGTCATCCCTTCCTCAATCCGAGGTACGGTGTGGCTGGTACCACTCAAAGGGTCTCTATTTTGTTTAAAATTGATACGATTTTAAGTGAAAACAACAACTGACCTACGGAAATATGACCAAACGCATTAGTATTGCCTTGATATTTTATAAGAATGATCCAAGGGTCCTTTTTGATGTGTAAAAGTCATCCCCGCCTCAATCCGAGGCACGATGTGTCTGCTATCACTCCAAGGGTCTCTCTTTTGTTTAAAATGGACAAAATTTTAATTGAAAACAACAACTGAATGATGAAAATCAAACCAGAATCATTTGTA
Organism: Viscum album; assembly: GCA_963277665.1. Taxonomy (NCBI): domain Eukaryota; kingdom Viridiplantae; phylum Streptophyta; class Magnoliopsida; order Santalales; family Viscaceae; genus Viscum; species Viscum album. Next base: position 2,029,414,197 of record OY728123.1, on the reverse strand, counting down.
TTACCTTTATATTTTATGATAATGATAAAAGTGTCCTTGGTGAAGTTTAAGAGTCATCCCCACCTCAATATGAGGCACGGTGTGGCCGGTACCACTCAAAGGGTCTCTCTTTTGTTTAAAATGGACACGATTTTAAGTGAAAACAACAACTGACCTACGGAAATCCGACTAAACACATTTGGATTGTGTTAATTTTTTAGAAGAACGATCCAAGGGTCCTTTTTGATGTGTATGAGTCATCTCCATATCAATCCGAGGCACGGTGTGGCCGGTACCACTCAAAGGGCCTCTCTTTTGTTTAAAATGGACACAATTTTAATTGAAAACAACAACTGACCTATATGAATCTGACCAAACGCATTCGTATTTCCTTGATATTTTATAAGAACGATACAAGGGTCCTTGGTGATGTGTACGAGTCATCCCGGCCTTAATCCGAGGCACGGTGTGGCCGGTACCACTCAAAGGGTCTCTCTTTTGTTTAAAATGGACACAATTTTAATTGAAAACAACAACTGACCTATAAAAATTTGACCAAACACATTCATATTTACTTTATCTTTTATGAGAACAATACAAGGGTCGTTGCGTATGTGTAAGAGTAATCCCTGCCTCAATCTGAGGCACAGTGTGGCCGGTACCACTCAAAGGGTCTCTCTTGTTTAAAATGGACACGATTTTAAGTGAAAACAACAACTGACGTACGGAAATCCAACCAAACGCATTAGAATTGTGTTGATCCTTTATAAGAATGATACATGGTTCCTTTGTAACATGTAAGAGTCATCCCCACCTCAATCCAAGTCATGGTGTGGCCAGTACCACTCAAAGGGTCTCTCTTTTGTTTAAAATGGAAACGATTTTAATTGGAAACCACAACTGACCTATGGAAATCTGACCAAACGCATTTGGATTGACTTGATCGTTTATAAGAACGATACAAGGGTCCTTTTTGACATGTAAGAATCATCCCCACCTCAACTAGAGGCACGTTGTGGTCGGTACCACTCAAAGGGTCTCTCTTTTGTTTAAAATGGACATAATTTTAATTGAAAACAACAATTGACCTATAAAAGTCCGACCAAAAGCACTCATATTGCCTTGATATTTTATGAGAAACGATCCAAGGGTCCTTGGTGATGTGTACGAGTCATCTCCACCTCAATCCGAGGCACAGTGTGGTTGGTACCACTCAAAGGGTCTCTCTTTTGTTAAAAATGGACATGATTTTAAGTGAAAACAACAACTGACCTATGAAAATCTAACCAAACGCATTATTATTGTGTTTATCCCATAGGAGAACTATCCAAGGGTTATTTGTGATGTGTATCAGTCATCCCCGCCTCAATATGAGGCACGGTGTGGCCGGTACCACTCAAAGGGTCTCTCTTTTGTTTAAAATGGACACAATTTTAATTGAAAATAACAACTGAGCTATGAAAATCTGACCAAACGCATTAAGATTGCCTTGATCTTTTATAAGAAAGATACAAGGGTCCTTAGTGATGTGTATGAGTCATCCCTGCATCAATCTGAGGCACGATGTGGCCGGTACCACTCAAGGGGTCTATCTTTTGTTTAATATGGACACGATTTTAATTGAAAACAACAACTGACTTATGAAAATCTGACCAAACGCATTCATATTGCCTTGATATTTTATGATAACGATCCAAGGGTCCTTGGTGATGTGTACGAGTCATCCCCGACTCATTCTGAGGAACAGTGTGACCGATATCTCTCAAAGGGTCTCTCTTTTGTTTAAAATGGACACGATTTTAATTGAAACAACAACTGGCCTACTAAAATCCAACCAAACACATTCAGATTGCCTTGATCTTTTATAAGAATGATACAAGGGTCCATGGTGACGTTTAAGAGTCAACCACGCCTCAATCTGAGTCACGGTGTGGCTGGTACCACTCAAAGGGTCTCTCTTTGGTCTAAAATGGACACAATTTTAAGTGAAAACAACAACTGACCTACGGAAATCTGACCAAACGCATTTGGATTATATTGATTATTTAGGAGAATGATCCATGGGTCCTTTGTGACATTTATGAGTCAACAAAACCTCAATTCGAGGCACGGTGTGACCGCTATCACTCAAAGGGTCTCTCTTGTTTAAAATGGACATAATTTTAATAGAAAACAACAACTGACCTACGAAAATCTAACCAAACGCATTCGGATTGCCTTGATATTTTATAATAACGATTCAAGAGTCCTTGGTGATGTGTAAGAGTCAAAACCACCTCAATATGAGGCACGGCGTGGCCGGTACCACTCAAAGGGTCTCTATTTTGTTTAAAATGGAATCAAATTTAAGTGAAAACAACAAATGACCTACAGAAATTCGACCAAACGCATTCGGATTGTGTTGATCCTTTAGGAGAAAAATAAAATGGTCCTTTGTGACGTTTAAGAGTCATTCCCACCTCAATCCAAGGAACAGTGTGGCTGATATCACTCAAAGGGTCTCTCTTTTGTTTAAAATGGACACAATTTTAATTGAAAACAACAACTGACCTATGAAAATCTGACCAAACGCATTAGGATTGTCTTGATCCTTTAGGAGAACGATCCATGGGTCCTTTGTGATGTGTACGAGTTAACCCTGCCTCAATCTGAGGCACAGTTTGGCTTCTAGCACTCAAAGGGTCTCTCTTTTGTTTAAAATGGACACAATTTTAATTGAAAACAACAACTGACCTATGAAAATCCGACCAAACGCAGTCAGATTGCCTTGATCTTTTATAAGAACGATCCAAGGGTCCTTGGTGACATGTAAGAGTCAACCCCACAAACCCCCTGGACCACCCCCACCCCCCTGAACACCAATCCACCCCCTGGACACCCCCACCCCTCTCGACACCCCCACCCCCTGTAAAGCCCCCCCTCCCCCACCCCCAACACCTTGGACACCAGCCCACCCCCCTGGAAAGCCCCCCCAGACACCAATCCACCCCCTGGACAGCCCCCACCCCCTGGACACCAATCCACCCCTGGACACCCCCACCCCTCTGGACACCCCCACCCCTATAAAGCCCCCCCGGCACCTTGGACACTATCCCACCCCCTGGAAAGCCCCCCCAGACACCAATCCACCCCTGGAATTCCCCCAACCCCTGGACACCAATCCACCCCCTGTACACCCCCATCCCCCTGGACACCCCCACCCCCTGTAAAGACCCCCCGACACCTTGGACACCAGCCCACCCCCTGGAAAACCCCCCATACACCAATCCACCCCATAGACCTCCCCCACCCCCTAGACACCAATCAACCCCCTGGACACCCCACACCCCTTTGGACACCTCCACCCCCTGTAAAGCCCCCCCAACATCTTGGACACTAGCCCACCCCCTAGAAAGCCCCCCAGACACCAATACACCCCCTGGACCGCCCCCACCCCCTGGACACCCCCACCCCTCTGGACACCCCCACCCCCTGTAAATCCCCCCTGACACCTTGGACACTAGCCCACCCCTGAGAAAGCCCCCCGGACACCCCTACCCCCCATTGGACAACCACCCCAAACCCTTGAACAACCCCCAACCCCCTGAATTCTGAATTGAATTCTTTATGTACTTAATTAACTTATGAATTATGTGTAAATGGTGTACGAGTATACTTGTTGTATGGGTATACTTGGTCTAATTAGCTTATGATTTATGAGTTAATTTTGTATGGGTATACTTGCTTTAATTAGCTTATTGGGATGCTGATTTTTTTTGAAGGTGTTCAGGTGTGCTGCTGCATATTTTTTTGTAGCAGCAAAGAGGGAATTTATCAGCGCTTTTTTAGCGCTAATAAATAGTGATTTTATCAGTGCTAAGAAAGCACTGATAAACTACACCTTTATCAGCGCTAAAGAAGCACTGATAAAGGATCAGTTTATCAGCACTAAAGGAGCGCTGATAAAACACTCATTTATCAGCGCTCTTTTAGTGCTGATAAAGGGTTGTTTTATCAGCGCTCCTTTAGCAATGATAAATTCTACCTTTATCAGTGCGTGTTTAGCACTGATAAAGGTTTCATTTATCAACGCTTTTTTAGCACTGATAAATTACACCTTTATCAGCGCTCAGTAAGCGCTGATAAAGGGTACCCACCTTTATCAGCGCTGAGCTTTACAGTGCTTTTTTAGCGCTGTTAAAGCCCATTTTTAGCGCTGTTAATTCCCGTATTTGTAGTAGTTAGAGAAGAAAACTGAAAATAACAAGCAAGAATTAATGGCTTATCTCAATTTTTATAAATATTTCTCTTATCACCCTTATGATTCCCCTACTGGAACTATTCCAAATAGAGCATCTGAAGACTTTGTCAAATGAGGTTACTTCTTTTATTTGAGAGAAGGCATTCTGGTCACCCGTATCGGAGGGGAGATTATTTGTGAGGGATATGCACCCTGCAGATTTAGTTGACAATTCAACTGCATTTAGAATTTATGCCCTCCTGATCTGAACAATTCTCCTCAGGAGAAAAATATAATGATATCCAGTCAAATATGGATAATGTTTACCTAGGAGGCCACCCCGAGCCAAGCCAGACTTTCATATCCTGGGGATTTTGTGCCCTTCCTTACCAATAACTATGTTGAGGCCTGGGTTAAGTCATATCCTGATCACCAATTAGCCAACCTGGTGCCTATTGTAACAACTTCCAAGGCGAATGGAAAGGAGAAGAATAAGGGAGTTTTTGAACACTCTTGATTGGGAAAATTCCTCCGAAGGCCTCTTGTATCCCCCCTGGGGAAATTTGTGAAATATGGGGTTATGACCTCACGGTTGGCTGAACAAGCTGCTGGAGCTGCTTCTAGGAGTCCATCATCCATTCCCTCCAAGGCCAATTTTCCAGTGGCTTGGAGGAAATGTGACCTTTTTAAAGGTCATCCATCTACCCGTGACCAGTCCCCTCATGATTTATGGAAGCTCATCTAGACTAGGGAAGTTTCCCTTACTGGCATTGGCTATATGTCAGCACTAGATGACCTTTCTTTTGATGATGATCTAGATAGGGTGAGTTGCTATCTTAAGGACCTCAAGACCCTCATAGACTACCGAATTGGTCTCTGTAAGTACTCTCATCGGGTACTTACCAAACTGCAACCAAAAACCATTAATGAGGATGATGACATTGTTGGATTACCTATTTCACCTACCACAGAAAGAGCTTCTTACTTGATCCCTTAACATCATTAACATTCCTCTTCTTGAGGTCTTGAGTTTGTAGGGACACCCGAGAAACGTTTGAGGTTGTCAAAACCCGCTTTGAACCAATCATCTAGCACTGGACATACCAATTATGACTATATTTTCAGATTCCTAGAGGGTCTGGGATGAATTGAGAGAGAGAGATTCAGATGAAGATATATGGAGGCTTCTTCAGAGAGAACGCTTCGATGTTCCAGGTTTTGGGGGAGCCATTTCTCCTACCAGTATTTCATCTGATGAAGATCCTGACGAGGTGGTTTCTTACTTTACTAAAACAGATAAGTGTCTCTAGGCTCCAGTAAATAGGAATTACTGGTTGGATCATGTTGCATTGATGGTAGTATTCTTGGGGTTGATGGGAGAGGTTTTTCTAGCCTCAACCTTTGGCCTTAAATTCTTTTATTGTAGATATGCTTAAATTTTACCACTTTATTTTTAATTTTTTAGGGGCCTAAAGGGTTTGGGGAAATATATTTTTCCCCAATTTACTCTCCTGGAGGTACTACGGCTGGGGAGTGTTCCCTATCAATGGTAGGGGTACTGCAGGAGGATCCCCTGAAGCCCAAGAACACATGGAAGCAGTTATTTCAGACCCTTCTAGGGAATTTCCTCCTTTAGATCCTCTTGGTGATCTTATTCAGGAGCCATCCCCCGATAGTCAAAGAAAGGCAAGCAAGCATCCTAGCTTTTAGAGAGTATTCATAGGGGGATCATAAGTAATTATCTTCTCACCTGGTGATTGAAAAAAGTACTCTTATCTTGTTGAATTACCGATAAATATATGTACTTTGACTCAGGGCCTATTGGTGATCATACGATGACCGCTCAAGCATCTACAAGTCCTATACCTTTTAGGGTAAAGGAAGGGTCACCATCTTTTGCGGCTAACCAAAACAGGGAAATAGGGCCATTTGAAGAGACCGGGGGTGTTGTTGACCCTTCAGGTTCACCTGCTCCCACTTAAACAATCTCTTCCACAATAATGGAAGGAATCCATAAGTTGAGGGCTCACTTGACTGCGCTGAAACAAATCTCATAGAGAGAGACATGGTTGTATTTATAACAAGGGATGAGTCCAGTGGTGAGCCCCAGGTCTTGCTGGATCTTGGAGGGGTTTCTAATATCAAGGATCCAATCATTATTGATCAATAGTATTTTTCCCCTATGTAGGGAGTCACTTCAGAAACTGGTATTCAGCCTACTCACAACGGCTCTGGGGAAATCACAGTCGAGGAGGTAGATATCCTGACCCCTAAAAATTTGGAGTGGGCTATCATACCCTTTTTTCCAATTCTGAGAGAAGTTATGTTTTCTGCCCCTATGATTCCGAGACCAGTACACTACTACAAATATGGACTTTATCAGCACTAGAAAAGTCGATTAATAGTGCTAAAAAAGAACTGTTAATCAAGGTGAGGATAAGGGGGGGGGGTCCCTTTTATAAGTGCTTTGAAAATCACTGATAAAGGCCCCTTTTATCAGCGCTAAAAAAAGCACTGATAAAATACCCCTTTATGAGTGCTTTTTTTAGCTTTGATAAAAGGGGTCTTTTATCAAAGCTTTTAAAAAGCACTGATAAAAGTCAAAAGAAAAAGAATTATATAATGAAGGGGGGGAGATATTTTAACAGCACTTGACCCCCCCTTTAACAGTGCTAGGTGGACCCCCCTCACACCCTCCAATGCGCTGCCCTTCCCGCACATCCCCACACATGCGCAGCCCTTTTCTTCTACCCAAATTCGAACCTGCGACCTCCCCCCTTTCACGGATGCACCTTTACCACTAAGACATTTCGTTTTTTCTCTATTTAATGATATATCTATTTATATATATATATATATAGTTATATTTATTCGCATATTAATATATATTCATATTAATATAAATATATTTATTCTTATATTAGTATATATATATTCATTCGTATATTAATATATATTTATATCTTTTTATATATATATATTTTTAGTTATAATTTTTTATCTGTATATTTATTTTTATATTAATATATAATTATAAGATTAGTATTAAAAACATTTATGAAATATGTTTTTATGTGTGTTTATAAATAAATAAATAAATAAATACACACACATATACATATATAAAACACACACACACACAGACATACACACACATAGACACATATATATTTACGAATAAATACATATATATGTGTATTTAAAAAGCCATAGAATGTTAAAATGACCATAAATTATAATCCAGAAGCTCGTTTCAACTTCACAACCAGTCAAATCGAAGAAAATGAAACGATATTTAATATGATAGGTGGTAAAGGCCTAACGGACATCCAGATTAGAAGTTATACTTGTTTGAATGTTAACAAATCAATGTATCCCGACTAAAAACTCAGTTTTTGAGGCCTTATGGGTCTTTTTTGGCCTTTAAGAATCTAACATAAGATTTTCTTGGGTCCCTAGTATGTATAGCACGTCGCAGACTTCGATTTGATATGTTGTAGATCTCAAACGGACATCCGGATCAAAAGTTATGGACGCTTGAAGTTTGAGTTACATTTTCAACTTATTTTAGATCTTTTATTATTATTTTTTGATTTTTTGTGTCTTCAAATTGTTATTAAATTATTTTTAATCAATAATAATTAGAAAATTATTAATTAATAATATTTTTTAAAATATTTTAAATCCATTTTCACTAAATTTTTTATATATTAAATGTAATAGTCTATTTATACTTATCTAAAACATATTTAAAAATATATATATTATATTTATATCAATATAAATATACTTATATAACAATATTTTATTTTTCATGATTTTTTTTGAAACATAAAATTTATCAGCAGTAGGAAAAAGTGCTGATAAATTCCCCCATTATCAGTGCTACTAAAAGAAGCACTGATAAAGGGGGGCCTTTATCAGCACTTTTTTTATCACTAATAAAGGCCCCCTTTATTAGAACTTTTTTTTGAAACATAAGTTGAGGGCTCACTTGACCAGCGAAGCCAAATCTCATAGAGAGAGACAAGGTTGTCTTTATAGCAGGGTATAAGTCCAGTGGTGAGCCCTAGGTCTTGCTGGATCTTGGAGGGGTTTCGAATATCGAGGAGCCAATCAATATTTATCAGTCGTATTTTTCCCCTATGTAGGGAGTCACTTCAAAAACTAGTATTCTTCCTGCTCACAGTGGCTCTAAGGAAATCATAGTTGGGGAGGTTGATATCCTAACCCTTGAAAATTTGGAGCGGGCTATCATGCCCTTTTTTCCAGTTCTGAGAGAAGTTATGTTTTCTGCCCTATGATTCCGAGACCAGTACCCTTATCTGTAATGACTATCCCCACAAGCCTTATATTAACCAGTAACCTTTTGAGGTTTTCCTTGAGGGCTAGTGTTTCGGCTAAGCGTAGCCTTGGGTATTCAATATTCCCACGTATCTATGGAGTGGAACATATGATTGAATATGTATTGCCACCTGTTTTAAATAGTGGTACTACTACAGGGGTGGGAGTAATTGAAACTGTCTCCCCCCATCCTTAGAATCACAACCACAAGCCTTAGTAATAGCTAGCGACATACGTCCCCACTCTTTCCTCTACTACAATTACAAGGTCATTATAGGGATGATCTATGATGTAGATTCCGAATCAAGTCCCTCTCTGGTAGCATTCATTCCTGAATACATTTCATCATTAGGGATTTATTCCGAGACCGATTAAGAAATCCTGGTTGATCTTTGTCCCACTTAGCAAAAGTCATGGAGTAATATTTGGAGATCAATCTCCTAGACTCCATTGGTTGAGATGCCAGTGAAATTTCCAAAGTTACACTACCAATGTGTGGTCTTGGCCTTCATTGGATTTAAATATCATGGTATATATGATATATTAATGTAGGTGGTTGCTTCTCGGGAAGAAACTAGTGTGCTCGAATATCAAATTTCCATGACGGAGTTGGCGGCTTATCTGGACACTACACAAAAAATTCTCATTGAAGAAGCTTCCACTAATGCTGGAAAGGTTGAAAACTTAAAAAACAATCTTATGAAGTAAGAGTCTTTGATTGAACAACTTGAACAAGAAGTGGAGTAACAAATCCAGAAACTGGAGTAGCTCAAACAGGAGCAAGCCCGTGCCGTATCCATCATTGAGGAGGGGTGATGGAAAATGCAAGAGGGAGAATGGACTGGCCTCTAATCCATGAGGGAGGTAGAGGCACTGTGGGAGAGCGTAGAGGCTGAGACTGCAAATTTATTGATGCTTCGCCTAGTCATTGAGGAGTCGTACCGATCGTTGATGAAACTCTGTAACTTTTCAAAATGTCTCTTGTAAAATATCCTCTCTTGTTTACAAGGAGAGGCTCCAGGTTGTGGATGCCCACCAACATTTTTATGAAATATTATGGAACCAATTTTCACTTGAATTATTCTTCTTTTCATTTTACTGTCATGTTAATTAATCATAAGCAATCATATAAACTTCATTTCAATCAAGTATTAATTTTAAACCATTATTAGTAAACTAGAATAATCGAACTGGGCTCTAATTTTTTTCTGAGTCACAGGAATCAGCGAGAAAAGTTCGACTTTTTATTAGGTCTTATGAAACACCTCACAAAATTTTATGTATTTTTCATCATTACCCTAATTTTTTCCTAATACATCTTGGAATGGGCTTAGCGGGCATACCTGAACTTTTTCTTAGGCATCCCTTTGCGGGTTTTTGACCTAAAAAGCTTTACACATTTTTTATGGCTCAATGTTTTTAATGAAGTGATACTAGACTTTTACCCGGAGGTTCCTTCTATGGATTTTCCCTCTATAAATTATGGTGTATTTTCTTTCTCTAGCAGTTCACAGTCCGGACAATCAATTTTATTAATGATGTTTTGGGTCAAACAACATTGACCAAACTTAACAGGGCAGGGGCCCCAATTCATGATTTGTCAGCTGAGAATGTTCTAATATCCTTCAGACATGGATTAGGGATTTTGTTGACCCTTAATTTGTGAATTTTGGAAATGCATGAGGCTCAGAATCCATTTTAGGCATACAAAAGTAGGAGAGGAATCTCCTTGGGATGAATTTTCTTTTTATTAATGGCCATTTTTGTGGTAAACATTTACAGATCCGCCGGGGCATGATGTGCATAGTCAAACAATGGTGGCCGCAGGACACTATCCTTCTGTATCTGATGGCATGATGGGATTTTCAACACTTTGAATTTATTTTGATGTTGGGAGCCATAGTGGGTGTCTGGCCTTGATATTAGTGTCGGAAAACATTGGGGACATTTATGTCGGCTTTAGATGGGTAGTTATTCCCACACAGTTCTTACTTGTGTGAGGGAGAGTTGGTGAATGGTCAGTTCAATTAGAAGTATTTTTTTTATGTTAGGAGAATTTGAAAAGAAGAATGCATGTAATCCGTTATCCAGAATTTTTCCAAATATGAGGGTGTGATAGGACATGAATGTCATTTGAGCATATGAAAGTTGGAAATGACTCTCTTGGGGACGAATTTGCCTTTGATTGATGGCCATTTTTGTGAGAAATATATGCAGAGCCACAGGGGAAAGATGTGCATAGTCAATAAAAGGTGTCCTCAGGACACTGAAATTCCTTTTCTAATGGATATGGAGGATTATGGATATTGGGAACTTTCTGAATACAACGTCTGACCTTTGACAAGGGGTGAACCTGAACAAAAAAAGGGGCATTTTAACTGAACTTCTTTAGGGAAACCTAGAAATTAGTTGGGTAATTCTTCTTTTGTATGTGAATCAGCCTCACGAATATGGATGAGGCATCTTTAGAAACCTCAAAAGGGACCAGATATGAATCAGGCCTGCATGCTTTGATATATCCAGGATGTGTGTAGGGAGGAAACTATAAACCATGACTTTGAGGGACCTTGAATAAGGAGGGATGAAATGAGACTTGGAATCCATTGGGCATACTGAGATAAGAGAGTACTCTCCTGAGGATGACTTTTATTTTGATTGTTGGCCATTTTTGTGGGCAACATATGCAGAGCCATCGGGGCATGATGTGAATAGTCAAGAAAAGGTGCGTGCAGGACACTAGACTTCTATCTCAGATGGCCTTGAATGATTATGGTGATACAAGATCACTCAGAGCATGGAGTTTGAGGTATGACAGGAGTGTATCCAGACATATTGGGGACATTTGGGATACAATTTATTCATGGAATTAGGTATCCCTTACATGGATCTAACTCACACATAGGGTGAGGTGTTCGTCCCATTTTTGGGGTACCCGGTCATTCAACATCGTATGATCAGGACATGGGTTTCCTCTCGAGGAAGGGAACCATGACATGCCTTTTAGGGCCATGCTACTAGGACAAAATTTATGGACAATTTTTTTCATAATGTCATAGTGGATCTCTTGATAAGATTCCAAATCTCACGTGAGCTATTCTCAGTGTGAGAAACAAGGGATTACAAGGATTCTGTGTGATTAACTAGGAATATAAAAATAAACATCAAAGGGTACTTTAGGATTAAACCATTGTTATGCATTTTAACATTGTAAAACAAGGACGATTTTGGCCTCGTAGTTTAATGTCGTACGGCGAGGACAAGATGCTGTGCAGTTTAGATTCATGCAGTGAGGACATTATGCTGTCATAAAGATCTTTAATAGCTTTGAGTTAATCACAATCAGGATGTTCTGGTGTTCCTTAGATGTGAGTGATGATAGAAGGTGTAAACCATAACCCTGAGGGAAACTTTAATCAAGAGGAATGACATGGATCTTGGAAGCCATTGGGCATACTGATATGGGAGAGGAATCTCCTGGGGAAGAATTTTCATTTTATTGATAGCCATTTTTGTGGGCAACATATGCAGAACCACTGGGGCATGATGTGCATAGTCAAGAAAAGGTGTCCATAGGACACTGGCCTTCTGTCTAAGATGGATTTGATGGATTATGGAGATCCAATTTTTCCCGGGGTATGGAGTTTGACAAACAGGAAATATGTTCCTGGGAATGTAAAGAATACCCAAAAAATGATTAACTGTGAACTACTAGAGATTTCACATAGGTATGAATCATATATATATGAGGAAGCATGATATTTTTACTTCTCATGAGTGGAGGGAATGTGCGGGTTCTCGTAACACCAAAGACTGGGCCACACATAACCGTTGAAGAATTTCGTAGTTTATTGTCATGCGATTAGGACTTTTCACAGACTCCCTATATAATTCTTACCTACGCACAGGTAAAGAGGCATTTTTTATGGTGGATGGGATGGGATTCCAAATCCGAGCATCACTACTATCCTGCACGGGCAGGAATGAAGCCATACGTAGTTTTGAACGTTCCCTGTACCAATTTGGCTTGGTCCATGTATAGGGTAATTTTTGTTTCATGTGATACGGGTGTCGGGTCTACCATACTTCTCTATAACTTGTTTTTATAAAGTAATCCTTACCATTGATCCTAAGTTCACATGATTTATACTTGATTTGAGAAACAAGGAGTGGACATAGGTTTTCCTTCACAAGTGTTGGGAGGTAGAGGATATGATGAAGGTATTTTTTTGTGGGATATAGGCCAAGATCAAGGATCAAGGAGTCACTACATATCCTAAGAGGATAGGAATCAAGACATACGTAGTTTTGTGAGAGATCATGCAGTTTATTATCATACGATTATGACACTTTTTTCCATGTAGTTTAATGTCTTACAGTGAGGACATGAGTTACAGTTTAATGTCATGTTTCAGAGATGAGTTCCTTATAGTTGAATGTCATGTGGAAAGGAAAATGACTCATAGTTTGAGGTCTTAGATCCTGGACCATGACATCACTTTATTTATACTCATAGTTTAAGGTCTTAGAGTTTGGACCATGGCTTCTTGGTATTATAACTCATAGTTTAGGGTCATAGAGTTTGGACTATGGAATCACTTTATTTCTACTCATAGTTTAAGGTCTTAGAGTTTGGACCATGACATCACTTTATTACTACTCATAGTTTAAGGTCTTAGAGATTGGACCATGACATCACTTTATTTCTACTCATAGTTTAAGGTCTTATAGTTTGGACCATGGCATCAGTTTATTGCTACTCATAGTTTAAGGTCTTAGAGTTTGGACCAGGATATCACTTTATTACTACTCATAGTTTAAGATCTTAGAGTTTGGACCATGACATCACTTTATTTCTACTCATCGTTTAAGGTCTTAGAGTTTGGACGATGACATCAATTTATTGATACTCATAGTTTAAGGTCTTAGAGTTTGGACCATTACATTGGAATTTCTATTACGCGAAATACTTCTTCAGGAACTTCGCATTTGTGGGAGCTATGATGAGTTGTCTGTCCATTGATATTAGGGAGTATGTTTCATTGGAATAGAACCTATGTATGACATATAGTCCTTCCCACTTTGGTTCAATCTTTGATGGATTATTATAGATTATCATCAGAGTTCTAAGGACTAACAAAATTTCTCCTTTGAGGAAATATCAAAGGTGAACCTTTTTATTGCAGACTCATGAAATCTGGTTTTGGTAGATTTCCAAATGGTGTAAAGTGTGCAACCTTTTTTTGTATAGCTTATCTAACTTATAAAACCGTCTATGGGATTTATCATCCATGGAAAGTTGATTGAAAATGGCCACATGAAGTGATGGCACTTGGATTTCTATAGGCAAAACCGCCTCTGCCCCATATACTAGTGAGTATGGGGTCGCCTGGGTTGCAATACGAGTCATGGTCTGGTAAGCCCATAAAGAATGAAAGAGATTGTTTGGACATGATTTCTTATCTTTATCAACCATATTTTGGAGTATGTTGGACATGGTTTTGTTGAAAGACTCTATCTTCACATTGGCCGCCGTGTGGTAGTGGGATAAATAATTGGATTTGATTCCATACTCATGGTATAACTTGTCAAACTCAGTAGAGTAGAAGTTGGTGCCGTTGTCCGTAAGTATTGTATGAGGGACAACAAATCTTTTAATGATGTTGGCCTTCACAAATCCAATGATGTGTTTTGCCGCTAATTCTTTAAGGGGTATGGCTTCAGACCATTTGGAAAAGAAGTCAGTCGTTATGAGTATTAACTTGAATTGTCTAGCTATGGAGGGAGGATATGGTCTCACAACATCCATCCCCCAGGTGGTGAATGGACATATGTACTTAGCTGTATGAAGTAACTTTGGGGGTCAGTGTATGAAATTAGCATGAACTTGGCAGGAATGAAACTTCTTGGTGAATATGGCACAATCATGTATCATAGTGGGCCAATAATACCCAAGCCTTCGGATTAGTTGAGAGAGCTTGGTTGCTGATTAGTACGTTCCACAAGCTCCGACATGCACTTATTTCATGACGGCACCAGTCTCTTCTCCATAAATGAACCTGATAAGGACTCCGTCAAGGCCTTGTTTATAGAGAACCTTTTCTTGGTTTACCCCATTGTATATGATAAATTTGACTGCTCGTCTTCAGACCTATTCCCTTCCATCCCTATATGGTGGGAGTTCTCCATTCTGAAGGTAATATTAAATGGGCATCATCCAGCCAATGGTGTGACCATAAGTATCATAAATGAGGATAATTTAGTCAATATCATATATATTTCTCAAGATAAATGGAAAGACCATCTGGAGGTGGGCAATGTTAATGAATGTTTCATCCCGGTCTAGATCATCCGAGGTTGTGGCTGCATTTTCCAAAGCGCCAGCTTGGAAATTTTGTGACCGAGGGACACAAGTCAATGTTGGTTCTAATGGGAATTATGCCATTATTTCTCGAACATGGTTCATCAAGGGAACCAATACATCTTTCTTAATGGCGTAGTCACCACTGACCTATTTGATGACTAGATCTGAATCACCCTTTATTTTTAGGTGTTTGTCTTGCACATGAAGTGTCAGTTCCAGGCCTGCAATGAGGGTATGATATTCCTCTTCATTATTTTTACAACCTTCCAAAATTAGGAAAGAGTAAGAAAAAATGACCTTTTCTGGGGATACGAGTATAACTCTCAACCCTACCTTGTTGAGTTTGGGATCCTCCATCCTTTTCCCTATTGGGATTCAGGAAGCTGCATCGAAGTACATTTCCCATGTCTGGGGGTCCTCTTGGATGGAAAAAACTTCTTCATCTAGAAGTTCAACCTCCAATGATTTCCAAGAAGTCTGCTAATTCCTATCCTTTGATGGCCTTTTGGGGTACATACCTTATGTTAAACTGTTGTAGGATGACCGTCCATCGTGATAGGCGCCCATTTAGCATGGGACGGTTGAGGATATATTTGAGCAGGTTGCAGTGGGAGACCAGTTGGACCTCATGGTACTACAAGTAATTCCTATGTTTTTGAACCACGAAGATTAGGGATAGATGGTTATTTTCAATTTTTGAATAATGAGTTTCAGTATCAATCATTGTTCGACTGAGGTAATAGAGTTTGTTCTCATTTCCAGCATCATTCTTCTTTATGAGGAAGACACCTAATGACCATTCCAGGGTGGTTATATAAAAAATGAGTAGTCTCCCCTAAATTGGTGGCATCAGAACCGGTAGGCTTAGGAGATATATTTTGAGATTGTCTAACGTTTTTTGGAAATCATTTTCCCACTCATATGTAACTCCTTTCTTCATTAGCCTGGGGAAAGGTAAGAATTTACCTGTAAGGTTGGCTATGAAGTATCAGATGTTAGTGAGGTGTCCCTGGAGGCCTCTCAACTCGGTGAGGTTCCCAGGTAATAATATTCCAAGAATGAATTTTTTATTCTTGGGTTTGACTTCGATGCTATGATGACGTATGAAGAAGCTGAGAAATATTCCCGAGGTAATGTCAAAGGCTCATTTTAGGGGATTCATATTTAAACTGTGCTGCCATAATTTTTTAAAGACAGTTTTAATATTGGATAGGTGGTTTGAGAACTGTTGTGATTTAACCACCAGATCATCAACATAACACTCGAAAAATATTCCCAAGAAGCTCTTTAAGATGCGATGCATGGTGCACTGATATGTGGCGCTATTATTCTTTAGACCAAATGGAATCACTTTATAATAGAAAACTCCCTGATTGGACCTAAAAGTAGTAGCTTCTTCATCTCCTTGGGCCATATGGATATGTTTGTATCTAGAATATCTATCCATGAAAGAGAGAGCCTCATATCTGGCTGTTGCATCGATCAAAAATTCTGTGATCGGGACCAAAAAATCATATTTTGGGGTGTGCTGATTAAGGTCCCTAAAGTCAATGCAGATTATAATCTGTCTGTTCTTCATTTTGATAGGGAGAATGTTCTCCATACATATTGGATATTGGACCTCTTTTATGAAGTTTGATTTGATCAACTTATCAACTTCATCCTCTATTTTGGCAGCATGCATCGGGTGGGTCCTATGGTCTACCTTCTTATAGCCCTGGTGGTCTTATGGTAATCCTAGATGATGAGTGGAAACCTCAGGACCAAGGATTGGAATTTCTGTGTAATTCTAGGCAAACACATATCAATTTTTATTTAGGAAGGAGGTATATGCCTCTTTCTCATCGATAAGAATAGACACACTGATCAGAGTGGGTCGTGGGTCATATTCGGTGCCCATGTTTATCTCCTTAAGATAATCAATTGTGGTGGAGACACCTTCTTAGAATGCAGGAGGGGAATATATGAGGTCTTCTTCTTCTTCTTATTCTTCTTCATCTTCATCTTCATCTTCTTCCTCTTCTGATGGAGAGATGATTCTTGAGATGAACTCTCCAATGTTGGGAGATAAATCATCTTTTGAATTAGTGTGTAAGGTGGGGGTAGTTTGAGGTCACATGGATGGGCTAGAAACATCTTTGATAGTGATTTTCCTAACATCATGGGAGTCATCCCACACTTTCATTTCTTTGGACTTGGTGGCCGCGACAGAGATCATGTACACAATTGAGTCTACATCTGGACTCGCACTTGTGCATTCAACTTGGTTGACGGGTAATACATACTCTTCTCCAAGATGCTGGAGGGTGTTGGCGGGAGCCATTTCCAATCCATTCGGGGCAGTAATCCAATCAATTTTGTTGGCCAAAAGATATTTTTATTCCAATTTGTAGAACCCTGCATCGATATAACGTGACTCACATAACTCAAATGGGGATTTATCAATGTGCAATGTCCCATTTTCCCCAATAGTTTAATATTTGATGCACTGATGGTATGATGACAGAATTGCAGCATGATGATGCAGCCAAGGCCTCCCTAATAGGACGTTGAACGCCGTACTTTTTTCATACTATAAGGAACTCAGAATCTAACATGAGGTCTCTGAGCTAAGTTTTAATCTTGATTCATCCCAATGGTTTCTTCTTGCGTTTGTCATATCCCATCAGAGTTGTAGTGTAGGGTGTCAAGATGTCTTCAACATATCCCAGTCAAAGAAGTGTTCACAGTGGGAGGAAGTTGACTCTAGAGCCTTTGTCGATGAAGATCCTCTAGACATCAATTACATTTATCTTTCTGAACACATATAAGGGTTTGACATGACCTTTCATGATGACGTCTTCATCCCTATCTGTGAAGGAGATGACATCGTGACATTCTTTGGGATTGTTCTCTATCTGATAGACTTTGACTACTGCTAGTTCAACCTCAAAATCCTAGGGACTTAGTAAGGATTTTATGAGTGCCTCCCTAAGATTTGTGGATAGCCTTAATGCATCCAAGATTGATAGCTTTGGTGGTGCTGAAGTTAGATAATTTAGAATATCATACTTCTACTCTAAAGGTCAGCACTTACTGGATTGAGGTTTCTCTTTCAAAGACACTTTTGTGGTTTGGGATTTGAACACGGATGGTTTAGCCTCTATAGCTGAGGCCGGTGGTACTGCGGTCCTTTTCGAGTTTGGCTGAACTGGTTCGCCTGCATGCCTTGGGCGATTTGATATTTTTTCTTCTCCTGATGGATATTCTAAGATAACTGGGCTTGGATTTCTTCTGATGGGGGAGAAGGATCATTCCAGTTCTTGTTGTTTCTATCAAAGGGTCCTTCTAAGAGTTTCTATGATGTTAATGGTTTGACTTGTGGCGTGGCTAGGAATTTGACTCCTACCTCGATCATGACTTCCAGGAAACCTCCATCCTCTGCGGCCTCTTCCTCCAGATTTCTATTTGGGTGTGGGGAATTTGGGTTTGTGTTCATAGTCTCAATCTGATAAGGGGTCCATCAAGTGAATGACATTAATGGATCCAAATATTAGTTCTTGATATTACACTATTTCTATCTGACTTTCTCCTTCTGATGTTACTGTTTGGCGGGGCGGTTCCCATTGTACTATTTGGTGGGGCGATGCCCATTGTACCATTTGGTGGGGTGATTCCCATTGTGCCAATTCTGTTGGCATGAAGTCCTAAAGCATCAACATGGACTTTGAAATTTGTGTCATATCATCTTTTTTTCTTGCTTTCTACCCTTCTGGCCTTTAGAGGACCGTGGGGCCGAGTAGGATGATTGTGTTGTATCAGGAGCTTTTGAGGGAACAGTTGGTTGTTTCAACTGCACCTGGAGGATTCCATGGACTCGGTTGGTGGTCTTTCATGTCGTACAATTGTCAAAAATTTTCTCTTTCTTATTGGCAAAATGGTTTCCATTCCTCTTTCACTCTTGGGTCTGAGGTGGAAACATACGCCACTTATGTTGGTGGCAGCCCCAACTTGACTTACTCAGAATACACCATATTTTTTAGGAGATACTTGAAAATGAAGAATTACTGGATGGTATGTCCCAGTATTTAGTGGTAGGGACAATAATTTGGACAGTTGTAGAGACCCACTTCATTGGATCACTTTGGCTCTAGTAGCTAGAGAAAATTAAAATTCATAGTAACTATAAAATAGCCATAGACCTGGACATCTCAGAATGAGAAAAATTTATTTCTTCATTTTTCGAATTGATTTCTTTTAGCACCACTTCGCTCATATTGTCGAAGTGGGGGTGTTTGTTGGAGTCCAGGGGGTCCTGCACGGTTCAATGGGGGCTTCAAAACTGGAGCTGGTGCTAGGGGTGGATTAAGTGTGACATAAGCCAATTTAGCTTTTCCCATTCTTTTCTTAGGGGCTGATGGGGCCACTCGGGACTTAAGATTGGTCCATTGAAAGGAGTCTTCTATTCTTTGGGAAATAACAGAGAAATATCTAAACCCACTTGTGTACTTCACCGGGATGAACGGTGTTCAGAATTCATCATGGAGGTTGTTGAGGCACATGGATGACATTTCATTCTGGGGGAGTAGCCAGTTCAGGGAATAAGTCAGGCCTTTCCATCTGGAAATGAATTCTGAGACTCTTTTTCTCTCTCCTTATTTCCAATTCATGAGGTCACTGACCATTATCTTAGGTAGCGTTGAACTAAAATATAAGTTAAACTATCTCCAGAGGTCCTCACAGCTTGTGATTGAATTGGCTTGCAGGCCAATATACCATACGAAGGCCGAGCCTTATAGGGGTCATACAAATCTCCTGAGTTTTACTACCTCTTTCTGCTCTAAAGTGACCATAATGAGGTCACAATAAAATCTATAGTGAATTAAATTCTATTTAGGGCCCTCTAAGCCATTTTAATAATGAGAATAAGGGGTTCTCGAACTTTTTCGGTGGCAGAACATTGCTTACCCACTCAGGGTAGGGTTTGCGCTCGGGTTTTATCGGAGCACATCACCCCTCGATGGATTATAGTCGAGCTATTAATTTCTTAATGGTATTCAAGATCCCTTGATGCATATTATGTCGGTATTGATCTTGGGATGGTGCGGTAGTGGCCAAGACTGGGCATGCTGGTGCTGCTGGAATTTGGGGTGGATATCCGGCCAGGAGTATCATTTGTGGGTTTTCCTGAATAGATTCCCGCTATCTTCCCAATGGGAGGAAGTATTCATGTCCTTTCGGGGCCGGTTTGAAGTACGTTTCTAGTCCCGATTCCGGATTGGATGGGCCTCCATGCTTGGCTTCATTCGCCCGGATGAGTGCCTGTGGCATGGGTACCTCTTCTAGGAGCACATCTACTGTTCCATGAAGGGAACACATCTGACGAGGTATCTCCCTCGATGTATGTCATCATTAATTCACCTGATCTCTTTCATTTCTTCCTATTTCTTGGAAAACCTTTCCTCGAGAGTGAGGGACGCACTTCCAGGGGGAGGAGAAGGTGGGTCATAGATGACCTTGGATTTATTATTCTCCTTATTGAGGTTTCACGCGAGAGGTAATGTTGGATTGAATGAGGGGGTTCCCAGATTTAGGACCTCTCTCTGGTTCCAAGTATTCACACCATGAGGCTCGGTGTGGGATGCATATGGGAGGGAACCGTCTTCCTTCACGTCCTCTCCCTCTACGTTATTTCTTGTGAGATCTGTGGAGTTGACATTTACCACGTTCACTGAGGCATACTGTATTAGGGGTGGTGTACCCGATACTGAATGTTAGGAAGGATTTTTGCATCTTTTGTTGGACTTTCTCCTTCCATTATATGGTATACTTCAGGTTTCATGGTGAATATTGACCCAAATAGAGCCCTGGTCTGACCTTGTAACACACCTTTTTCTTAGAGGGTGTGAACCACAAGAATGGGTGGAATGGGTGACTCCTCTATCCATTATTTTTCCTAAATGGTAGAAGATAGAGGTCTGCGGTGCAGGGAATTAAGATAAAAATGCCCCTATACCTACGTTCTGGGGTTGTTCCCATTCTTCCATCGATGTGCTACGACCTGGATTTGTTGGTATTACGGGGGCATTTTGATTTAAAAATTCCCCTATCCCTATTGGTTGGGGTTGTTCCTACATTATGGCGGAAGCCGCTGTTATTTCCACCTTTTCAATTTCACATACTCCTGTGCGGGTGTGATATGAGTATGCACTTGAGCCTGCATAGAGTCTATGAACTTTTTAAGACATGAGAATTTATTGCTAGTTGGATTCCCTTAGGTAGGAAGCCTGCTGGATGTTCTTGGTTTCCAGACTCAGAAGATTTCTGATGGCTTGATCTCTTCGGCCCTGAAGCTTTTGAGACTTACTTCGGGCCAGTTTTTGTTGATTATCCCATATTTCCTAAGTAGGGGTTTCATTTTATTGCTTCCTTTAGGTGATGACATTGCAGGATGTCATTTCTAATGGAATTTGCTGGACAGAACATGGGGTGAAGTGTAGGGCTCCATGTTCTCCCCATCCATGAATATGAACTCCAGTCGGGGCGTCACTAATGAGGCAATGAAACTTATGAAGTGCATGGAGGAAAGTTAGTTCATGTTTTTTTTCACCTTTTTGATTGTGGCTACAGTACATACGAGATGTATTCCAGGTCGATTAGACGACGAAGGTCCCCTATCATGTTGACGTGGTCCACATACCCTTCACAGGGAAAGAATTTTTCTTTCAGCTAACGAAGAGTCATCCATATATTGATGAAAATGTCATGCGTGCATTCCCCATGAAACTCTCCTGGTATGTTGAAATGGGAAGTGGTTGTAGGCCAATACATCACTGGTATATTATCCTTAGCTGGTTTTCTTCTCACAAGTAACATATCCTACTATTGTTCTTCTAGAGGATCCTCTACTTGATATGCCCAGCTCGACTGCATCTTAATAATTTTTTTTCCATGAAACTGGGCTGGTGGGAGCCTTATTAATATGTGAATGGTGCAGGGGTGGCTAAGAAGATGAGCATGGCCCCGGGCCATCCTCTGGTTGAGAAATCATATCACTCGTGATGAATGGAGTGCCTAATATGTCTGACTCCACCTTTCTAAACACCTCAACATAGGATGGCTTTATCACCTTTGTTCCAGCAAGGGGAGTTCCTTATTGCCAGTATGAATCTTGATTTCATGGAGGACCTCCACAATTGGTGCTTCAATGGAAAGGTCTACCATTGAAACTTGATGCCTGACCATGGGAAATGTCCTTATGGTGTATACCCTAGGGAGGACCTTCAGGGTGGGATACAGTGAGGGGAGGACCTTCTTTCTACTTGATGTTACTAAGGGGAAGACCTTCACAGAAACCACCACTGCTGGAGGGACTTCTCATTGACTATCATCATGGCGAGGACTAACATCATGACTTGATACCTGGATGTAGGGATATTTTTGTAGTTCACATCTTGGGGAGGGCCTTCAATATGTAATACAATAAGGGGAGGACATTCTCGTTTCTTAACATTACTATGGGGAGGGCCTTCATAGAAACTAACATTGTAGGTAGGGACTTCACAATGACCGTCATTATGGAGAGGACTACTATCATGACTCGATGTCTGACTACAGGGAGAAACATATCTGCAGCGTATACCTTAGGGAGGACCATCAGGGTGGACAACAGTAAGGGGAGGAACTTCTTAATGTCTAATATTTAGGTCTAGGGGAGGGATACACCAACGCACGTCAGGAGATAGACTCTCATGATCGATCATTCCGGGCCCATAGAGTGAGCCCTTGTGGGTGCTCTATGGAGGACCTTTAGAGTGGCTAGTAGAGACATTGTGGGGAGGGCCTTCGCAACTAATACTGCCACTTTCATAATTTGGTAATGGAAGAATATGGTCTTGATCCTTTATTGATATATTTTTGAGGGTATCAAGAACCCCAACTTCCAATAAAGCAGAATCATGTGTGTAATATTCATTTTCTAGTTTCCTTTGGAGCATTCCATTTTTGAGCACTCTCTTGCAGGAACCTGGGCCATCTGCTATTGGTAATTAATTTCATATATGGGTCCCTTTTTTTTGGGTCCTGTGATGCCGTTGGGATACACCAACAGACATCTTGAGTTTTTGAAGGGAAATATGCTTTCCCTAGAGCAGCCATCACGTTGGAACGACATCCCCCAGTTGGAACAAGTATTTGTTCCCGATCCGATTGTCCTTGTATCGCGTGATATTATCATCGAACCTATTGGATTGGAGTAGGGATGAATAACTATTCTGGAGTGACTAACTCATTTCATGAGCGAGTAATTCTATTCGAGGAAACCGGGTAGTGGGTCTGATTTCTCGCCTTTAATGCCGATGCAATGATATCTTGTCATGTTTTGAGGATATGGTCAAGAATCGATGTTTGATCTTCCATCATTACTAGGATGTGCTGAGATAAATCTTTGGCTGGAACGGGTATGAAGGCCCATTCTGATGTTGGAGTAGGATTTTGTGCCTGCTTTGGTCCTCCATGAGTTGCTAGCAGATACTGGCAGTTCTACTGTGGTGGGATAGAAGAACAAGTCTTCCACTAGTTGTATTCTCCAGTTTCCGCCATATTTGACTAGTGGTCTTTATATTCATGAGTGGGGATTTTCATATGATCTCTTTTTCACTGTATTTTTCTCATGGGATTTTATGCATCTGCAAGAATTTTCATCTGCACATATTTGTTTTCCACCCTATTTGGATGGAGGACTTCATATGCATCAATAGGTATTTGTGTCTACGTGTAGCTGGTTTCCACCATATTTGGTTGACAGGCTTGTTGTGCATTGACATATATCTATATATGCCTATATTTTTTCACTCTGTTTGCATGGCATGACCGATGAGCACTAGCTGGAACGTGCATGTGATCGTATTGTGTCGCCCTATTTCCGTGGTAGGCTTGAGTGGAGGGGGCAGAGTCGTATTCCTGCCTGTTGAATACCTCCAGGTTAGTACAATGGAGTTTCTCCTTAGGAACTAGGGTGATAGTATGTTTTTTATTATATATTCACTTCCCTTGGAGGGAAGCCCGAGGGGCCTAGGTCTCCTAGACTTTAGCAGGTTCCCTCGGCATAAGGTCCTCCTCAGTGGGAGGAGGCTTGGTCATCTGGTGTCAGTGACGACACTCTTTGGAGGGGGTCCTTGAGTAGGACCCCTGTGTAGTTGAGATGAAGTTTTCAGCATTGAATTCATCTTCCTCCATAGAATAAGGGAGGAACTCATCGTTACGTTCTAAGGATAGGCTCCTGAAATAGTTTGAGATGACCACTGGGTCCGCCTTGTGCTGGGGTGCCGGTCGCGGCTAAGGAGGTAGCTGGAAGAACTATTCAAACTAGAGGGCTTGTATCGCAACCTCCATCATGGGGAAAGTACCATTTGTTGTGGTACTCTTTGATGAGTGTGTTGGATACCCAACATTGAAGATGCTGGGTAGGTGAGGGGGTCCTTCGATTTGTTGGGGCCCCGACCGCTTGCGGGATCGTTGATGCGTGTGTCTGCATTGGTCATAGAGATGTCATTTGGATCGAAGGTTACTCTATGAGAACCTAATACATACATATATGAAATATATACCACAAAACCTCATCAATGTAGCATTCTTTCAAACATATTCATATTTGGTGATTCGGCTTGGCCCCCCTTCCCCTATTCTTTTTGTTGTGGGGCGAAGGGGATTGAGTAAGGGTAAGACCACCACCTTGGTTAAACATTCACGTCAGGTTCACCATTTTTTTTCACCTCTGAGGTTGCACTTTTCATGTGCATAGGGGAAAACAAAATGGTTCAACATGTAGTATCCTTTTGTGCCTATTATCATTGAGGTAGAACTGCGACCTTGGTTAAGGATTCATGTCAGGTTCACTATTTTTGTTCCACCTCTTAGGTGGCATGTTTCGTGCACACATGGGCTAAAAAAATGGACCGACATGCAGTATCCTTTTGTTTCTATTTTCATTGAGGTATAACCACCACCTTGGTTAAGGATTCACATTGGGTTCACCATTTTTGTTCCACCTCTGAGGTGGCACATTCCAGATGATGGTGAAATGGTTCGATGAGGATCATCACCCATCCCCTTTTCCGAATACGGTTTCCTATAAAATTCACCATTTCTTTTGTTTCAACCCATTTTTCATCAATGTACTTTAGAAGAAGGTTAGATTAACCATGTAGGGACATGGAAATTTTCCCCTTTCGCATTGCGAAGGAGATGCCACAGTCAGTCGGTCCCAGCGGGTGATTGTGTGGGGTCAAGTACGCGTGCAATCTGTCCTCCTCAGATATAAATTCCTTTTATGGTCTCCAACAGGTTTATTCATGGAGATAGAAACACTAAACGACCTTGGTATCTATGATTCATGGACCTGCTTTCCAAATTTAGGTGCTAGTTGATTGATTATTCAGCCAACGACACTTAAGGACTTCATTAGTCGAGGGGATGGGAAGTCAAGCTCACAACACCCTACTAGGGAAAGATTATTGCATGTTTTGGGACTCTCTTATAGATTTAAGTTGTGTTCATATTTTTGTGAATCCTTGGTTCATTACCGAAGCGTGTGTTCATGGGCTACCCTTGGTTTTCACGATTTTCTTAGGAATGAATATGTTTGATGCCACGAAGGTGATGCTGACTTGGGCCATATAATAAGGCACTCTGGAGTTTATCGTCATCCAGGGGGTATAAGGTGATTTGAAGTTGGGATTATACCCATAAGATGGGTTTCCTATGTATCCTTGGGAGTGGAATCAGAACCCACGTAGTTCGGAATGGCTGAGGATTATGCATGGAAGTTGCCCATTTGGGGGGGGGGCATGATTGGGTGGACCCTTTTGGATGGGCACCCTTTTGATCTCATGCCTTCAAGTAGGCATTCTATGTATCCTGATTTGATCAGGAATCAGAGTTCTTATTGTTCAAATTTTATGATGTCGTAATCATCACAAACCTCTAAGCCCACGTGAGTCATGCTCAGGGTGAGAAACAAGAGGATGCGAAAGATTCAACAATACAAATGCTTCCTCTCCTACTGGTGGGAGAGGGAGAGCCTATGGAGGATGAGGCTAAGGTGACCATGGGAGAGGGAATGAAGTAATGAACCTTTCCATGTGAAATGAAATTAAAGTTCATGCTGCCTGACCTCAGAATATTGTGGACTTACCTCAGTGGGAGGGCCCCATAATACATTCTAGGAAATGGGAGGAGTTTTGTCCACATCAAAGGAGAAGAAAAAATAACTCATTCTACTGATCACTATTCCTCATTGTATGGAAAAGAAAGTGATCACCCTTAATCCCTATAATAGAGAAGTTCACATCAGCATCCCATGGTTGGACTCTATGTTACCATGAGAATATAGACCCACAGGCATTCCCGAAGCCCGAACTGTTGTGGGGAGAGCCTTTGTGGATCCACTTACCATGGGTATGTAATCTCAAAGGGTCACACTGATGTACCTGATGGTCTGATCATATGGGTCCGGTGGCTTTGGAGGAGGCTTTTCCTAATGCCAGAGGACTTTTTCGTGAAGGGATTATGGAGGACTAGACAGTAATGGAGGGGTGAGGTTGGAATCAGAGGAAATAATACCTAAAAAAACCTTATTCCATGTACTTATTTCTTATGTGGGACGAGGGAGGCTCCACACACTATAGTGGTATGTGGGAAGAGGGTCCATCCACGTACCAATGCAGTATGCGGGCATGGGTATCAACAACCACGTACTATAGTGGTACATGGCCCATCATACTTCTTTGGTTTTCATCTACGTACTGATGCAGTAAGCGACACCCGATTCAGTCCACATAGTGGAACACTATGTAGAGCCCCATATTGAAGGAGGGTCCGGGGGATTATCATTTGTGGGAAATTATTTTGCGAGAATTATGTGGTTCACAGCTCACGAATTAGGTCTGCAATTATCCTTTTATTATTAATTTTCCCCATTTTATGGTGCATGGACGGATTTACATGCAGAAAGTGTGGTTCGAAATTCGGGCTTCACTGATGAATCAAGACTAAAGCCGGAATCTTATCTGAACTCTTACTTCCAACCTCTGAGTCCCTTCAATCTTTCGTCATCCATCTCCCAATAGTTCTCATTTTTTTTCTGTGCTCCCTTTTATAGAGCATCAGGGAAATTATATCTATGGGAATAAAACACCATTTGTGGAGGCCCATGAATAGATATTTTGACCTGCAGAAGAATCAATCAATACGGGGTTTGCAGAGGCTTCGGTTTGTGATCATGGTTCGCGGAACCCTGTTGGTTTGCTTCGTCTGCGAACTAATGAGTATGTAGAATGGTACGCAGATGGCCTTCACATACATGATTCCTTCAGCGACACAGTTTGTAGTCCACCATACTCATTGGCCATCGCTCTGTGGTCTAGTGGTTCGTGAAAAGTTCTGCGTACCTGTTGGTTCGCTATCCAAGCGGTCTGAGAACCTTTCCCAGTGATGGTACACATAACACTTGAATTTCTTTAAAAACTTGAATTCCATCAAGTTTCTTCTGAAGTTTTCAACTCAATTTGAGTCCATTCACCTTATTAGACTTGTAGGAGTACTTTATTCCTTCTACAAAGTTATTGTGGGGGTATTTTTTTCCCTTGGAAAAATTTTCAGGACCCTACAATATATAAGTTACAAGATATTCCAAAATTGATTGTGAGGGATATTGGATTTCTAAAAATAGTGGGAGATTAATGGAATTTAATTAAATATAAATTTATTGATTTATTTTTATAATCAAAACAATGTACTAATTATCTACTCTTAATTTTTAAAAATGGAAAATCAAAATATATCGACAATATCATTTTGATCCAAACTAGAGAAGGATAATGAAGAATAAGTATCTATCTATATAAATAATGTGGATGACATAATGGATTTCCAATGTTTCATTCTATCCTCTATGTCCAATGATATTTTAAAGTAGTATGAGAATATGAATTTGTATAATGTTGTTTCTCACCGTAATAATCTTTATCAAGAGAAGACAAGATCAATGAGATATGAGATCTCCAATCACTATTCACATGAAATCTTGGAGAGTCAACACTTTTTGGGACACATGTAGTCAAGATGATTGGCTACATTGAGTGCTTGGATATCTTATGTTTTAATATCAGAGATGATTTTCACACAGATCTCATCCTGTCCTCACTACCCAAAAGCTTCTTCAAATTTATTATGAATTATAATATATAACAATAGAAATAAGATACTTTAATAACTTCTTACATTTATTTTCCAATTTGATAAATACATGGTATGTGAAAAAACAATTTTCCTTTTGGTAAATAAGAAGAGAAAGAACAATGAAAATACATCGAAGACTCATTACAAGTCTAAGTCACCAGATCATTTTTCTTAAAAGAAGAATAACATCTAGAGGTAAGGAAAGGAACAAGATGCAACATGTTTTTCATGTGGTAAGCAGGGCCACTAGAAGCAGAATTGCACCCAAACAAAGAATCAAGTGGAAGATGCAGGAATGTTCATTGTTGAGTGTAATCTTTATATATCTACAAATTAGTTATTAGATATTACATATGGTGCTAAAATTTGTATCAAAATACAAGAACCAAGTATATTTTGGAAGGTTTCAAGTGAATAGGTGGATCTTCAGGATACCAATAGAGAAATGATGGCTACTCTAACCATTTGATACTACCATCTCACATTGTTGATGGGATAATTTTGGTTTTAAAGAACTGTTATTATATACCTAGGGTTACCAAGAAAATTATTTTAATTTCTTGTTTCGATATTGATAGATTTATTTTCAGTTTTGGAAATAAAAGTTGTTACTTTCATAAAGATAGAATATGTTAGGTTATGACACAAATGAATAATAATATTTATATAATAAATTAAAAAAAACCAAATATTAGCAATTGATACCAATATTAATACATGTGAGTGATATGACACCCAGTTGTGGCATCACTATCTTGGTCACATAAAAAAAGAATTTGAAAAAACTCTATCAATATGGTTAATTATAATCATTTAAGCTAAAGTCACTTGAAAGATGTCATTATTGGTTATAAAGAAATATGACCAAACCACCATTTGTGGTTAGGGTGAAAGGGCCCCAATGATTCTATAATTGGAAAACACTAATGTGGGAAGACCTTTTCAAGTAGAATATAGAGAGGGATCCTCATAACTTATTACTTTTACCAATGAATTGAGAATATTTGGTTATATATAATTTACTAGGTATAAGTCTGGATCCTTTGAGAAGTTAAAAGAGTTCAATAATGAAGTTGAGAATCAAATTGGTAAGAAGATAGGGAAACTTCAATCAAATTAAGGTGGTGAATATCTTAACCAAAACTTTATCAACTTTTTAAGGGAGTATGAGATTCTATCTCAACCGACTCCACCTTATACACCATAGTGGGATGGTAGAAGTGAAAGGAGGAACCATACTTTGTTAGACATGGTAAGTTCAATGATGAGTCAAAAAGACTTTATCATTTTGGGAATATTCATTACAAACAACACCATAATTACAAAATTGAGTACCAACTAAAGCAAAAAAATGTAATTACCTTTAAGTTATAGAGTGGAAATAAACTTTTTTTGTTACATGTTCATGAATGGGGTTGTGAGGCATTTGTTATGGTTAGTTCGAGAAATAAACTAGCACCTCAAGGCATGAATTGTAACTTTATAGGGTATCCTAAGGAAAAAAGGGAAACTATGTATACAACCATTAAGATAAGAAAGTAATTGTCATAAGACATACTATCTTTATTTATGGGGAGCACATCCTCAAGGAGGATAGTGGGAGTAAAATTGAATTTGATGAAGTTGATGCTCAAGATATTCAAGAGTTGGTATAGGAACCAATTCTACAGGTCCTCATGGAAGATGTTGTTCTTAAAACATAAGTACTATGTAGGAGCACTGGAGAGGTAATAAAAATAGTGAGATATGGTTTTCTAGTCATTAATTATGGTGAATCATTATTGGTTGACAATAATGATCCTCTCTCCTATAAGAAATTAATAGAGAACTCATAAGGTACAATATGGTAAGAATCCATGAATTCAAAGATGAATTCCATGTATCAGAATCAAGTTTGGGTTCTAATTGATCCTCCAATTGATGTAAATCATGTTAGGTGTAAATGGGTATTCAAGAGAAAGTTAGACATAGAAGGTAAAGTGAATACTTGTAAAGAATGTCTAGTTGATAAAGGGTTGAGACAACATCAAGTCATTGCTTAGGATGAAACCCTCTCTCTAGTTTGCATGTTTAAATCCATAAAAATCTTACTTTTCATAGCCGCTTACCATGGCTACAAGATTTGGAAAATGTATGTCAAAATTCCTTTCTTTAACGAGAATTTTCAAGAGAATGTATATATGACACAACCAGAAGGTTTTGTGATTCTTAGAAATTCCATAAAGGTATTAAAATTGAAAATATAAATTTATAGATTAAAGTAAGTATCGAGGTCATGGAACATTCAATTCAATGAATCCATAAATAGATTTGATTTCATTAATAATGAATGTGAGCCATGTGTTTACAAAAAGTTTAGTGGGAGTACATATATTTTCATAATAGTATATTTTCATTACATATTACTAATTGGAAATGATATTCCAGCCTTAGAATAGGTTAAGTAATGGCTGATAAAGTGTTTCTCCATGAAGGGCTTTGGTGAAGCGGCCTACATTCTAGGGATCATGATCATATGTGATAGATTTAAGGGACTACTTAGAATATGTTGAGGTGCATACATTGAAAATATTTTGAAGAGGTTTAGTATGGAATAATCCAAGAGATTATTGGTTTTAATGTCACATTATATACATCTTTACAAGAAAATATGTCTTCAGATGTAAGAGGAAATAAATAGAATGAGTAAGATCTCATATGATTCTGTGGTAGGAGCTATCATGTATTCCATGTTATTTATGGGGATTGATGTTTCCTATTCTTGGAGCATGGTATGAATATATCAATAAGATACATACTACTAACATTGTAATACTTTTAATCCTATCCTTAAGCATTTGAGGTGAACTAAGGATATTCTCCCGGTGTATAGAGTAGATGAAGATCTAGTCATCAGGGGTTATAAAGATGCTAGTTTTTAGATAGATCCGAATGATATGAAGTCACAATTTGGATATGTGTTTTAACTCAATAGATGAGATGTGATCTATAAGAGTTCTAATCAGCTAGTTGTCACTGATTCTACAACATATTTTGAGTATATTGCAATTTCTGATGCAGCTAAGGAAGCAGTCTATATTCACAAATTTATCTAAGAACTTGATGTGATTCCTGGTAGTAAATATCCTATCACATTTTACTATCATAACATTGTGAAATTGGATCTCTCTAAGGATCCAAGGTCACAATAAAGTAAAAATCACATACTTTAGAAGTTTCATCTCTTGAGAGTTTTTTCTCAATAAGATGAAGTTGCAGTGAGAAAAGTATCCATGGTGGAAAATACAAAAAACCAATTGACCAAGGATTTACTTCAATAGAGGAATGAGTATCATGTGAGAGATAATGGATTGAAAGTTATTTTCAATTGGATCTAGTTAAAGTGGGATTCTATTAGAGTTGGTGACCTATAAATAACTTATTTAGTAACTTATTACATTTTTTGATTATTAATGAAGTTTTTATCACATTATTATTGTTCCTCTACATGAAATTTATATGTGATAATGTACTAAGAATATATATCACACTGAAAGGTCATAAATATTCCCCACTATGATGAGAACCTTGAGGTTCCATGACATAATTCTTGAATATGCATTTTATGGTCAGATTATATTACCTAACGAGACACAATAAATACATAGTATAATAGGTAAGAGGCTCATAATATATCGATACACCTTCTCATGATGTTCTTCTTTGGTAATCTCTAAGATATGAGGTTATGAGAATAGACCCGTTGAATAATAAATTCACATTTCCATGTGTCATTGAATGTTACTATATGAAAACATGTATATTGATCCTTAAAATTTAATATTATCGTTAGTGGATATCATTAATCTCACAATTTCATGTATTGATGAAAACTGTGATGACATATGCTCGTGGTGTGGTATGATACGTTGTTTGTGTTCCAAATGATATTTCTTTAATAGATAATGTGATAAAGGATTTATACCCTATGTCCCTTAAAATAAGTTGATATCTAAGTCCCTTTTATGGAAATTGTACTGATTATATAAATCCACAACCATTTTGTTTGGTGGGTGAGTTTATTTTCAGAAAGTTAGAGAAAGAGACATTGATCATATAGGTTTATGACACCAACATGAAACCTTCTTGAGGAAGAGATACCGTGATAAAATAATTATATTACATGATAAGCATTTATAGGAGGTTGTACATCATTTTACTGGGTTCTATGAATAGTGGAAGTGTCAATGGAGGGTGATATATTTAAAATTTATTTTAAATAAAATGTATTAGAACCCTGAGAGAAGATATTGCATATTAAATTTATAATTAATTTATTTAGATTAAAATAATAAATTACCCTATCATGGATCTTTATTTGAAGATTATGTTGATCATATGTAAACATTTATGGATTAACTTTATTGTGTTAGGAGGATTCAAGTATTGAATCCCTCTAACGGTGATCCACACATGCTCCTTTAATATCCAAGAAACATTGATTGGTTTCTAGGTGATAACACAACAAATAAATAATCTTTCATTATTCATATTAATCACTTAAAGATCCTTTAGTATTAAAAGAGTTTTTATCATTATTTAAAGGAATAGAGGAGGATTTAAAGAGAGATAGAGAGGCATGTTGTGCACAAAGATTCTCTAATCTCAATTTGTTACTTAATTCACATAATAAACATAACCATATATTTATAGAGATCGGGTTTAGGTTAAAATATTATTTAATTGAATTAAGACCATAAATAATATAATAATCTTTATTAAATCCCGTGTAAATAATAAAAAAAAAAATAAAAATAAAAATAAAAATAAAAATAATATTATTTTATGGAACATGCACTAACTTGTGCAATAAAAAATATTATTTAACTAGCTTATAAATTAATATTTCTTACCGGACATGGTGTTGGTACTTTCAAATTCCATGGAATTTATTGAATATGAAAATAAACATTTAATAAAATATTTCATTCATCAATAAATATTTACGGTCGATAAAACATGAATAGAATTATTCCTCATCCTTGAGAATAATATTTATTCTATAAATTAAATTCAAATAGAATTTAATAAAGATCAATGGAAACACTTAGTGTGTGACCTTTTAGGATTCTTTCTCATTATAATTAATAAGAATTGCCTAAAGTCCAAGATTACTATCTATAAATAGGTCAAGGCACCCAATAAAAATAGCTTAATATCATAGTGAAGACAACCACATATGAACACACACTATGTAATATAATCCCTTTATCACAATATCTCATCAAGAAGGTTGCATATTTGTTTCCCCAACCTATATAATCAATATGTCTTTTTTGACTATCTGAAATAAACACATCATTACACCATAACGATGGAATTTAATGTTACATTTATATTTCAATAAAAGGTCCGATATATCAACTTCTATAAAGATGGAAGGGATATATCCTCCCCCGACTTATCCATTAACAACATGTCATTCATGACACACCCTACATACCCTACTTCCCGCCAAAATATGGAATGAAGGTTTTCATTAATAAATATAAGTTTGAAATTCTTTACATGTATTAATGATAATCGTAAAGTCTAAGGACCATGATACATGCTCGCAAATTGGAATATCCGATGACACAAAAACATGCAGAATTCCTACTAGGAGGTTTGTTCTCCTAATATATCCTCATGGAGATTACTAAGTGCGATCTTCATGAGAAAAAGCCTCATACTCTTAAGATTAGTCACACCTAATAGTAACATTTTATGTTTCCCATCTTAGAACATTATCTAACCATAGAACTATATTTATTAATATTATCATGACATTTCAAGGTTCTCATCATATCAAAAAATTTCTCCGACTTTATCAATGCGACATATACTCTGGGATATTATTATATAAAATTCATGAATAACATTGAAAAATATTTAAGGATATATTTTATTAATATTAAAATCATTAAATATAAATGTAATCAAAGTAAAAACAATTGGTCCTAGGGTTCCAACTCCAATTAACTCCCACTTGGACTAGATCCAACTACCTATGACTTTCAATCCACTAGACCTCACTTTATAATAATGTTTCTACTAATTTAGGGATTTATTAAAGGGGTTCTATATGTTTTCTTATGTGGAATTATTACTCCCTACAACCTCACTCCTCTGAGAGAAATTACACAAGAGTTGGTACTTATAAAGTATATTCTTTGTCCGTTGATGTGACCTTGGATTCTAGGTAGGGGCCACTACTGCAGTATTATCCCAATAGAGTGTGATATGATCTTTACTACTAGATATCACATTAATCTCTTATAAGAATTTATATATCTGTACTACTTCTTTAGCTTCCTCAGAATCCAAAATATAATTGGACTCTATTTTAGAATCTGTGACCATAACATGCTTTGATCTCTTTTAGCTCACAACACCTCCATTCAAAGTGAAGTTGTATCCTATTTGTGATTTCATATCATATTAATATATTTGGAAACCAACATTTTCATATATTCTAATGACCATTTCCTCATTTCCTCTATATACCAAGAATATATCTTTTATATGCCTCAGGTACTTAAGGATAGTCTTGAATATCATCCAATGGTGGTCACTTGAGTCTTATTGATATCTACCTACCACACTTAATGCATAAATGACATTTATCCTAGTATATATCATAACATGCATGGCCGACCCAATAACCGATGCATATGGAATACTTACCATTATTTTTATTTTGTCATGTGTTTGAGGAAACATTTTTTCTAGAAAGATGAATTCCATATGACACTAGAAACAATCCCCTCTTTTATTATTCCTTACCAAGCCTCTGCAGTATCTTGTCAATATATGTACTTTGACTTAGTCCAAGAAACATCTTGAGCCTATCATGATGGATCTTTATCCCAATAATATATGCTGTCTCCCCTAAGTACTTTATGAAGAAGCATTTTTTCAACCACATATTAATAGACTGTAATAATAGTATTTTTTTCTAATAATTAATATTTCATTAACATGTAATATTAATAAAATGATTGCACTCTCACTAAACTATTTATAAACACAAGGCTATCATTAATTCTTTATGAAACCAAATTCCATTATAGATTCTTCAAATCAAATGTTCCATGACCTAGATGTTTAATTTAATATATAAATGGATTTTTTAAATTTTCATATATTTTTGACATCCTTTGGAGTCACAAACCCTTAGGTTTATGTCATATAAATAGCTTACTGAAGGTTTCCATTAAGGAATTTTGTTTTGACATCCATTTTACAAATATCATAATCTTGTAAGGCTGAAATGGAAAGTAGAATTCTGATGGATTTTAGTATTACACCTAGTGAAAAGGTTTCATCATAATCAATGACTTAACACTATGTAAACCCTTTTTAAACCACTCATGAATTATAGGTATTGTATTTTCATTCTATGTGTAGTTTCTTCTTGAATACCCATTTATGACCAATAGGATTTACATCCACCAGAAGATCTACCAAAATAATTACTTGGTTTTGGTACATGGAATCCATTTCAAAATTCATGGCTTATTTTCACTTAGAAACATCTGTGATTCTTAATAATTCATTTTAGATTATAGTATCATTATTATCAACAAATAACGAGTCACCATCCTCAGTGAATAGAAAACCATACCATTCTAGTTCACTAACCTTTCTTGTACTCTTATGTAGTACTTGTGTCTCTCTAATAGATTCTCCTTCCACAAGGATTTGTGGAATCTATTCTTATACCAACTATTGTATATCTTGAGCCTGGAATTCATCAAATTCTATCTTGATCCCACTATCTATTTTAGATATTTGATCCCTCTCAAGGAATATGGCATGTATTTCTACTATTACCTTTTCATCTGAGGGGTCATATAGGTAATATCCACTTGTTTCCTTAGGGCATCCTATAAAGGTACACTTTATGACTTGGGGTACAAGTTTGTTATCTAAAGAGACCTTAACAAACACTTTTCCACCCCACACATGTATATTCGATAACGTGAGTTTTTTTCCAGTAAAAATTTCATATGGAATTCCATTTATATATTTAGTTGGTACTTGGTTTAGTATGTGTGATACTATTTGTAATTTGTATCCCCAAAAAGATAATAGAATACCTTCATGACTCATCATTAATCTCACCATGTCTAATAAGGTGTAGTTCAACCTTTCACTTACACCATTCCATTAAGGTGTATAATGAAGAGTGAGTTGAGATAGGATTCCAAACTCTCGTAAATAATCAATGAAGTCTTGATTAAAATATTCTCCACCATGGTTTGAGAAGAGTTTATTAATATTCTTACCAAGATAGTTATCAAATTCATTCTTATATTCCTAGAATTTATCAAAGTAATTTGACCTATACCTCATTAATTAGACATATCCATATCTACTAAAATTATCAGTAAAAGTTATGAATTATGAGTACCCACCCCTTTCTTCAATGGGAAATGGTCCACAAACATCGGTATGAACTAATTAAATAATCTATTTAGCCCTTTCACCTTTCCCACTAAATAGGGATTTGGCCATTTTACCTTGTAAACATGCATGATATACACCAAGTGGTTTTAGTTCAAAATAATCTAAATATCCTTCTTGGTAAAATTTAATCAATAATTTTTCATTTACAAGACCTAGTTGATGATGCCAAAGTTGGGTGTGGTATGAGTCATGTGAAGTAATTTCATTATCTATTATCATTACTTGAATTGTGTAGTCTAACACATAAAGAATATTATTTAAATGAGACTTACCATAAAAAATATTTTCTTTATAAAAGTAGAAACATTTATTTTTAAACTTAAAAATAAAACAATATGTCTCAAGTTTGGATATATAAATAATGTTTTTTGTTATAAATAGAACAAAATAAAAAACCACCAAAACCAATATCATTCTGGTTGGCAATCTGAGCTGGTAGTCACTAATAACTACAAAAAAAGGTTTAGCTCCATTGAATACTCATAGATCTACCTACCATCGGTGAATATTTTTGAATCTACTTGGTTCATATATTTTAATACACATGTAAGAACCAAAAGTTGTATATAATACACAATTTGTAAAAGTATATATATTTCAATCAATAATAATTTCACATGAAGCTTCCCCTTACTTGTTTGGATGGATGTAGTTTTCTTCCAGTGAACCTTCTTGCCACATGTGAAACAAACAACATCTTGTTACCTTAATTTCCCCTTAATCTTCCTATTCTTGGAAGGGAATGAAGAATATTTAGGATTAGATTTCTTTTCTTTCCCTTTCTAGTTGTTCACCATTAGGATGGAAGGCTTTCCATGCTTCATCTCCTTATCTAATTGGTGCCTAATTCTTTAGTTAGTTTAAACCCTAGGACCTCTAGATACTCAATATATCCAATGAGCTTAACTACGTGAGTCCCACCTAGGGAACACTCTCCATGATTGCTCTGAAAAAGAGTCTTGGAGATCTTAAATTGTTCTTGCCTAGCTCTCTCATAGTATAGACCATCGAGATTCTTGAGCATGATATAAGCATTCATGTTTTCTTGGGACTTAATAATTTCACTAGACACCAATGATAAGATCAAAAATTGAACATTGACCACGTTGTTCATATTTTATTCAGATAAAATGAATTATTTATCACTCATCTCCTTAGTAGGAGGATTAGTAATAGAGTATTCTAGCATGTAAGATTTCCATTCATGGTGAAACACAACTCGAAGGAATATGAACCACTCCTGGAAGTTACTTTTAGTGAGGAGATGGAATTTCTACAATATAGATCGTAGTGATAGTGTGGATGATGAACTTACAATTTTTTATAATTTAAAAGAGCAGATTATTAGTACATTGTTTGATTACAAATTCTATGAGAAATAATATTTTTTAAAATTTTATTAAATCTCCCACTATTTTATCAAGTCCTAATAGCCATCACCATTGAACTCATAATATCTAATTTAATTGATATTCTAGTGGAAAGGATTTATATTCCCCTTTTCATAACCTCAATAAGGGTTGGTCAAGCTACTTAAAGGCATTTAGGTAGGCAAGTATTTTCCAACTGTGAGATTCCAGCTCCTTGATCCGTTGAGAAGATTCCCCAATCTAGAAATCTTAGCATGGATTTCCTCAACACTTTTCTCTAAATTAAACTAAGTATAACAAGGGTTACTCCTCTTGATATAAAATGGTTAAGTCAACCCGGAGCCTTCATAAAAACTCCCATTATAAAAATAAGTATCCCAACAAGGTTTGGTCAAACACTTATTTTTATTGGTTTCATTCCTTATCAAGTAATGAACGGATAAGGCTAACTTAATATATATATGATGAATTTTAATTTATTATGAAAAAAATTATCTTATTTTATCCTTCACATAACTTTTTAATATTAAGTGGATTTTACTTAATTAATTTACAAATTTGGATAAAACATCTACACATAATCCATTTATTTAAATTACATATTTGAGTATTAATTTATTTATTAATTGATAGTGGTATTTCATTCATAAAATAAATACTTCATAATACATAAATATAATAATAATAAATGTTCTGATCATGAGATTATCTAATAGTTGATTTATTGAGATGATAATAAATCAACCTTTGACCTCAGGGAAAATTCCTTGTGTCATTCTTGGAATAGGTTACAATATTCCACCTGTACACCTATGTATCACCTGGGTTGGAATCATTATGCTTCCGTCTTGAACTGACTTCATACATCTTGGGACACTTCAATAATTAAAAGTATTTATAACTCACATACAAGTGAGGGGAACCAAAGTATTGCTTAATAGGGATTACATAAATCATGATGGACACACAACTCCTACATAATAATAGAGGGAAGGATGACTTGCAGGTCATCATATTTAATTTAATCTTAAATAATTCCAAACTTATGCATTAAATTAAATTAAAACATTAAAAATATACACATTTCTTGGTCAAGATCATGAACGGTTATACATAAAACATATAATAAAAAGTAAATCAGTTAATATTCATTTCTATTCATTCTTTATTATTAATATAAAGATGATTTAATTAATTAATTAATTAATTCCCTTTCATCTTAATGACTATCACAATTAATTTGGAGATACCCATCATTAATGGTATTCATGATAAATAAATAGATGAACCAATAATCACATATTAATACAATAAATTAATTAAGCATTTATTTTTTAAAAAACCATTATTAAATTTTCAAACACAATAGGTTCGATTCAATAAAATAAGGTTTTAATGTTGAAATTATCAATTTAATTTAATTTAATTCTATCCTTAATTGGGATAATACATAGTGTGTACTATCTAGTTACAAATCGTGTACTAAGATTTTTTTGTATCTATGGTACATCTATGGGGCTTCAGTGTGTACCTAATCTAGAATACATGGCATGTACTAACCATTTTTACACCATGTGTTCCACTTGTCGTGTGCCCGAGATACATGTTTGGGTCTTCAACATGACTATCAAGAGATTACACCGCATGTACAAGCTAGCTACACATTGCGTGGTCTGAATGTTGTATGCTCATGTTACCCACTAAAAGACTCAACATGTTCTCATATGAGAGACTGCATGATGTGTACAGTCCAGATACAAAACATTCATATCTTATGCCACATGTCCTTTTTTCTCATTGAATTGATCATCATGTATTTCAGACGTGAGAATTGATGAACTACATGCCATGTACACCACATACAAATCATACATATCACTAATGCTCCAACCTGCCAATTTCATGTGGTTTAACCATGTACAATGACCACATATATAGCTTAAATTTATTCATTAACCTATGTAGACTATACAACATGTACGCCAGCTACATGTTATATAATCTGACACACCGTGTGTCAGGTTGGCTTGGTCTACATGCGGTGTGCAATCAATTCACTGTATGTAATCAATTTCTTGGCATGTTTTGTATCTCATGACACATCCAAGTGAAGTGGAAATGGGTACATGACATGTACTCCAACTACACATCGTGTAGTCCCATTCTATCAAACCATATTATTCATCACTCCCTAATGACATATCCAAGAATTATTCATCTTTTATTAGAACTTTAATAAAATTAAACACTGAACGAACATGATTAATATGTCGATAACATGTTAATTCAAATATGATCAATAAATGAATAATATGAAATGAAAATATAAAAAATATTGTGCATAGATCAACAATAAAATGAATAATTATAAATTTTAAACATGACTACTCTGATACCACTTATAGGTTCCAAGTGCAGCGGAAGTTCCGGTAGAGGATGATATATTTAAAATTTAATTTAAATAAAATGTCATAGAACCCACATATAGAATATAACATGTTAAGTTTATAATTAATTAATTTATATCAAAATATTAAATTACCTCATCAAGGATATTTATTCGAAGATGATATTGATCGTATGTAAACCCTTATCAGATTACCTTTGTTGTTTTAGGAGGATTCAAGAGTAGAATCCATCTAGCGACGATCCACATGTGCTCTTAAAATATATGAGAAATTCCAATTAATTTATAGGTGATAGAACAGTTAATCAATTGTCTTGAATTGTTTGTCTTGATTGTTTAAATATCCTTTGGGCTTGAAGGACTTATTCTCATTCTTAAGAGGAATATTAGAGGAGTTCAAATTTGAGAGAGAAGTCTGTCATGCACAATGATCGTTAATTATCAATTTACTAGTTAATTTACACAATAGACATAACTATCAATTTATAAACATTGGGTTTATATTAAAACATTATTTAATTTCATTTCATACCTTAAATAATATAATAATATTTATTAAACTTCATGAAAAATAATAACAATATATTATTATTTTATGGCGCATGCGCTAACTTGCACAATAGAAAATATAATTTAACTTGCTTATAAATTAATATTTGTTACTATATGCGGTCTTGGTCAATTCGAACTCCTCATCATTTATTGAATACCCAAAAAACCATTTAATAAAATATTTCATTCATCAATAAATATTTTCAATCTATAAAACATGAATAAAATTATTAATCAGTCTTGAGAATAATATTTATTCCATTAATTAGATTCAAATAGAATTTAATGAATATTAATAAAAAAACTTAGTGTATGACCCTATAGGATTTTTTCTCATTGGCATTAGGAGGGATCTCTTAAAGTCCAAGATTGTTATCTAGTAATGGGTCAAGGCACCCAAGAGAAAGAACTTAATTTCACAGTGATGAAAACCACATATGAATTATCACATTGTCATAAATCTATTTATCACAATATCTCATTAAACAGGTTGCACATATGTATCACCAACCTATATGCTCGATATGTCTTTATTTAACTAAATAAAATAAATATGTCGTTGAACCATGGCCACAAAATTTAATGCGACATTTATATTCCAATCACAGGGTCAAGATATTAACTTCCATAAAGATGGAAGGTACAAATCCTTTATTAATTTATACATTAATAACATGTCATTTGTGATGCACCCAACATACCCTACTTCCTAACAACATATAACATGATGATTTTGGTCAGTAAATCTAAGTGCACAAGTTATGACATGCATCAATGATAATCTTAAAGTCCAAGGACCATTACACATGCTTTCAAATTGGAATATCCGATGACACCAAAACATGTATAATTATTACTGATGGGCCTATTCTCATAATCTTCCATCTTGGAGATTATCAAGTGTGAATTTCATGAGAAGAATCCCCATATTTTTATGAGTAATCATAGCTTACAGAAACATTTTATTTGTCCTATCATAGAAAATTATCTAACCATAGAACTATATTTAAGAATATCTTTATGGAATTTCAAGGTTCTCATCATATTTGGGAACTACTGTAACCTTATAAATGTGATTAAATACTCTAGGAAATTATTACATTAAAGTTATGTAGAATAATTAACAAAATGTAATAATATATTTTATTAATATTAAAATAATAAAATATGAATGTTATCAAATTGTAAATAGTTGGTTCTAGTATACCAACTCCAACTGTTTCAATGTTAAATTCTTTTACTATGGGTGCCTTGATGTGTTGGTAGATTCTAACTATAGATATTATACAGTTATATGTAATGAAACTAAGAAAGGGGCCTATAGGGTTATTGTTTCACCCCAACCATGGTTTTTCCTTTATTTTATTTTTTTCTTGGTGTTGGATATTTTTTTGAGGTATGGGTTGGGTTTTGGGTGAGAGTCTTTGAGTTTTGGAGATTTTGGGTGGTTTTTAGCCCTGTGGAAGGTTTGTGTGCATGGTTTGAGAGGAAATCCTGTG
Organism: Viscum album; assembly: GCA_963277665.1. Taxonomy (NCBI): domain Eukaryota; kingdom Viridiplantae; phylum Streptophyta; class Magnoliopsida; order Santalales; family Viscaceae; genus Viscum; species Viscum album. The sequence goes on along the minus strand of OY728123.1, from coordinate 2,029,371,758 downwards.
GATGGTTAAGGATAAGGGTGTTTTTAATTCAATTTATTCTTGCATGTCTTAACTCTCATGGTCTAATAATGGTTTTATAAAAACCATGTGAGGATAAGGAGTAGTCATGAAACTTATTTAGGGTGTCTAATCTAAGGTGCATGACTTTCACACAGTTAGTAGAAAGCATGAAAGATGCTCTAGCATTTTGATATAGTTGAGTTATATGTTTGGAGAATGGTTTCCCAAACTGTGCAGCTAACCCCTACTGGTGCTCTATTATTCTAATAGGGTGAACATGGTTGGTGCACGATTTGGAAAACTGTGTGGCCAAACTGTGTGAGTTTCCCAGGTCCTTTAAAAAGTTGAAATTGCTCTTTTTTCCTCCCTCATTTTAATCTCATTTAGAATTATTCTCCCCCATTTTGCCTAGTTTAACTATGGGGATCTCAAATCCTTCTCATCCTTGGCTCCTCCTCCTTATTTGATACTCCTACAAGCTTCCAAGGTGAGTTTCTCTTGGTTTTTATACAATTTTCTACTCTTCTTCTCCTTCTATATTGGTCTCCTGGTTCCCTCTTAGTCAAATCCTAGAGTGAGGTTTGGATAATTTTGGTTGATTTATTTGATATTATGGTGTTTGGATCATCCCTTTGGTTTAGTTATTTTTCCTTTTAGGGTTTCATTATGTTCGCACACCATTGAGGTAGGTGTCTTCATCCATTTCCTTTTTGAAACATCCCATTTGATGCTTGAGTATTTCAAACTAATTTCTTTAGGTGATGCTTATGATTGTTATGTGTTTATATGAATTGAATTGGTGTTTCTATATTGGAAATTTGGTGGAAAATGTGTTTTCAAAGGTTTTATTTAGTTATGCCTATATATATATATATGAATATAAGGTGTTTGATGAAATGCCAATTGGGATTTTAAAATTAAATTGGGTATGTTTGTATTATGCTTGTATTTGGTTGGATTTGGATAATTAGGTCTTCATTATTAATTGGGTTTTGTTGGTGGTTGTAATGACTCATGGTTTAGTGCTCATGTACGAGTGGTTATGATTAGTGGTAATGGTAGTGGTGACTCTTTAAGTTAGTCTTCAGGTATTTTTATTATTTTTATTGGTATTCCATTAGATGTGGGCATATCCATAGGTGAATAGGGTTCATATATGGATAGATAGAAAAATGATAATGGTATTTTATAAAAATGTTCACTTTGAACCCTAAATTTTCAAACACTTCTTACCCTTTATTTTTCTTTTCTGAATCCTTCTCTCTAATGGTTATTTTAAGACCTAGTTTTTACTAAATAATTCCTTGGTTCTGAAACAAACTCGAGTGAGGTTTCAAATGTTTTTTAAAAGTGCTTAGCCCAATTGGCACCTTGGATGTATGGTTTGATAAAGAAACTTGGTTCAAAAGGTCCGTCTTAAATCTTGTAAGAATGAGTAGTTATCTTACCTTGGTTTTGAAGTGACTTTATAAAGGAAGATAGATTTTGAAATATTATGGTTCAGTTGGTATTTTTTTTGTATTTTTTAAATTGGTTTTAAAAGTCATCTGACATGTTATCCCGATTGGAACTTTCAGATATTCTATTGGTGATAAGAACCCCTACGGTCATCCTTATGATGTTAGGGTATTCACATAGTTAGTGTTAGGGTTTGGGAAAGGAATACACTACAAAATATATGTGTTATGGTTAATTCTAATCATGTGATAACCTCATCATTCTCCCTTGTACTACTATCATGAGTTTTCTAGATTTCATTTAGAAGGTCGAGAGATGGTTTCTTTCTGGTTTCGATTATACCTACTAGTGCCCCCTGGATAGAGGACCAGTCAGGTGGGATTTATCACTGGTGTGGCTAGTTTAGAGCATCTATGTCTGTTATTGACTATAGAGCTACACCATATGCCGATAGGTGAGTCTAAATCAAGTACATCCAGAGATTTATTCTAGATATGTTTAGCAAAATCCCATTATTACATATCTATATGTTATTTCTTTATTTTTCATAACTTTGGTTACTTAATCTGCTAGTACTTACCTATCTGCACTTGTATTGTTTCCTTCATTTATGGTTTTATTAGATACACCTTGTTACTTGTTCTTATACTGGGTTTTTATTTCTTTTATGCATTATTTAGATTGTGTTCACACTTGAATTTTGGTTTCTAAAACTGGGGTTTAAAATGAAAAGATGATTTTTTCCTTCCAAATGTTAAAAACCTTATTCTCATAAATGTATTTACAAACAAGAATTTATAGATTTTTTTTAGAAAAGGAAATGCATAGATTATGTGGTGCTTACCTACTGATTAGTTTTATAATCACACCCTACTTATGCCACTTGGTGTCGGTAGACCCGAGCTGTTTTGCAAGTTCAGTTCTATTTTGGATTCCTATAGAGTGGGGTAGTTCTTATGGATGGTGGTGACCAAGATGTCACATAAAGATCATTTTGGATTTGTTCTGGGTTCATTTTTTGCTTTTTTTAGTTTTCTATTATGGTTTTATTGTAACTGTATTTGGATTTGATTATGTATTTATTGATGTTCAGTTATTGTTGGTTTATGTTGTGTACTCTCTTTAGTTATTTATATCTATTTATTATTGAGAAAAATTATTCCAATTTGGTTTATCTTTGATTACCAGCTCTAGTTGTCATCCTGAGACGATTGGGAAGGCCTCTCAGGCCTTATCATGGGTTGGGATGGGTGGCTGGTTCAAGGTCGACTCGGGTTGGTTCATGAAAAAATTGTATCATAGGATCCCTTTTTTATTTACGATGTTAAGTAATTTGGTGGTAGGACTTTCATAACTTAGGAGGTAGGTAAACAGAGAGCATCATAAACTCTTTTTTATTCTAATCCTTGAGTTATCAAGGGTAGTCGGGTACTTGAGTCCTTTGTTTCAGTTTTTTGGTTTTTGGTTTGGGGGATGACAATGGATGTGAACCAGTCTTACATGGTTAGAATGAATGGATTAGTGACCCATATGGGGACCTAATTCATGGTTCAATATACTTCCAATGGTTAGTTATTGCTCAAGTAATGGTCTTCTAAACCATGTGGTCAAGTTATGCATGGCCACTAGTTACTTATTTCAAGAGTTTTGGTGTGAGTTATGCTTTGGCTTGACCTCAGCTGGTGTGAGTGGATTTTAAAATGGAAAATGGATTTTGAAAAAAAAGGTATTTAAAAAGGAAAATTATATGATTAAAGGACTTGGTTTTATTTTAAAAATGGGTTTTGGGTAATTAAAATTGAATTTGAAAGTGAGTTTTGAACTTTAAAAAGTGGCCTTAGAAGATGGCGGTTTTGAAATTGGAATGAGAATGGTGGTTTTTGTTAGAGGAGTGCGGTTTTGTTGTGGGATGTTTGGTTTCTGAGTTGATGTTTGGGTTTATAACATTATTTTTGGTTTATTTTTTGGTTTTATGTTGATTTGGTTTTGTAACTTTGTGTTGTATAGAGTATGCTTCCCAACAAGATCCAAAAGGTTTCTAGTGAGTCTCTTCCAGTTATTGGCCCTACCCATATTCATAGTGGGGTGGAAGAGTCACGTTATTGTCAATTTTTACTAGTTTTACATGGAGATATAGGTATTTTAGAGGTTGTGGGGTGGATAAATAGAGTCAATGGTGTATTCAGGTCATTAGGAACTCCAGAATCCTTGAGGGTGCGAGTTACTTTGGGTTCATTTGAGGGTATGTGTTTGGATCGGTGGAAGGTGATTGTCCCTCCATTTTCACAAATTGGAATTTCCTGGGAATCCTTTAATATCACTTTAATCCAATGGTTCATACTCAAGGAGGTGAAGCTAAAGAGAGTGGAAGATCTCTTGGGCATTCAGCAAGGTCAACAGACAGTGAAGGTCTATGTTGATCATATCAAAGAGTTGATTTCCTTTTTTTTAGAGATAAAATCAAAGGATCGACTTAAATATATTATATTTTTATGGGGTCTTAATCCATAGATTAAGGAGTGATCCCTCTCATTTTGGGGATTTCAGTTTGAGAAGCTAGTAAATGAGATGTTTCTAGACGAGGTGGTTCCTAGAGTGTAGTCTATGGGAGTTGGCGATCCAATTTATAATGTTTCTCGTGAAGACTCCCCATTTGGTTAGTGGTGTATGTCATAGGATCTCATTCCTGAGGATTATTCTTTTTCATTTATGGAATCTCATTTTCTATATTCTTTTCTCATGTGTTTCCAATGTGGTCATTTTGGGTATTCGAATCCATTTTCCCGTAACCCTCTGAGGGCATGTCAGAGATGTAGTTGTTTGGGTCACATGTAGAAGTTTTACAAGAATTATTCTTAGAATAATAAGTCATAAATGGAGGTTACCGGTTCTTAAATATGGGGAATAAAATTCTCCAAATCACCATGCCTCCAACCATAGACCTAGAGTGAATCTTTTCATGCATTCAGAAGTTGTTGGGTGTGGGGATACTTGCCCGAAATTTCACCTCCAGTGTTAGAGTGGGGATAATTTAAGTCCCCCTTATCATAGTCCTCCGTGTTTCTAAAAATCCTTTTTGTTCAAAGGATCATGGTAAGCTTGTATTCTTGGAAAATTTCGATAGTGGTGCTTTTAGATTTGAATCTTTACTGGTTGTATTTCTTGTGAATTGGTTTCAGTTTTGAGTTGTGCTTACTTAGAGAATCTCATGTCTTATGGAAATGATGAATTTTGGTTTGATATAGTGTTTTATTTGAGTTCATTTTGCTACCCCCTTCCCCTTGTGTCGAGGGCTTGGTCTATAATGAGAGTTATGGTATTTGTTTCGTCATACTGGGAAGTTATTATGATAGGGAGAAACCCCTTACTTTCCTTCCCCATGTTTATCCTTATGGTTTCCTCTAGATATGGTTGGGGTGTGACTTGTGGAGTTGAAAGATCACACCAAGGTTTTTGGTTTCATTTGGCTCTGTATGGTTTCGAGCTAGAGTTTTGTTTCCTCATTTGGATTGGTGACTTTATGGGGGAACAAAATGTTTGGGGTGGGTATAATTGCTACACCCCAACCATAGTTTTTCCTTTATTTTATTCTTTTCTTGATGCTGGATCTTTTGGTTGAGGTCCGGGTTGAGTTTTGGGCAAGAGCCATTGAGTTTTAGAGATTTTGGGTGGTTTTTGGCCATGTTCATGGTTTGTGTGCGCATTTTGAGGGGAAACCATATGGAAAATTAAGTATGAGGGTGTGTTCAATTCAATTTCTTCTTGTACAACGTTAATTTCATGTTACGAGAATAGTTTGATCCAAACCATGTGAGGCCAAGGAGTAATAGTGTGGCTTCTTTGGGGTGTCTGAGCCAAGGAACATGAATTTCACACAATTAATAGAAACTACAAATAAAGTGTGTGATAGGCCCTATCATTTTGATAAAGATTAGTTTCACAATTGGTGCATCGTTTCCCAAACTATGCGGCTAGCCCGTGTGGGTTCTATCTTTTTCTAGTAAGGTGTACACGGTTGGCACATGGTTTGGAAAATTGTGTAAGTTTCCCAGGTTCTTTAAAAAGTTTTAATCCCTCATTTTACCTCCATCTGTTTAATCCCATTTGGGTTTCTTGTACCACATTTATCCTAGGTTAACTATGGGGCTCCCAAATCCTCCTCCCCTTCCTTGGATCCCCCTCCTTGGTTGATTCTCCTCCAAGATTTTAATGTGATTTCCTCTTGATTTTTGGCCAGTTTTCTCCCATTCTTATCCTTATCTCTTGGTCTCTTGGTATTTATTGGCTTGGTTCCCTCTTGGTAAAACCCTAGAGTGAGGGTTGGTAAATTTTGGTTAATTTATTTGATATTAGGGTGTGCAAATCATTCCTTGAGATTAGTTTCCTACTCTTTGGGTCTCATTGCATTCACACACTGTTGAGGTAGGTGTCTCTATCCATTTACTTTTATGAACATCCCATTTGTTTCTTGAGTATATCCAACTAATTTATAGAGGTGTTTCTCAGGATTATAATGTGTTTATATGAATTGATTTGGTGTTTTTATGTTGTAAATTTGGTGGAAATGGGGTTTCAAGGGTTTTCTTTAGTTATGACTATATATATATATATGCATGTAAGGTGTTTTATGAAATATAAATTGTCCCTTTAGAATAGAATTGGGTAATTTTGGATTGTTCCTGGTTTTTTAAGGATTTTGATAATTTTTTTCTCATTGTGAATTGAGTTTTTTGTGTGGTTATAATGCCTCGTTGTGGTCTAGTGCTCATATACGAGTGGTTGCGATTAGTGGTAATGCTAGTGGTGACTCTTTAAGATAGTATTCATGTATTTTTATGAGTTTAAATAGGATGTGTACATATCCATAGGTTCACAAGGTTAACATATGGATATACATACAAATGATAATGGCTATTCATAAACATGTCCCATATTTTCAAACAATTCTTCCCCTTTCTTTTTATTTTCCTACTTCTTATCTCTAATGGTTCCTTCAAGACCCTAGTTTTTTCAAAATGGTTCCCTGGTTCCTAAAAAAACATTAGTGAGTTTTCAAATATGTTTTCAAAACACTTATCCCATTTGGAACCTTTGAAGTATGGTTTGATAAAGAAACTTGGCTCGAAAGTCTCGTTTGTAATCTTCTAAGAATGAGTAGTGCTCTCACCTTGGTTTTTTAAATGGTTTTAGAAACAAATATATATTTGGAAATGTTAAGGATTAGTTGGTATTTTGTGGTTATTGGGGTGCTACACTATGCAAGTTAGCCCCCATTCGACTAGCCAGGATCCACTGGGTTTAATTTTCGTTCGCGTAATCCCAAAATTCAGAATCTAAAGCTAATGTTTAAAATAAACATGAATATATTAATATAAAAAATTAAAAGATTCCAGGAATTCCAAATGACTAAAAAAAGTGAACAACATAACATGTCAATGGATAATGCAACAATTCAAGTTGAAATTTATTCTCATTACAACATGAAAGATAATATGTCATAACCAGTTCTAATAACCAGAACTGAAACATTAGATTATTTTTTTACATATTTGTATATGTCATTTCCAGAAACTAAAACTAGATTCCACGACATATAAAGAACAATACCAATAATACATAAAAGTTCCAACAACAAGCAGTGACATACCCAAGCATAATAATGCTTATAAAACTTCTTTATCAACAAATGAATTTAAATAATAATTAATTCATGGGTGTTCAAAAATATACTGGTTGAAGAATAAAATATAGAAACAAATAAAGAGGACACACCGATGTAACATGATTTGTCCAATTGGCCTACGTGCATAGGGAAAAATCATCAGGGGTCTTTCACAATGCAAGAATAATTAACTATAGGAATTTTCAATACAACAACATAGAACTAACATGAACAAGAAATAAATAACCAACAAGGAAACAAAAACCGAACCGAAACCCCCTTATCAAGGGTAAAATCACACCTTTGCTTACCCAAAAATCCATGCTAGATGTTTTGGGTCACAACGGTCAAGTATAATCTCTCCATGACTGCCCTCATGGACCATTAAATGTTGTCCAAGTCCACCAAAACCCTTTAAGTGCACCGACGCTATCCGAGTCTGATGCAGCTGTAATGACCGAAAATTTTATTAGTGAAAATTCCTCTTGATATAATTAAATGTCTTATTATGTAAAATGGTTATATAAAACATATGAACTTCTTTAGTTTTATGTTTTTGTATTTTAAAATACCATTAATAATTGTTACTGTTGCTAATATATCCATTGAAAAGTGATCACATGATTAGTATAAATACTAGGATTTAAAAAATCCAATTTACTCAGACAAAGGAAGCGATGTCCTCATCTAGTAGAATTGATCCATACGAAGCCCATTTATCAGAGTTTGGAAATGAATTAGCATCACTGGGATTTTCTCTTGACCAATCCCAAGATGAGATTCGACACATTAAACTTGAAGGGAATCACCTATAGGAGAAGTGGATGTTAAAAGAGATTATCACTCGAACGATGTTATCTAAGCCACCCCAAAAGTCTGTCACCATCGCACACCTTACCCTTAGGTCTTATGTGAGTTTTATAAGGGATTATGCAACAATACCCTAGCACTGTGATTATGTGCATTATTTTTTTATATAGAATATACATTCATTTTATTATTGTTACTTTGCAAATGGTTTTTAAATCACAAATAATATTTTTAGTTAATATTCAATTAAAAAAATCTATTTTGATGAATGAATGGATTTTCAAATTAAATAATATTTTAATAAAATATTAATAATAAATTACGTTTTATTAAATATAAATTATTATATAATTTTTATGAATACAATTGTAATTTTTATTAAGGTTTGAAAGTTGTTTTTGTCAAAACCAATGAATTTTCGATAAATACCGATTTTTATTTAAAAAAAATCAAATATTTATAAAATTATTTAGATAAAATAAATATTATTTTTGGAGTCAGGACATCAAAATTATCTAACAGTGAATGTTTTATAATTTTCTGAGATAGTCGAATTTTTAGGTAAAAATTAAATACCTTTTAAATATATAATGTGTTTTATGACATCATAATGACCCAATAGTGATGTAATAAAATACTATAAAATGTATATTCAGACAATATATTTTTTAAATTTAAAATAATTTGATTTTATATTTTTTTGATTAATTTTACAATGCCTTAGTGGACCCTCCAAGACTTATCAACTATTTTAACATTTTTAAATGATTTCCTTGAGAGTGTGACTCACCTCCACATAAGCAAGAATATTTTTTTTATTATGTTTGGACATTGGAATTATAAAATATTGTTTTATACTACAATTTTTCAAAAAACATGGTAAAAAATCATGGGTTGGATTGTGGTTTTGATTAGTTTAATGTGTAGGGTCCAACACCTAAATAATAAAGAATTCCCTCTTCTTTCATATATAAACCCACTCAATATACCATTCATATTCACTAAAAACCTTTGGATCTCAACCAAACTCTTTACTACTCTATCTATAATCCTCCCAAGGTACCCCAATCTCCCGATAATCTTCTCTCAAGCCTCTCTATATCCTTTGGGATCACACTTCCAAGTAAGGGATCCTTAATTTCCTTCTTTATTTATGTCCAAGTTTCCTTATATTATTAATCCCTTTTATTTATAATTAAAAATTTCGGGGGTATGATTTTTCACCTCTAATATACTTACCTACTTATGTTTTAATGATAATATACCCCCTTCTCTCTCATTAATTCCTCCCATGTACACTCTTTACCATGTCAAAATTCCGTAAGGGATTTCTTCTTTTTTCTCATTTTTTCCCAAGTTTCTTTATGGTGGTATACCCTTTTATTTTCAATTACTAATGTTGGGGTATGATTTATAACATCCACCATAATTCCCTACTTATTATTCAATGATGATATATGTAACGCCCTGACCCCAGTTACCCAGAGTCGGTGCATTATTACATAACATTGGCATGATCACAAGAAAGATCAAATCTCTAAAGACCGATTGGTTTAGTAGCCTTGGAAACACTAGATATATTCATAAAGTTTTACATTACATCATGAAGTGAAAAACTACTACAACAACATATTTTCTCCATAATCCACACTATTATCCCCTCATAATATCCCTGCAAGTCATTCATAATTTAATTCTTCACATCTTGGAAAAAATAAAACATAGAAAGGGGTGAGATCAAATGCCTAGTAAGGATAACAATATAGAGAAAACTTTCATAAATAAGAATAAAAATTTAAGGAAATTTATAACTAAAACAAAAGACTTTTAAACTTGAACTTCAACATTGTATGGCAAAAATAAAATGAAATAATTCAATTTACTTATTCACATGGATATTCTACTAATCGAATAATCACATGCAATACCAATAACCACTTTCATAATGATGGAATGCATAATGCCAGACTATCATAACCACATAGCCAAGGCCTCGTGCCAAGACTAAAAATAAGATTTTTTCAAGGCCTTGTGCCTAGACACTAGTTTGTCTCATGAGACCTACCGATTCCTCAAGGAGCTATAGCGGGCTCCACCCGTCACATATTAAGTCCAATGCATTCCCATATGAAAAGGTTTAAACTTAACATAAACATTCGTATTAAAACTAGCATAATAAATATCAATGCTTTCACCATAAACCATGAATGGTATAAAAATAGAACATCCATAGTCAAACATATCACAAAACCTTCAATACAATATAGAAGTTTTGTATCATAATAAATCAACTTCAAATAAGAATAAAATCCATCAAAGGATGTTGACATAGATGAAATCAATAATCTTTTTAGATAAATATCTCTTTTTATTTTGAAATCATTTAAGAGTCATATGTTTATAAAATAAAACATTTTCTTTGAAAATATTCTTATAAGATTGTAAGTTAAGCCTCAAAGATTTTATAACGGCGTAAAATAGCCGCACCCGCCGTATAAGTTAAAAAAACATTCTTACCTTAATTCTGTAAAAAAGGTTAAAAAAACACCTTGTTTGGAAAATGACGGAAAGATTCCTTTATAAACCTCTTATAAAAAGTCAAAAAAGGGTATAAATGACTTTAACCAATATTCTAGTAAATTGTAAAAATGTTTTGAAATACATTTTTAAGAAACATGGATGTGGATGATAAAGAGATCCTAGTATATTATTACGTATAAACAACCTCAGATAAGGAAGAGATTGTGAAATAAACCCTTAACTCGTACTTTTCCTTGGTTGGGGTAGGTTAACCTCCTGTGTAATGGTGAAATAATTGTTATTAAATTATACAATAATCATATACATTAATATGATATCATATGTGATCTTTTATTGATTTGTTAATAATATCTTAGTATTATCGTTGTTTCGGGTGTTAACTTACTCGTTTTCTTTTATATGTTTTGTTACGTAAGATATGTTCGTCATGGATAGGTTGTATCTTAATCATATCCAGAATGATATCAAGTCCTTAGATACTATTATTAATCATCAAATGAGAATTATACTTGAATGGATACGATGGAGAATGAATCTTATCGCGTTCGTGGAGACGGTAGTTCGTACGTACGCACGAGCGACAATATCATTCTTTTGATATTAAAATAATATATAATTGGATGGTATATCATATATAAAGAATCATTATCATGTTATATTTATTATTTAAATGAGTTACACAACATTATTATACCCATCCAAATAATAATTTATTGAATAACAATTACACCACTACGTGGAGACGGTAAGCCGTACGTACGTACGTATGGTGACATGTTATTCAAAGGATGGATAGAATACTGAATATGGTTATACCATATTTATAATAATATTACAGTATATAGGAGATACTGGATTCATTATTTTAGAATGGGAATAACAAAGAAAGAAGAAGTGGAAGAAGAAAGGAACTTGGAAAAGGGTGGTGAAATCATTACCTCTTCTTCGGGTTCTTCCTTTTGATTTGATCAAAAGGGATCTTAGGTTGGATTTATGACTAAAGGAAGGCATCTAGGATGAATTTAGGGAAGTTGAGAGAGTATTTTGTCAGAGGTTGGCAGAACCAAAAGGCTTTGAAGGTGTGAGTAAATGAGAAGGGAGAGCGCCCTTTTATAAGAGGGGTGATGGACACCTTTGGAAAAGATAGAAATATTATTTTATAATAAATTCATATTATGATTATAATGGCTAAAAAGTGGATTATTTAAAGGTTAAGGTGGGGATGGGTCGAAAAACATTCAACCAATAGAATTTAGACAGGTTTGGGTTATTATATTAACCTTATCTTTAAGTATTAACTCTTAGTTAATTAGTTTCACTTTTACAATGCCTCTTTGTATTTTTATATTATATGGTTAATAAACATACTATATACATCCAAGAGACCCCCAAGTGGTCCATTAATGATAAACCTATCATGATATAAGTCTCTTGGACGAACCTTATATTTTTATTAATTTAATATCAATTAATAATATAATATTTGTTTTAAAAACTCTTTTATGTCAATTTTGACACTATTTGGAAAATTGATTTTTGTGAAAATCATAACAGAATGATTAGTTCGAAAAAAGTAAATTAAATAAATCCTAATATGTCATATTATCCTATAAAATTAGTGTAATTCATTAAAAGTCTCAAATTATATTTATTTGGGTATTTATAATTCAATTATTTTAATTTTTCACTATTATGGTAATTACTGCATCATCATTGTGTCATAAATAAATATAATTATTTAATGTAAAAAAATTATAAATAAAATATCATTATGTATGAAATCTTTCTAGCCTTCTAAGTAACATTTAAAATCTTATTTATCTTATGTATAACCCTATATTAAAAATGTTTTAGTAAATAAACATTGATTTTAACTCTTTTAACTCTTCTTTGAATTAAATAATAATAAATGTCCTAATCTAATCCAAGTGGACCTAAATGATAATATTTTATTCCTAAGGTTTTTTTGGTCGAGATACACTTGTCCAATAGAATTAGGACACGTTTTAGGGTAATATTAATATCATTTTTACCCTTAATTACCCTATTTACTTTTAACCGTGGTAAATAAAAGTAAAAAGTTACTATTCGCCAAAAATTATTTTCATCTCATTGAACCACATTTTACACCTTGATATTAACCATGTCTCTCGAATTTTTAAAATTCCATTCACAAAAGTGGTAAAATTAAGTTTTATGAAAAATTCAGTTTTTTAACTACCACTTAGTGGTTTCACTATTCATCAAAATTGAAGTTTTTCTGAATAATGCCAAAATTTCACCCTAAGCTATAATTGATATTCCAAATTCAAAAATGATGTCTATTTTACAAAATTCCAAACATATAAGTTTCATTAATTAATTCTATAATTAATTCCCGCTGTTACAACAAATAGTACGTTTTTAAGAAACAATATATATAAAAAGATTGACAATTGTTTATGTCCAATTTCAAAGTGAAATTAATTCTAATGAACACCATTGGATAAAATGGTAAAAATATATTCTAATTATACTTTAGAAACACTAAATAATATAATTTATCACTATAAATTATTTCTATTAAAAAATTTGTTTTTAAGTATTTTCACTATTCATAAAAATTGGAAGTTCTCAGAAAAATACAAAAAATTCAACTTAGGATAATTTTGATATTCTGAATCCAAAAATGAAGTCCATTTTGAAATATAAAATATATATAATTTCAAAAAGTAGGTATTACTATTTATAACGGCTAGTTTGATTGGTTGTGGTGTGTTAGAACTTGATGTTGCGTATAACACACGCTATCACATTATTCCAAGAGAAGCGTACCGCAGAAGCTCGGGGTGTTACATTCTCCCCTTCTTCAAATAATTTCATTCTCAAAATTTCTAGAATACTACCACATGAAAAGACTCGGGTGGTTCTTCATCATAAGTTCCTCGGGTTCCCACGTTTCCTCTTCCATCTTATGGTTTCTCCACAAGACTTTTACCAGATGAGTCGTCCGGTTTCTCAGTACCTGTTCTCTCGTATCAAGAATCCTGACGGGCTCTTCGCAATAAGACAGATCGGGTTCCAGTTCTAATTCCTCATAGGTGAGTACATGCGTTGGGTCAGGCATGTATTTCCTCAATAGAGATACGTGGAACACATCGTGAACTTTGGAGAGAATTGGCGGCATTGCCAATCGGTAAGATACAACCCCAATTCGTTCTAGAATTTCGAAAGGTCCGATGTACCTAGGACTCAATTTACCTTTCTTACCAAAATTTATGACTCCCGTACATGGAGATACCTTCAGGAAAACATGATGACCAACTTGAAATTCCAAATCCTTCCTTCGATTATCGGCATAGCTCTTCTGCCTACTTTGAGCTGCTTTGATATGGTTTTGGATTACCTTCACCTTTTCCATCGTTTCCTCCACCAGTTCTGGGCCTACAAGTTTTCTTTCACCAAAGTCATCCCAACAGGTTGGTGTGCGACATCTCTTTCCGTATAACGCTTCATATGGTGCCATATGAATACTCGAATGGAAGCTATTATTATAGTAAAATTATACCAGAGGTAAATATTGATCCCACATACCCTGAAAGTCAAGTGAGAAGGATCTGAACATGTCTTATAAGGTTTGAATAGTTTGTTCTGATTGTCCATCTGTTTGAGGGTGGTGGGCAGTGCTCAAATGAAGTTCAGTATCCAAGGCTTTCTGAAGACTTTTACAGAATCTTGAAGTAAAACGGGGATCATGATCAGAAACAATCGATAGGGGTACTCCATGAAGTCTCACAACTTCATCAATATATAGTCTTGCTAGATGTTCCAGTGGTAGATCTTCTCTTATGGAAAGAAAATGTGCTGACTTGGTAAGACGATCAACAGTGACCCATATTGCATCGTTCCTTCTAGGAGTCTTTGGTAGCCCCGTGACAAAGTCTATCATAATATTGTCCCATTTCCACTCTGGTATGGGAAGAGGTTGCATGACTCCTCCAGGCTGTTGCCTTCCAACTTTCACTTGTTGACAAACCATACATCTTGACACAAAATCAGCAATCTCCCTCTTCATGTTGTCCCACCAAAAAGGTTCCTTCAAATATCTATACATTTTTGTGCTCCAAGGGTGTATAGAGAACTTGGAACTATGAGCATCATCCAACAATTCCCTTTTTAGATCAGGTATATCGGGAACACAAAGTCTCTTCCCAAATTTCAAAATTCCATCTTCATACACAAAGTCTCTCAATCTCCCATCATTCACATCTTTAATCTTCTTTTGAAATTCTTCATCATCGGTCTGAGAACTCTTAATTATTTCTAGTAAAGATGGTTTGACAACCATTTGAAAAAGAATTGAAGTTTCACCTTCCCTGGTTATTCCCATGTCCATCTTCACTAGATCCAAGAAAATTGGATCCCTTTCAATTCTCATATTGTTCAAAACTCCATGGTCTTTTCTTCTCAAAGAATCTTCCACCTTGTTTTCCTTCCCCAGGTGGTAGTGTATCGTGAAATCATAATCCTTGAGTAATTCAAGCCATCTCCTTTGCCTCATATTGAGTTATTTTTGTGAGAAAATATACTTCAAACTCTTGTGATCAGTATAAATCTCAGATTTTTCACCATAGAGGTAGTGCCTCCATATCTTCAAAGAAAATATCACAGCTGCTAACTTGAGATCATGAGTAGGATAGTTTTTCTCACGAATTTTCAACTGTCGTGATGCATAGGCAATAACCCTATCATTCTGCATAAGGACACAACCAAGTCCTTTCTTCGATGCATCACTATAAATAACAAACCCATCATTACCCGATGGTAGAGTCAATATAAGAGCATTGACTAATCTTCTCTTCAGTTCTTCGAAAAATTCTTCACACTCTTTTATACAAACAAATTTAACCCCTTTACGTGTGATCTTCGTCAATGGGTTTGCCAATTAGGCAAAATTCTGGACGAAACGTCGATAATAACCTTCCAAACCAATAAAACTGCGTACCTCAGTTATACTCATAGGTGCTGGACATTATTGGATTGCCTTTGTCTTAGAAGGATCAACAGAGATTCCATCTTTAGAGACAATATTTCCATGTAAAGAAATATCCTAAAGCTAGAATTCACACTTCCTAAACTTCCCATATAATTCATGTCTTCTCAGAGTCTTCAGGATATGCGCAAGTGACTTTCATGATCTTCGTAGCTTTTAGATTATACCAAGATATCATCAATAAATACCACCACAAATTCATCGAGATATTCCTTGAAAACTCTATTCATCAGATTCATGAATACAGTGGGTGAATTAGTCAATCCAAAAGGCATTACAGTAAACTCGTAATGCCCGTACCTAGTTCGAAATGCTGTCTTCGGAATGTCTTCCTTCTTTACACACAACTAATGGTATCCAGATCGAAGGTCAATCTTTGAAAAGTATTGAGCTCCATGCAGTTGGTAAAATAAATCATCAATGTGAGGTAGAGTATAATTTTTCTTTATTGTTATAGCATTGATCTCCCTATAGTCGATACATAACCACATAGATCCATCTTTCTTTTTAACAAAAAGAACAGGGGATCCCCATAGAGAAACACTTGGGTGAATAAATCCCTTATTACTCAATTCCTCTAGTTGTTTCTTTAGTTCAACTAATTTTACAGTGGCCATTCTATAAGGGGTCTTCGATATAGGCCTTGATCCAGGAATTAAATCAATGGAAAACTCAACTTCTCGTTCTGGAGGATGTCCAGGTAAATATTTCGGAAACACATCTACATATTCTTTCACAATATGTACATCCTCTATTTGAACATTCCTTTCCTCACCCACAGTCATTTCATTCTCTTCCTCCCCAATAATTGAATTTAGTTGAGCTATTGGGGGTGGATCTAGATAAGAATTAGGTGGTGACGATTCTGCTCTAAAGATAAGGTGTTCCTTATCATCATCATAAAAAATCGTAACCTCCTTCTTCTTACAATAAATCTTCGCATCATAATATGAAATCCAATCCATACGGAGGATTATATCAAACTCAATCATAGGTATGACAATGAGATCAGCAGATAAAGAACATTTATGTGCTCTAATGGGGACTGATTCACAAAACTTTGTTGCAATAATACTTCCCTTAGGAGTTTTAACTGACAACTCCCTTGTTAAATAAAATTGTAAATATCTAATTTTCTTAGAAAACTGAGAAGATATGAAACAATGTGATGATCTAGAATCAAATAATGCATTTTCTAAACTTGAGGAAACCATTAAATTACCCGCCACCATGTCTTTTGGAGCTTCTACCTCAGTAGTAGTGATAGAAAAAGCTTGGCCTTGATCCCTTGGCCTTTTCTGAGGTAAGTTCCCCTGACAATTAGGACATTCATTTGCATAATGTCCCATCTCCTTGCAATTGTAGCATTGAACAGTGGTAGCTTCCTTCTTCCCTTTACATTCACGAGCTTGGTGGCCTTTTTCACCACACTTGTAATAGAAACCCATTCCATTCAAGAAAGTACCGAGGTGTTTCTTCCCACATTTACCACAGGATGGATATTCAACCTTTCCCTTATTCCCCTTATTTCCATTCCCAGATTGATCAGCAGATCTCTTTTTCTCTTTATTTTCTTTAAAGTTATAAGACTTAGAGAATTCCTTTTCTGTCTTGATAGCACATGAGACAATGTCTTCATACGATGATAAGGAATGTGAGACTAATGCTCGATGGAGAAATGGTTTTAACCCATAAAATAAATGATCAATCTTACTTCTTAGGTTATGTATATAATCTCCATCATAGCTTTCTAACCTTGTAAAGTTAGCCTCATACTTTGCGACATTCTCATCCTCCTTTTGTCTCAGACTCAGAAATTGCCTTTCCATATCTGCTCGATGGTCACGAGGAAAGTATTTTTCTAAAAACAGATCTTTGAACTCCCTCAATTCCATATTTGATACTTCATCATCTTCCTTCGTGTTTTGAATCAATTACCACCATTGATCAGCATCTTCAGTGAGGTGGTAAACTGCCATGATAACTTTTTCCCTTTCACTACTCCCCAAAGCCTGAAATATTTTCTCTAGGGAATTTATCCATTACTCAGCTACTAAGGGATTTTTACTCCCATTGAAAGTTGGTGGTTGTTGCCTCATGAATCGATCTAACATTAATCCTCCACGCTGCAGATCAGGGTTCTCCATACGGTTAAGGTTATTATTCATAACCTGAGTGAGTTGTCCCAGTATGGTGATTAGCTGATCGGCACCAGTTCCATCACCAGCTCCACTATAATTATCTTGAGCAGGAGGGAAATCCCTACATGGAGTGAGTGCATTGATACAGTTTCCATTTCTTCCACTAGGATCCATTTCTAGACAATGGCATAAACTAGATCAATTTATGAATCAAAATACATAATTCCATACTTATAAAACACTTAACATAAATTGAACTATTTATGGATATAATCCATAATAATAAAAATGTTTTCTTTGAGGAAGTATATACTCATAAACCTTTCATAATGATTTGTAAAGAAAATGAGAGTTATCCTAAGCATATCCTCCAAGAGTGTCGTAACCAAGAGTGCAGCAAGGCCCATTGTCATGCCCCAGTTCCCATTCGAGTCTAGCTCAAAGCGGTGTTTTTGGGTTTTACCCCTAGGTACATATGTACCAGAGCCACTTCTACCTGCTCGTATCCAGACAGGGATTTATTTCTCAGAAAACTCACAAAATCTCTACAATAACAAAATTCTAGGAAGTTCTTCTATACTAATCCTCAAAGTCCATCTTAGGTCTATGTGCTCTAATCAGAGTTTATCTAAATATAGCTTCCAAGGTTTGTACTAAAATTCATCTAATACCAATTGTAATGCCCCGACCCCAGTTACCCAGAGTCGGTGCATTATTACATAACATTGGCATGATCACAAGAAAGGTCAAATCTCTAAAGACCGATTGGTTTAGTAGCCTTGGAAATACTAGATATATTCATAAAGTTTTACATTACATCATGAAGTGAAAAACTACTACACCAACATATTGTCTCCATAATCCAAACTATTATCCCCTCATAATATCTCTGCAGGTCATTCATAATTTACTTCTTCACATCCTGGGAAAAATAAAACATAGAAAAGAGGTGAGATCAAATGCCCAGTAAGGATAACAATATAGCAGAAATAAGAATAAACATTTAAGGCAATATATAACTAAAAAAAAGCCTTTTAAACTTGAACTTCAACATAGTATGGAAAAAATAAAATGAAATAATTCCATTTACTTATTCACATGGATATTCTACTAATCGAATAATCACATGCAATACCAATAACCACTTTCATAATGATGGAATGCATAATGCCAGACTATCATAACCCCATATCCAAGGCCTCATGCCAAGACTACAAATAAGATTTTGTCAAGGCCTTGTGCCTAGACACTAGTTTGTCTCATGAGACCTACCGATGCATCGAGGAGCTATAGCGGGCTCCACCCGTCACATATTAAGTCCAATGCATTCCCATATGGAAAGGTTTAAACATAACATAAACATTCGTATTAAAAATAGCATATGAAATGTCAATACTTTCACCATAAACCATGAATGGTATAAAAATAGCACATCCATAGTCAAAAATTTCACAAAACCTTCAATACAATGTATAAGTTTTGTATCATAATAAATCAACTGCAAATAAGCGTAAAATCCATCAAAGGATGTTGACATAGATGAAATCAAAACTCTTTTTAGAGAAATATCTCTTTCTATTTTAAAATAATTTAAGAGTCATATGTTTATAAAATAAAACATTTTCTTTGAAAATATTCTTATAAGATTTTGAGGTAAGCTTCAAAGATTTTATAATGGCAGAAAATAGCCGCACCCGCCGTATAAGTTAAAAATAACATTCTTACATTAATTCTGTCAAAAAGGTTAAAAAAACACCTTGTTTGGAAAACGACGGAAAGATTCCTTTATAAACCTCTTATAAAAAGTCAAACAATGGTATAAATTACTTTAACCCATATTATAGTAAATAGTAAAAATGTTTTGAAATACATTTTTAAGAAACATGGATGTGGATGATAAAGAGATCCCAGTATATTATTACGTATAAACAAACTCGGATAATGAAGAGATTGCGAAATAAACCCTTACCTTGTAATTTTCCTTGGTTGGGGTAGGTTAACCTCATGTATAATGGTGAAATAATTTTTATTAAATTATACAAGAATCATATACATTAATATGATATCATATATGATCTTTTATTGATTTGTTAATAATATCTTAGTATTATCGTTGTTTCTTGTGTTGACTTACTCATTTTATTTTATATGTTTTGTTACGTAAGCTATGTTCGTCATGGATAGGTTGTATCTTAATCATATCCAGAATGATATAAAGTCCTTAGATACTATTATTAATCATCAAATGAGAATTATACATGAATGGATACGATGGAGAATGAATCTTATCGCGTTCGTGGAGACGGTAGTCTGTACGTACGTACGAGTGACAATATCATTTTTTTGATATTAAAATAATATATAATTGGATGGTATATAATATATACAGAATCATTATCATGTTATATTTATTATTTAAATGAGTTAGAAATCATTATTATACCCATCCAAATAATAATTTATTGAATAACAATTACACCACGACGTGGAGACGGTAAGCCATACGTATGCACGTATGGTGACATGTTATTCAAAGGATGGATAGAATACTGAATATGGTTGTACCATATTTATAATAATATTATAGTATATAGGAGATACTGGATTCATTATTTTAGAATGGGAATAACAAAGAAAGAAGAAGTGGAAGAAGAAAGGAACTTGGAAAAGGGTGGTGAAATCATTACCTCTTCTTCGGGTTCTTCCTTTTGATTTGATCAAAAGGGCTCTTATGCTGGATTTATGACTAAAGGAAGGCCTCTAGGATGAATTGAGGGAAGTTTAGAGAGTATTTGGGCAGATGTTGGCCGAACCAAAAGGCTTTGAAGGTGTGAGTTAATGAGAAGGGAGAGTTCCCTTTTATAAGAGGGGTGAGGGGAACCTTTGGAAAAGATAGAAATATTATTTTATAATAAATTAATATTCGGTTTATAATGGCTCCAAAGTGGATTATTTAAATTTTAAGGTGGGTATGGGTCTAAAACCACTCAAACAATATAATTTAGACAGGTTTGGGTTATTATATTAACCTTATCTTTAAGTATTAAGTCTTAGTTAATTAGTTTCACTTTTACAATGTCTCTTTGTATTTTTATATTATATGGTTAATAAACATAATATATACATCCAAGAGACGCCAAAGTGGTCCATTAATGATAAAACTATCATGATATAAGTCTCTTGGCCGAAACTTAGATTTTTAGGAATTTAATTTCAATTAATAATATAATATTTTTTTTAAAAACTCTTTTATGTCAATTTTGAAACTATTTAGAAAATTGATTTTTGTGAAAATCATAACAGAATTATTATTTCGAAAAAAGTAAATTAAATCAATCCTAATATGTCATATTATCCTATAAAATTATTGTAATTCATTAAAAGTCTCAAATTATATTTATTTGGGTATTTATAATTCAATTATTTTAATTTTTCACTATTATGGTAATTACTGCATCATCATTGTGTCATAAATAAATTAAATTATTTAATGTCTAAAAATTATAAATAAAATATCATTATGTAGGAAATATTTATATATTTCTAATGAATATTTACAATCATATTTATCTTATGTATATCCCTATATTAAAAATGTTTTAGTAAATAAACTTTGATTTTAACTCTTTTAACTCTTCTTTGAATTAAATAATAATAAATGTCCTAATCTAATCCAAGTAAACCTAAATGATAATAATTTATTCCTAAGGTTGTTTTTGGTCGATATAAACTTGTACAATAGAATTAGGATATGTGTTAGGGTAATATTAATATCATTTTTACCCTTAATTACCTTATTTACTTTTAACCGTGGTAAATAAAAGTAAAAAGTTACAATTCACCAAAAATTATTTTCATCTCATTGAACCAAATTTGACTCCTTCATATTAACCGTGTCTCTAGGATTTTCAAAATTCCATTCACAGAAGCGGTAAAATTAAGTTTTATGAAAAATTCAGTTTTTTAACTACCACTTAGTGGTTTCACTATTCATCAAAAATTGAAGTTTTTATGAATAATGCCAAAATTTCACCCTAAGATATAATTGATAACCCAAATTCAAAAATGATGTCTATTTTAAAAAATTACAAACATATAAGTTTCATTAATTAATTCTATAATTAATTCCCACTGTTACAACAAATAGTGTGTTTTTAAGAAACAATATATATCAAAAGATTGACAACTGTTTATGTCCAATTTCAAAGTGAAATTAATTCTAATGAACACCATTGGATAAAATGGTAAAAATATATTCTAATTATACTTTAAAACCACTAAATAATATAATTTATCACTATAAATTATTTCGATTAAAAAATTTGTTTTTAAGTATTTTCACTATTCATGAAAATTGGAAGTTCTCAGAAAAATACCAAAAATTCAACTTAGGATAATTTCGATATTATGAATCCAAAAATGAAGTCCATTTTGAAATATAAAATATATATAATTTCAAAAAGTAGGTATTACTATTTATAACGGCTAGTTTGATTGGTTGTGGTGTGTTAGAACTCGATGTTGTGTACAACACACGCTATCACATTATTCCAAGAGAAGCGTACTGTAGAAGCTTGGGGTGTTACAATATACCTCTTTCTCTCTCATTAATCCCTCCAATTTACACCCATTACCATTCCAAAATTGCGTAAGAGTTATTCAATTTCTTCTCTTTCTTTAAGTTTCTTTATTATGATACACCTTTTATTTACAAATTCCATATACTGGGACATGTATATATATTACCCCCTTACTGTACATTTCATGTACATATGATGAGATACCCATTTCTCTCTCATCAACCATTTTTTATGAATTTTTATGTCACGCCGTTATGCTGCCGACATTGCAC
Source organism: Viscum album (assembly GCA_963277665.1). Classification (NCBI taxonomy): domain Eukaryota; kingdom Viridiplantae; phylum Streptophyta; class Magnoliopsida; order Santalales; family Viscaceae; genus Viscum; species Viscum album. The sequence continues at coordinate 2,029,349,262 of OY728123.1, read as the reverse complement.
CATGATTTTCCAAGCCAAAAATCATTGTGTAGAGAATACTATACCCATTTTTCTATCAAGGATATCCACCATTATGCACATATAATTATTTAATGGTAATTACATGTTTTTATTTTACATTCTTTAATAATTTAATAGCTTATTATGTTGAATGATTCCATGTTATATGATCCATGTGGAACACTAATGCATGAAATGAAATGATTAAGGGTGTGCCCTGATAGTGCTCCAATGCATTGGGTAAAGAATAGTATCATGATACGTCATGTGTAATGTGTGTTGACTCATGCTAATCCATATGAAATTAATGTTTACTCATGATAATTAATTTTCAATGAAGGTTTACTCATGCTCTATGTGCAATGATCCTCGACTCATGCTAATATCATGTTAAATGTTGTTGCCACATTCCCATGTTATAATAATATTGATATATCATTTCTTTATGTTCATGTTGATATTGTGATATATTGATATACATATTTCCCAATATATACTTTTTTATTCATTTTATTCCTTGTTTACTCCTCTACTAGTCTTTATAGCTCACCCTTTCTTTATGCATGTCCTCAGGTTATCCCATGCAATGCTAAGTACGAAGGAATGTTATGGTCATGTAAAAGAAGTTTTCAATAAAGATGTTGTGTTTTATGTTCTAACTTGTTATGTAATGTTACTAATTTTCCATTACACAAGACATATAGATCCTCAGAGTTGTATTAAGTGCCATTTTATGTAATAAATCACGTTTATGTATGTAATAAAGAGAAGATTTGTTATAGTTGGTATCTGAGGATATGTTTAGTTATTTTTGGGATTAGGATTAGAAAACCCTAGTGAGAGCCTTAGGTATAAGACTAAGTATAATAAAAACATCTCTAAATTTTGGTGAGTATATAGTAAGTGGTTTATGAATCAAATACATCCTTGTCTGGATACAAACAATTATAGGAGGCTCTGGCATAGATGTATCTAGGGGTGAAACCCAAAAAGACCGCTTTGAGCTAGACTCAAACTGGAACTGGGGAACGACAATGGGCCTTGATGCACTCTTGGTTACGACACTCCTAAGGGATATAGTTTAGTAAATTCATAAGATTAGTATTAACCATTATTAAGGGAAAAAATGCCCCTAAGAATGTATGTTTGGAAGTAGATCGTGGATAACATAGATTGAAGCCTATAAATTCATAAGTTAAGGAAATAAATCTAATTTGTAAGTTATCCCTTTTTTTTCTTTGGATTCCCCTTTATGTGTAACCCCTAACATTTTTTTATTCTCATTAATGGATGGTAATAGGAGGACTCAGGATAAAAAACTATGTGAAGATTAATGTGATGACTGTTCTAATGAGATTCCCAATCCGATGGGAGTAGGAATCACAAACTTTTTCATGATACTATCTTAGTAAACTCAAGTTTTGAATATAAACATGGGTCAAGAGGAACGTCAAACCCCCCCTAAGAAAGAACAAGTCACAATAGAGAGCTTCATGAAACAATGACCTCCTACTTTTAATGGATCATACAATCCATCAATCACCGAACAATGGATCAACTCCCTTGAGAAGATATTCTCCATCCTTCAATGTTTTAAACAAGATAAGGTTATTATGTATGCTTATCGTATGTGGGGTGAAGCGGATAAATGGTGGACATTGATAAAAAATATGAAGCTTGAGGAAGAGATCAAGGTGTTAGAATGGAAAGACTTCTGGAAAATGTTTTTCGATAAATATTTTTCACGCACCTTCTGATTTAAGATGGAAAAGGACTTCCTTACCCTCAAGAAAAAATATAACAAATCCATCAAAGCATACGAGGTAAACATAACAAGGCTTGCACGATACACCTCCGGCTTTGTCGTTACCCCCGAATGCAAGGTTGACCACTTCTTTGGTGGGATAAAACCTATCCTATAGAAATCCCTAGCGATCTGTGACTTCGATAGCTATGAGGCAATTGTCCGATGTTCCATAAAAGTTGAAACAGAGATCGAAGAATCTTAGGGGTATCATGGGGATAAGAAGTGGAAAGTTGACTTTAATTCTGGTGGTCCGATGAAAAAATCCAATGGTGCTAAGAAATTACAGAACCCCACTTACCAAAGGTGCTAAAAGAAGAACCCCATAAATTTACTAAAGGGGATGACGAAATGCTTTAGTTTTGGAAGAGAAGGGAACCTGACCATTAACTACCAAAAAGAAAAATCCACTACTGCAATATAAGATAAGAACACTAAGTTCGAACCTCAACACATTGTTCATTACTTCAACTGCAAATAACCAGGATACTTTTCAAACTAGTTCCCTAAGACATGGGTTTTTAGAGGCAACCAACATCCTCCAAGGTAGAAAGGGTGAGATTTTTCCATCACTACCACTGAAGTGAACCCCGAAAATGAAGTGGTGATAGGTACACTAGTTATTCATTAAAGAATAGTGAATATGCCTTTTAATTCTGGTTCTATGAATTCTTTTATATCCCGAAAGTTTAGTAGAACAATCCCAAAACCACCAAAAATCATGGAAGTAGAGATGTCAGTGAGAACGGAAAATGGGAAAATTATTTCATCCCATGAATATAATTACTCCCCTATAACTATTTATGGATTTAACTTCCTGAATAATCTTTTCATACCCCTCTAGTGGAATTTGATTCAATTTTTGGCATGGATTGACTTTCCCTATATAGAGACAACATAAATTTTCATGAGAGGGAAATAACTCTCCATATGGAGAATCAACCCCTGATTCTGTACAAGTTCAAGGAAGAGGATGAATATTCTTTAGCACCATCATTACAAGCATGGATATTAATTCCCTATGAGAACACATATCTTTCTCAGAAGATTGAGTCTAAGGAATCAACCATCCTTGAAGACATGCCTATTGTGAGGGAATTCGCTGAAGTATTTCCTAAGGAATTTCCTAGCCTTCCTCCTAGAAGAGATATTGAATTATCGATTGATCTTATACCTGGGGAATTACTAATATACAAGACACTGTATAGAATGGCTGTTGTGGAGATTAAGGATATGAAGAAACAACTGAAAGGGGATCTGAATAAAGGGTTTATATGCCCAAGTGCTTTACTATGGGGTGCACCAATCCTATTCCTCAAGAATAAGGATAGGTCATTGCACCTTTGCATTGATTATCGCGAGCTCAACAAAATCATGATAAAGAACACGTATCCTATTCTAGGAATTGATGAATTTTCCAATTATCTACGTGGATCACAATACTTCTCCAAGGTGGATCTTTATTAAGGATATTATTAAGTAAGGGTGAATAAGAAGGATATCTCCAAGACTACTTTTTGTACAAGTTACAGGCACTATGAATTCATAATAATGCCTTTAGGACTCACTAATTCCCCAAAAATATTCACGGACTTGATGAATAGAGTCTTTAGAGATTACATTGACAAATTTGTTGTAGTATTTATAGATGATATTATAATATATTCCAAAACCAAGGAGGAGCATGAGAAGCATCTAAGCACTGTACTAGATACCTTGCAAAAGGAGAAGCTCCATGTAAAGTACAGAAAGTGTGAGTTATGGTTGAAGGAATTATCGTTATTAAGTCATATCATCAAAATTAATGGTATACCTATGGATCCCTCCAAGACAACTATAATCGAGAGATGGTCTAGGAAAACATTGGTGATAGATATCCATAGCTTCCTGAGGTTAACTGGATATTATCTCCGATTTGTGAGAAATTTCCCATGATTGTCCATCCCTCTTACCAAGATAACCCGGAAGGGAGTCAAGTTTCCTTAGAGTGATAAATGAGAAGATAGATTTAAGAATTTTAAAAGGAGGCTTATCACTACACTCGTGCTCACATTACCCACATGTGAAGAACTTTTTATGGAATTCAGTGATGCTTCAAAGAAGGTCCTAGGCTGTGTGTTTATGAAAAATAAAAAAGTCACTGCATATACTTCAAGAAAATTGAAAGTTCATGAGAAAAACTATCCAACACATGATTTGGAGTTGGATGTAGTAATATTTAATTTGAAAATTTGGCATCATTACCTATTTGGGGAGAAGTGTGAAATATATATTGATCCCAAAAGCCTCAAGTATATATTAACACGGAAAGCATTGAATATGGACCAACAAAGACGGTTAGAGTTAATTAAAGAAAATGACTCCTCAATCCATTACCACCATGGGAAAGAAAAAAAGGTAGCGAATGATCTAAGTAGAAAGGACCTAATTATTATATCATTGATGAGAATTGAGAAGAATCCAATATTCTTATATTTGATGAATATGGACATGGGAATAATAAATAAGGGAGCATCATAAATACCTTCACAAATGATTTCTCAACCATCTATTTTGGAAAGGTTAAAGGATGCTCAAAAGGATGATGTGTGAATTCAGAAGAAAGTGTAAACTATCAGAAAAGGTAAATCCTCAGAGTTTAATGTTAATAAAGAAGTAATTGTGAGATATGGGTAAAGACTATGTGTTCTATCAAATCCGGTGATAAAGAATGAACTTTTGGATGATGCACATAGTTCGAATTTCTTTATTCACCTAAGAAACAAAAAGATGTATTGAGATCTCCAAGAGCATTATTGGTGGGATAACATGAAGAAAGAGATCATTGAGTATACATCAAAGTGTCTCGTATGTCAACAAGTGAAGGATGAGGGGTAGAAGTCTAAGGGGATGATGCAACCATTACCCATACCAACATGGAAATTGGAGAACATCACCATGGACTTTGTCACTAGACTTATAAAGTCATCCAAATGAAACAATGCTATCTGGGTTGTTATGGATCATTTTACATAGACTGCACACTTCATTTCAATTCTAGAGGACTTATAATTGGATAAAATTACATGAATATACATCAGATAAGTGGTAAGGATTCATGGAGTACCACTATCAATTATATCTGATTGAGATCCAAGATTCACCTCTATGTTCTAGAAGACTCTCCATCATGCTCTGAATACTGAGCTGAACTTCAATATGGGTTATCATCCTCAAATGAATGTCCAATATGAGTGGACTATACAAACACTTGAGGACATGTTGAGAGCATGCTCAATGGACTTCAAAGGAGGATGAGATCAACATCTTCCTCTGGTTGTGTTCTCCTACAGTAAAATATTCCACTCAAGTATCCAAATGGCTCCTTATGAAGCTCTTAATGGGAAGAGGTGCAGAACACTGACATGTTGGGATGAAGTTGGGGAGTGAAAACTCCTAGGTCTAGAAATGTTTGAAAAAATGGTGGTGAAGGTTAAGACCATCCAAAAACACATTAAATATAATCAGAGTTGACAAAATATAAATGTTGATAATTGTCGACAAGACCTAGATTTTGATTTTTGGGACATGGTATTATTCTGCTTATCACTGTGGTAGAGTTATGAGATTTGGGAAGAAGAGAAAGCTTAGTCCAAGGTAAAATCAGCCCTTTTTAGATCCTTGATCTCATTGGAGCAGTGGTCTATCGACTAGAACTCCCACCGAACCTATCTCAAGTACATGATGTATTCCATGTATCACTCTTGAGGAAGTACATACCTAACCCTTCACATGTACTCAATCCAGACGTGGTACCATTGGAGAATGGCATCTCCTATGAAGAGAAGTCGGTGAATATCTTATATCATAGGGAAAAATTTCTAAAAAATAAGACAATGCCACTCATCAAAGTGCTATGGAGAAACCACAAGTTTTAAGAAGCAATGTGGGAACCAGAGGAAGTGATGAGGTGGAGTTACCCAGATCTATTTTAGTGTGGGAAAGGAAATTTGGAGGGAGAAATTTTTTTAAGGGGGGAATATTTTAACGACCCAAACTTTTATTAATGAAAATTCCTCTTGATCTAATTAAACATATTATTATGTAAAATGGTTATATAAAACATATGCACTTCCTTGGTTTTATGTTTTTGGATTTTAAAATACCATTAATAATTGTTACCATTTCTAATATATCTATTGAATAGTGATCACATGATTATAATAAATATAGGGATTTAAAAAATCCAATTTACTCAGACAAAGGAAGTGATGGCCTCATCTAGAATAATTTCCCCATAAGAAGCCTATTTTTTAGAGTTTAGAAAGGAGGTAGCATCACCGGGATTCACTCTTGACCAAACCCAAGACAAGCTTCAATATGTTAAACTTGAACAAGATCACCTACGAGAGAAGTGGAAGTTAATAGAGATTACCACCTGACCAATGTTATCCGAGCCACCCCAAGAGTCAATCACCATATCACACCTTACTCTTAGGTATTCTACTAGTGTTATAAGGAATTATGTAACAATACCCTAGAACTATGATTTGTGCATTATTTTTTTTATATAGAATATACATTCATTTTATTATTGTTACTTTGTAAATGGGTTTTAAAGAACAAATAGTATTTTTAGTTAATATTCAATTAAGAAATCTATTTTTATGAATTAATGGATTTTTGAATTAAATAATATTTTAATAAAATATTTCTACTAAATTATTTTTTTATTAAATACAAATTATCATATAATTTTTATGAATATAATTATAATTTTTATTAAGGTTTGAAAGATGTTTTTATCAAAACCCATTAATTTTTGATAAATTTCAGTTTTTATTTTAAAAGTTAAAATTCACATATTTAGAAAATTATTTAGATAAAATGAATATTTTTTTTTGATTCAATATATCAACATTATTAAACAGTGAATTTTTCATAATTTTATGAGAGTCAAATTTTTAGGTAAAAATTAAATACCGTTTAAATATATAATGTGTTTTATGACCTCATAATGACACAAATAGTGATGTAATAAAGTACTATAAAAGGTATATTAAGACAATATATGTTTTACCTTTAAAATAATGCGATTTTATATTTTTTTGATTAATTTTGTAATGCCTTAGTGGACCCTCCAAGACTCATAAACCAATTTACCATTTTAAAATGATTTCCTTGAGAGTGTGACTCACCTCCACATAAGCAACCCTAATTTTTTTATTATGTTTAGACATTGGAATTATAAAATATTTTTTCCACTCCACTTTTCCAAAAACCATGGGATAAACCCATGTGTTGGTTTTTGGTTTTGATTAGTTTAGTGTGTAGTTTCCAAAACCTAAATAATAAAAATTTCCTCTCCTTTCCTATGTAAACCCAATCAATATCCCATTAATATTCACTCAAAACCTTTTTATCTCCACTAAACTCTACCCTACTATCTCTATAATCCTCCAAAGGTTTCATAAGCTCCCAAGAAGCCTCTCTTAAGCCTCTCCCAATCCTTTGAGATCACTCTTCCAAGTAATGGATCCTCACTTTCCTTCCCTATTTATGTCCAAGTTTCCTTATATTATTATGACCTTTTATTTACAATTACAAATGTTTGGGTATGATTTATAACCTACCATATACTGCCCTCTTTATTTTTGAATGATTAGATACCCATTTCTCTCTTATTAATGCCTATCATGTACACCCGTTACCATGCCGAAATTTCGTAAGGGATTTCTTCCTTTCTCATTTTCTGTCCAAGTTTCATTATGTTGTTATACTCTTTTATTTTCAATTAAAAATATTGGGGTATGATTTCACAGCTCCCCCATACTTTCCTACTTATGTTTGAATGATTATATAACACTTTATCTCTCATTAATCCCTCCCATGTACACCAGTTACAATAATGAAATTTTGTAAGAGTTATTCCACTTCTCCTCTTTCTTCAAGTTTATTTATTATGATACACCTTTAATTTACAAATTACATGTGATGGGACATGTATCTATGTTACCTACATACTTTCCATTTCATTTACATATAACAAGATACCCCTTTCTATCCCATAAACAATTTTTATGAATTTTTATGTCACGCTGTTATGCTTCCAAAATAGCACCACAATTTTCCATGCCAAAATCATTGTGTAGTGAATACCATACCCATTTCTCTATCAAGGGCATTCACCTTTATGAACATATAATTATTGAATCATACTTACATTTATGTATTCCAGATTATTTAATCATGGAATATAATATGATGTTGAATGATTCCATGCTATATGATCCATGTGTCACACGTATTCATGAAATGAAATGATTAAGAAGGGTGCACCCTGATAGCGCTCCAATGCATTGGCTAAAGAATAGTACCATGATATGTCATGTGAAATGTGTGTTGAATCATGATAATTCATGTTTAATGAGGTTCTAATCATGCTAATTCATGTTCAATGAGGTTTTACTCATGCTCAATGTGCAATGAGCCTTGGATCATGCTAATATCATGTAAAATGTTGTTGCCACATTTCCATGTTGTGATAATCATGATATATCATGACTTTATGTTCATGTTTATATTGTGCTCCATTGATATGTCTATTGGCTAACATGTACTATATTCTTCATGTTGTGCCTTTTTTACTCCCCTACTAGGATTTATAGATCACCCTTTTCTTATGCATTTCCTTAGGTTATCCCATGCAATGATAACTATGAAAGAATGTTGTGGTCATGTAAAAGAAGTTTTCAATAAAGATGTTGTGTTTTATGTTCTAAGTTGTTATGTAATGTTCCTAATTTCCCAAGACACTAGAATTATTGATCCTCATAGTTGTCTTAAGTGAAATTTTATGTAATAAATTATGTTTATGTGTGTAATAAAGAGAAGGGTTGTTATAGTCGATATCCAAATTTGGTATGAACCAGATTCATTGACATATGGGTTCAAGAACTAGAATACTCACTCAATTTCTTCTCCAATATCCATGTCACTGCTAACCAAGTCTAGAGACATTGTTTATCGAGCTCCATATTGATTTTTATGTCCTCTGAGATCAAGAATCAACCACATCAATCCGTTGCTTGACTTATCCCTCCGAGAGACCCTCAATCACACCAAGAAGGGAGGTGGACATGAATCCTCTCATCTCCCATCTCTCTTCGGTGAAAACCGAGCCCCCCAATTTACAAGAGGTATCTCCTAATGGATTTAAAAATGAAGTGGAATGATATGGTGAGAAAAAACCCTACAAAAAATTAATAACACTAGAGAGGGAGCATCTAGCGAGATGCGTGTATGGTGGAGGGGTGACCAAGCATAACAACCTAAAAAAGAGAAACTAACTGCGCATAGTAAATAAAAAATTATTTAACAAATAAAAATAGCATATTAAAAAATTCCTTTTAATTAACAAAAAAACATGAATGTAAAATTTTTAATTCTCCACCTTGGTAATTAAAATACATGAACAAATTTAATATGAAACAATATTACAAAAGCTAAACCTTACAAACTAAAATATAACTACATGATGATTCTGCATCACCTACAACCATTAATTTGGGTATCACATCCTAAAAAGGAAATCACCTATAGGGTACGACCCAAATGGAACCCCATCATGAATAAACATGACACATACTACCAAAATTAATGAAATTATAAATCTTTTAAAAAAGCTTAAAATTTAAACAATTCTAAACATAAATAAGAAACACACATGAAATTACCTAAGTTGATCTCTTAAATCATGCCATCAAGGAAGTCTTGGACTACTGAACAGTACCTGCAACACAAGGTAGGACATAGAAGTTCCCATCCTCTAAAACCATGACATAATAAACATCTCATAAAATTCATAAATAATATAACTCAAAAAAATAGTACAATAATGAAAATAGTATAAATAAAATAAAAACTGAGAAATAAAACATAGAAAAAAAAAAACAAAACTAGTCTCCCCACAAATCTATCAGACCCATAAAACTCTCCACATAAAGGGAACAATACCTAGGACTCTTCCAATAGGATAAGTTCCTCAACAACTGGGTAACACTACAAATATCATAAACCCCAAAAAGTCCTAAGGAAAAACTCTAAACTTATGAGAACACTGGTTATCAAAGGTAATCCAACTACCGACTAAGAAATATCATCATAGTCTAGCTTCCAAATGATATCTAGGAACCACCTAACATTTCTAAAGAGATCCTGACATAATTTCCATGAATTCTGATCAAAACCAAACCTATTCACATGATACTTCAACTCTAAACACTACCCATTTCCCAATAACCACTCACAATAGGTCAACACCTAGAGAAACCAACCCCATACAAGACACAAACCAAATAAACAAAATCTGAGCTAATTACCAACTCACTCTCCTAAGAAAAAGGTTGAACTAGGAGAACAAATAACCAGACAGACTCTACCATGCACCCCACTGCTAACCAAGATAGTCTCACTCATTCTAGCCTCATGAAAACCCATCCTAACCTTGAAATAGGAGACACAAAAAGATAAAAACTACCAAGAGGCATCTTTAGGTATCTAATAGGTAAATATTTAGTGGAAAAAAAGGCAAGTAAACAACAATCAACAACATAGATCATATTAAATTCATTTAATTTCCAAGGTGGAGAATTTTGAATTATTAATTCCATTTATTTTTTTTAATTAAATGCATTTAATACACTCTTTGTTTTGAAAGATGTTTCACAACTAACTATTGGAACCACCCAATCTATTTCCACTATCCACGTACCCCTTTCACTTATGGATTCTCTATTTCTTTATTGCAGTGGGATCATGACGGTAGGGAGGAATGACTCAGATTTGGCACTTCTTTAGATCGAGATACGGTGGATTTGAGGAGATCTTCTCTAGCAGTGCGGTCGAGATTTCTTCATCAGTGAACAAATTATGAATTCTATGGTGCTTAGATTAGAACGTTGAATGCCTCTATTTGGATATTTTCACTAGAGAAGAACACTAAGATAGAGGGGTGTGGGATCCTAGTTTTTAGGGATTTTGATTTCCCCCTCACCGCAAATAGAATTAAGAGGGAGAGGCCCCATGGTGTATTTATTATTCATAGAAGGTATTCCTTAGACATACTTGTGAATGGGGGATAAGAATCTAGTTCCATGATGTGTGGTTCTAGAAAATAGTAATTATTCTTGTACAATGATGACACTTTTGGATGGCTGCATCAAGCTTGGACACCAGTAAAGGATCCTGATTGGAGAACTAATGTGTGACGACGGTGGACCTGAATATCAGCATATTAAAATAGTGTTGCTTGACTTGGACATTAGAGTAGGGTATAAATTGCAGTAATCAATTTGGATGATTCCAAATTTCGACGATGACCCTGGTTCATAATACTTCAACCTGAAATATGGACACTGTAAAGTAGGTGAGTCTAAAATCTAGTAAGGATTTTTCATCTAGGTTTATTTTCCTTGTTTTTCAGATCTTGTTATATCTATTTTGAGGTTTTTCATGGGTTCATTGTGTTTTACTACTATTTTAATTTTCTCCTCTTGTATGACTTTGTATTCTTGCATAGTGAAATCCATGATGATTCTTCCCCATGCACGTAGGCCATTGGCCAAAGAACATTACATCGTTGTGTCCTATTTATTTCTTTCTGCATTTTATTTCTTCGACCTTGTTATCTACTAAACATCCTTAATTCTTAAATTAATTCAAATATGGTTGGATTTGTTTATTCTAAATAATCTGTCTGAGATTTTCTAGTGTTTAATGGTGTTACTTTTATTGGATTATTTTTTATAAGACCAGAATAATAAAAATTAGTTTTAGATTTCATAATTTTGAGTTTGTAAGCAAATATTATACCCAATGGATCCTGAATATTCAGATGGGGGATTGAATTTTGTAGCTATCCCCCGAAAAATGGTATTTTAGAAATTGGTTTTAAAACTCACATGACATGTTGGATCGATTGTCACTTTTAGATGTTTTATGGGTGATGGGAACCCCTATGACCATATTTTCAATGAGACAATCTTTTAATAGTTGATCTAATGTTTTGGGAAAGGCATACATGGTGGAATATATGGGTTATGGTTAATTCCAAGCATGTTATTACCTCATTATTCTCCCTTATAATACTATTGTGAGTTTCCTGAACACCATCTAGAGGGTCAAGTGATGGTTTATTTATGGTCCTGATTAGATAGACTGGTACCTCCTAGATAAAGGATCGACCATGTGGGATTTTTCACTGGTGAGGCTGGTTTAGAGCAGCCTGGTTAGTTTTTAACTATGGAGCTGAACTATATGATAACAGGTGAGTCCAAACCAAGTACGTATAGGGATTGCTTTTAGATATTTTTAGTAAATGTCCATGATTACATATCTATATGTTCTTGCTTTATTTTTCAGAACTTTTTTTAGTTGTTCTATTAGTACTTAATCATATGCCCTTATATTTTTTCCTTCATTTCTGGTTTTATTAGATGTACCTTGATTCTTTTTATTAGATCGAGTTTTCATTTCTTTTGTGAATTATTTGGATTGTGTTTCCACTTATATTTTGGTTTCTAAAACCGGGTTTTAAAATGAAAAGATACTTTTTTCCTTCCAAATGTTAAAAACCTTATTTTTATAAATTTATTTTCATAAATGTATTTTCAAATTAGAATTTATGGACTATTTAGGGAAAGGACATTCATGGATTCAGTGGTGTTTACCTACTGTGTTATTTTAAGATCACACCCTACTTTTTTCACTCGGCATCGGTAGACCCAACCTATTTTTCAGTTCCAGTTCTATTCAAGTTGAATGGACTAGTTCTTAGGGATGGTAGTGACCAAGAGTTTTCATGGAGATCATGTTGGTTATGGTATGGGTTTAGTTTTGTCTTTTGTTTTATTTTTCTATTCTGGTTCCACTATAGCTGTATTTGGATTTGATTATATATTTATTGATGTTCAATTATTGTTTCTTTATGTCGCATACTCTATTTTGTTATTTATATCTATTTATTATTGGGAAAATTCATTCCTATTTGGTTTATCTTTGATGTCTGGCACTAGTTTCCAGCCCGGGAGGATCGAAAACGCCCCTTGGACCTTATTGCGGGCCGGGATGAGTGACTAGTTCGAGGTCAACCTGGGTTGGTTCATGACTATTACACACTATGTGTATCTATAATCTTGATTAAATTCAAATGTTGAATTTAATAGGTTAGAATAATATTTATTCAGGTTTGGTTGATCACCATAATTTAATCATAATTTAATCAAAAAAATATGTGAATTAAATAATAATAATAATAAATATTTATTTTCAAGTTTGGATAATATAATATTTATTATATTTATAGATGAATAATATAGTGATATTTATTTATTAAATAAATATTCATTATTCAATGATCTATAAATATGGGTGATGGAATGCATACTGAGTTTAATAGTCTAGTCAGAAATATTATAAATGATATTTAGTAATATTCTTTATGCGTTGCACATGTCAATCATTTAATAATATTATTTATATTATTATTATTAGACATGGGTTCAACTAAGAATTATAGAATTTAGAGATAGTTTGTGTGTGATTTTCAACCCTAGACCTACCATAATAAATATCTAATTATATCTATTTTCTAAAACAACAATTGATGTGAATAATGGATAAAGTGAGAATCTCTCAAGAACTAGAGAAAGATCAAGAGATCTGGAGTACTCTCATCCCCTCCCCTCTTAATATAATGAAAGATCATCAAGATTTATTACTCTCTTGATAAGAATAATATTGCGATCAACCATGAACAACACAAATGATTATATTTATCCATGATAACACCCAAAAATTCTATAAAATCATTCAGAGATTGTGATGCACATGTAGATCACCGCTAAAGGGATTCTTCACTTAAATCCTGCAGTGTAACGATAGTTCGATGAGATCTATTCCACTGAATCATCAACGAAGAGAGAATAATGAGATCATATAATTTCATATCTACTTATAAATTAATTATAAATTACATGCGAATATCCTATACTTTTGGTTCTAATGTTTTATTATAGTCATGTAATCCACTGTTTTTTGAACATGATGTTTTGATCATGTAAAGAAATGATTACATGTGATTTATGATTAAAAGATGAGTTGGCCATACCATCAAATAACGCTTCTGATGAAATCAGAACCTACAAATGATGTGTGTTACTCTCTTTCATATGAATCATGCACACAAGCTGAGGCTGTGAGTTTTTATTAAGTGGGTTGAGAACCTTGACCAATTCAAAATGTTTATTTAAGAGAATTCATAGAAAGATACCACTCATTGATCCTCCCTCTTAGTGGTTAATTAGCCTCGTTGAATCACATTTGGTCCTATTTTTTTATTTATATTATTATGGTTCTTCCTTGACCCGGTCATCCTAACATTTAGAAATAGTTTTCTCTTTTCCTTTAGAAACACCATCCATTTATGTTTTATGATTTTTATAAGACTTTTTAGTTCCTAGATTTTCTACACATCGAGTGGTGTAAGGTCCTATTTGGATACATAAAGATCATTCAATATAACTCTTATATTTATACATTTTATTTAAAGATATTTTTACTGCATTTCATGGATTTTTTTATTTCTTCTAGAAAAAATCATTATTTTATATCTTTAGACCTTATTGGATGAACACACTTTCTTTTAAAGAAGATATTTTTCTATAATCCCTTCTCTATAATGTCTTTTATTATTTATTCATTACAATAAAAATAGTTTTTAACAACACAATTATATGAATACTATTTAAATTTATATTCAACAGCATTAAAAAATAAGAACGTTATTAACATACATATTTCTCATGTTGTAATTTTATTAATTTCATATGGTTTGATAACATACATTATGCATGTTTTTAAATGTAACAAAAAACAATGTAAAATGAGTGTTGGTTTAATTCATGAAATGATAACATAAAATCTGTTTTATTATTATAAAATATAATACATAAAATAAAATAAAAAATAAAAATAAAATAATTTAAGAAGAAAAAAATGAAACACATGATCCTTCCACTTCGTGCAACAGGTGTTGGGTTCCAAAACCCCCATCCCTCTTTTTCATTCTCAATATTGATTCCCACTAAAAATATATATGATTCCCCTTTTCACTGATCTTTTATACTATGTTTGGTGAGATTTAAATAAAATATAATAAATGATTTGATAGTCTATAAAAGAAAATAAAGGAAAAGAAAATATTTTAATTTATCTCATTGTATTTGGATCAATATATTATTAAAAGAAACGAAATGATTTGGATTTCTCTTCATCATGTTTGGTTAATCTTTTTAAAAGAAAAGAAAATAAATTATTTTATGATAAAAGTAGAAAATATGGATAAAATTGGAATTTTAAAATATTAATAACCCTCCACCATAACTTCCATCCAAATCATCCTAATTTTTGGATTATTTGAAAAAAATAGTAGGAGAGAAATATATTTCTCTCCATATCTACCCTTATCATTTCTCCCCTATAAACATTACCTCACCAAACAACAAAAATTTATTTATCCCTTCAATATCATTTCTTTTCTCACCATATCAACCATGGAAAACTATCCCTTACATTGGAATAACCCCCCATCATCTAGAAATTCATCAGGAATCAATGCATGATGCTTTCAATGCATGCATAGACAAGACACACATGGTATTTTCATATCATGTATATGCACCTACCAGTTTTTTGAATGCCATGGATTTCTCTTTTGGGATTTTTCTTCTTGAGATTCCAAAAATATCCATCTTTCTTTTTATTTCATTATCTCTTGGGAGGTAATAAAAAAATTTCATTGATATAGGAAAATATTTTACTACTGTTCTGTATTTTTTCATTCATGTGTAAAATTATTTTTTCCTGAACATTTTTTTTTATGAAAATACATTGAAGATCTACCATTTGATCCCCTGTTCCTTTTTTCTAGATCAGATTAAATTCTTGATTTATGGATTGATAGAAAAATATTGGAGAAAAATATTGGGCATGAATATTTTGATTTTAAAATTTTACTCTAGGGTTTTCTTTTTGAAAATCTAGGTTTGGATGAATGAAATGATGAGTATAATTTCAATAGGTTTTAATCACTTGTCTGGTGGGTTATGAGTGTTAATCTACCAAGTGCTGTATGTAAAAAATCAGTCTCCC
This sequence comes from Viscum album, assembly GCA_963277665.1. Lineage (NCBI taxonomy): Eukaryota > Viridiplantae > Streptophyta > Magnoliopsida > Santalales > Viscaceae > Viscum > Viscum album. The sequence goes on along the minus strand of OY728123.1, from coordinate 2,029,333,268 downwards.
AGTCACTTTATGTGTTAGTTCTGGCTAGGTTTGTTTCTTTATTCCTTGTATCCATTGTTGTTGGGTATACTAATGTTCTGCCTAGTCTTACCCAAGATTTACATGGTTATATGGGATATTTGAATTCAATAGTTTAAGCTGTAATTACTAAGTTTTTTTATTAGATATGGGGTTGTAATGATAACTACAAATTATAAAATTCTTCACAATTCCATTTTGTATAGAAAGGATTTAATTTCTTGGGTAATGGGCCAGAAGATGGAGATTATATTAAATAGAGATGGAAGCCAAACAATTTTGATATCCTAAGGTTTAATATGAAACATATCCTTATAAATACACTGAAAAATGTGATTTTTTTTGTTAGTAACACCTTGATTAGATCATAGTGAGAGTTCATGATATGTTTACTGATGAATTGGGTTGACAATAAGTGTAGTTTCTATGAATTGAACAAGATAAAAAAATAGATCTGGTATTTCTGCATGGAGTTCTCTTCTTCTAATTTCATAGTGAAGTTCTTCTGATCTATTTTCCTAGTTGAACGTAATCAGATGCCTAGAAATGTATAAGTACGTGTTCAGTTCTTAATTTGGAAGGTTTATATAATATTCACATGAAATGGATCAATTTAGATGTTTTCATTTTCAATTTTGGACATTGGTAGGTACCAATGAATCTTTTTTTGATGGGATGTTTTTTTCAAATGAGAGGGTCACTGAGGATTATAATGAAAATACCCTCTTCCAGTCCTAGTTATGAACATAAACTATATCTAGTATATAGGGATGACCACATTAGATACTAGATGTGAAATGATTCCATGCCTAATTATAACCATTGGTACCTCCCTGGCTTGCCTGAAATTCTGAATGATTTTATGTTTTCCTCCAAAATTATGAATTTTTTATTTTTCCTGATAATCAAGATGATGTGAAGTTGTTTCTGAAAGAAAAATGCTTGATTTTCGGGTTTGGAATCTTGGTTTAAGGATTTTGGTGTACAGTTTTAAGGTTTCATTTCAGGGGACCAATTTATACATTTTTTCTTCTAATTTCTTGTTTTTTCTTGATAAAAATCAAAGCCCAATAGGTTGATGTATCCACAATCTAACTTATGGAAGGATTAACCCAAGTTTTTTTGGGTAAATTTTAGCATATTTACTGTACATTCTGGGTTTTGGTCATTTCAATTTATTGTGTCAATATTTTTCTAGCGCGACATCCCAACAATAATACTAATAAAACCTATTACAAGTGGGCCTCCAGTACCCCAACGCCTTTCCATATTGGTCCTGATCATTACTTCTTCCAAATTGAAAACTAATAGTATTGACAGCTTCTCATATTACCGGTTCATATCTATTACTTTTACATGTTTCTTATTTGATTCATCTATACATGAAACTCTTTCTGGTTATGTAATTATGACATCCCACATTTTTATTACATAATTTTTTTATTACATGGTATAACAGAGAGGATCTTTTAGTTTCTTAGAAATACGAAGCATAATACATGAAAACATAAACGATTCTTATAATACACTTGAAATACTTTTTCATGGGTATATCCTAAGTTACATTTACTGTATCTGAAAATCTGGGGACATACATCAAAGGAAAGGGGTGAGAATGAGTCCTACTAAGGGAATAAGAAAGGGAAATAGTTTAAATATGGTGATGAGGAATATAAATAAGAACACGAGGAATATAATTATGGTATAAGAAAGGAAAAATGAGGCATATCATAATAAAAACAACATGAATTATAACATGGAAATGTGGATACAACATTTAAATGATACATTTATGTTCATATCACCAAGGTTTTCACCAAGTTTTCATAAATTAAAATTATCAAGGTTATTCACCAAGGTATCGTAAAACATGTCATATCTAGAGATTAAATTCTTTACCCAATGAATTGAAGCACTATCAGGGCACACCCTTAATATTTATTAATTAATTTGAGACACACAGATCATAATAAATCATTTCATTAATAACTCATGGAGAATAAGGAATAGGTTTCTTATCAAAATCTTGACGTACAAAAGTGCTTAAAGACATGATCATTACACCATTTATCCCATGAAAAGGGAATGCGGGTTTCTTATGTGTAAATTACCAAATAAAATAAATAATTTTTATATATAGGTGAATAAACTTAGAAAATAAATAGGTTTGGGTATTCATAAAAATAAAATAAAATAAAATTTATTAAGTAGAGTGAGAAGTTTGAGGAGTAAATCCGGTAACATGATAGGTATAAAACATGGATTTATAAAAGGGTAAAATGAGAGGGTACAAGAGTATACCATTTATAAAACATAATTTGAAAGTAAGGGTATGATAAAATGGGTAATAAATAAAGAAAACAAAACATTTAGAAGACATATACAGAAATAGGTTCTTGAATTGAAGAGAAAAGAAGGATAATTCCCTTACCATGAAGAGTTACTCTTAAATCTCAAGGAATGGAACCTTAGGGGCTTGAGGACACCATGGGAGGAATAATTGGGAGAAAAAACTACTAGAAATTTATGGAGGATGGAATGGGAGTGAAAGGAAATGGGGAAATGAGTGGGTATTTATATCAAAAGTGGATGTTTTGTTTAATAATTTCCAAATATAGGCCTTAAAAATATAAGTTGTGGAAAAAGAAAAACCATTGGGCTACCCATGTTTTTTTTCATGGTTTTGGATATTTGGGACACGTTTTATGTTATTTTAATCCACTATAACCACATATCATTTTTATTACTTCTTTTGGCATGGAAAAGTAAAGTTTCCACAAAGTAATGTTTTTAAAATCAAAATTTCCATTTTAGAATTTAGAAATTCATTTACAGGTTTGGAAATTGATTAAAATATATTAAAATAATTTATATTAATAAATTAACATATTTTACGCCATATATTGTAGCTAATTAAATATTACATAATTATGAAATAATAATGAAGTCATTAAACATACCAAAAAAACCAAACTGTATTTTTACTATTCATAGAAAAAATAAAGCATTTTAGAAAATTCTCATAAATTCACCCAACCTAATTTTGAATTTATGATTTAAAAAATGATGTTTATTTTATCAGAATAATTTTCTAAATATTATAATTTAAACTTTTAAATATAAAAAAACCCTATTTATTAAAAAAATAGCAGGTTGTAAGGCATAATCAAATTTATGAGGCTTAAAATATTTCTTAAGACATAATGAAATTATTTAATCATTTATATTTAAACAAGAGTTTTTTAACTTATTATTTCATTAAAATAGTTATTTTTTAGAATAAATTATTTTATTATAAAAATTTATATCTTTTCTGAAAAGTACAATTTGTGTCTTAGAAATAAATTTATTAAATTTTTTCTCAAATAAACCTGTATTTTATTAAGAAAAAATATTCTTAAAAAAGAATTGATGGAATAAAAATTTTATTTATATGAAGGAATTAGACTAAGATTAACTAAGACCTAGACATGTAACCCCTTAAAACACCCACGTACGACCTAAGAGTAAGGTGTGGGATGGTGATATATTGATGGGGTAGCTCAGCTAACATTGACCGAGTGATAATTTCCACAAACTTGAACTTCTCTCATAGGATATTTCATTAAAGATTCACTTGTTAAATCTTGGATTGAGCTTGGTCAAGGGAGAACCCCAATTATGCTATATCCTTCCCAAGTTCTAACAAATGAGATTCATATAGCATGACTCTATTGTATAATTCCATAGCTTCTCATTTCTGCATTAATCATATTTTTTCATTACTAATTATAAATACTAATTATAATGTTAGAATTATTGAAAAAGGTTGTAGTTCTCAATGGTCAAATTTTCCAATGGTTATATTGACCGACGGTCTTATTTGACCAACAACCTTATAATGGTCAAATTCCAATAGTCACATTTTTCTTTATAATCTACAAATACCAATTCATTATTTCATTAAATATTCACTACAATCATTTTCTAAGATGTTGATTGGTTTACTAAAATTTTGTTTTATTAATGTCGTCTTGGTTGTGGGTTTGATGATTCTAACGGATTAGAACAATCTATATTTTTACATTGCGGTGACTAAAGTATTGATCATCATTAAAGATATATGGTTTTATTATGTATAATATAATATAACACATATTTTCTTAGAAAAAAAATATCATTTAAGAAAACTTGGGATGGTATAGTAATTCTCTTGAAATCATGTTTATGAATCATTTGAATTGAATTTCTATCATAGTTTGTGAGAAATTTTTACGGCACATGTTTAGGAATTTTCTATGTTAAGAAATTAATCTAACATAATATGGTTTAAAATTTTTAATGTTCAGTTAAAAAAGATTTCACCACTCCTGCATCTATCATACTTAAATAGGGAAGTTCAACACTCAGGGTATCATTCAAAGATTATGAAGATAAGTAATTTGGATAAGAATTGTTTTAGATCAATTAGGCTCTGGATAATTAATTTAGCATTGGAAAACACCCTCTTCCCCATAGTTAAATAATGGGAGCAAAGAGGGAAAATAAGAGAGAGTATGTACTATCATCGAAATAGGGGACTGACATGAAAACTAGTTATGTTGGGGAAATTGAAACGATTAAACATTTAAGACATCAACTTAGAAAAATTTAATCTTTATCTTATTATATGAATCAACATGATTTTCATGTTTTGATTAATTCATGTAACTTGTTTTTTATTTAATGAGACTTGATATCATGTTTTATGTCTGCATGTAATTTGGTTTTTCATTAATGAGCCCTGATATCACGTGATGTGTGATAGGAGTATGCTAGACAATCACCCCAAGACTCTTATTATCAATACTTACCAGTGGATGGGTGGATTCACGGGGGTACTCGAGAGTCTGTTAGCCAGTTTCCCCATGGGTAGTGATATAATTACATCCTTATTAGTTTGTCAGATATAAGGGGGGATATAAGGACGATTGATCCCAGGGATGTGAAATTCAGTTATTTTTGGTCAGAAGGTTTAGCTTGAGAGTTAAGGGGCTTAAAAATGAGTGTCTCCTAGGAAATGTGGAAGCTAAATTTTTATATTCCCTTATAGAAAGGTAATACTGAATTGAAATTCCAGTTTTCTGGATAGAAATCCCACTCTTCACCCTAAGTTCATATCAATTTGGTTCTTTCATGGAGTTATTCTCCTTGTATGTCTTTCTCTCAAGTGGTTTCATTGGTTTTTGTGAGGGTGTTTCTCTTGCTTCTTAGGCCCAATCCCAAAATTACTGCTTTATGGCCATGCACTTGGAGAGCAGGCTCGCAGGCTTGGAAACTTCAGTTTCAGAGCTAAAAATTGGTTCTCAATGCCACAGGAATGGGATTTGGAGACTGGAACTTCTTATATAAGAGAAATATGTTTCTATTACTCAAATTATACATCATCATAAGTATTTTTCCTCTCTAAATGTTGGTAAGGGGAAATTGGTTTTCAATAACTATTGAGTTACTAGATAGAGCTTGGGTGTGGATTTCTGTTGTTAGAAACTTGAAGCTTTTTCAGACAAGTCACATGTGAATGATAATCCCATCATGATTCTATGTTTTTCTAGTATGGATCTAGTGACTTGGATCACTTGAGTTGAAACATATTTCTTTCTCCATATTCTTAAGCATTTGAAAATTCCATTGGTGTAATTATACATGAAAGTTATGTCACAATACTGGTTTATTTGTCCTTCATCATCCCGGGCCGATATTACTTGGATTCAATTTTAGGAGGAGATCTTAGGATATTATGGTTGCACAAATTTTTGGGATTATTTGATTTAAAATTTAAATAATGAAGAGAGAGAAAATTATTAATGGAGGGATTTTCTCAACATTAATGGAGGATTTTCTCACAACATTAATAAAGAGTTATTCCCAATATTAATTGATGAAATAATAATGAAATTATGAATGTCCACTGCATTAATTGGAGATATGGGCTGAGTGTCTATATAAGAGGACGCGTTAGCATGTTTTGGAATGTGGTCTAGAAAAGATGTATCCACCAAGAGATACACAAGAAAGGGGTTTCTGAATTTGCGGTAACTGGTGCAAAGTGAAGATGGTGAGATTGAAGCAGAGGTGATGACACTGACGATGATGGAATGTCAACAACAGTGAATGAAAGCATGTGCGCGAAGATGATGATGTGAGACAATGGAGAGAGAATCATTGAAGATAGCGTGAAAAAAGATTCATGAAGGTTCCATGTATCAAAAGTCCTCTTGGTTGCGGAGATCAAGTGGCATATCCTGGTTCTGATGATCAGCAGTGCAAAAAAATGGTACGTTCATGGGTGTCGATGTTGATTTTTAAAAGGCCTTCTGGTGCTGTTAAAAATCCTTTGGCTGATGTGTAAATTTCCTTTAGGTGATAAAATGCCTTCAGGTGAAATATTATCTTCTTGTGTGTTTTCTACAACAACTAATTCTGCTTCAGCGCTGGGTTTTGGGCCTTAACAGTGGTATCAGAGGGAGGTTGAAGTACTCGGTTGCATAACGTGGTGGAAAGCATCGGGTGGAGCATCTTATCAAGGACTCAGGACTTGGATGTCATCAGAAATGACAGCGGTATCAACAGTGTTGCTGGAATATTGAAAGTTGTCTTGGCCGCAGGTGTCATACGACATGTTCCATTCATTGGTTGACATTCAGAGCTTGGTGGTGTTGGTGATCAAATTGACTCAGATGGTGGAGATGACTTTGGAGTATTTGAATTTTAAATCAAGTTGGAGATTGTTGGTATTATTTGATTTAAAATTTAAATAACGAAGAGAGAGAAAATTATTAATGGATGGATTTTCTCAACATTAATGGATGATTTTATCCCAACATTAATGAAGAGTTATTCCCAATATTAATTGATGGAATAATGATGTAATTATGAATTTTGACCGCATTAATTGGAGATATGGGCTGAGTGTCTATATAAGAGGATGTGGTAGCATGTTTTGGAATGTGGGCTAGAAAAGATGTAGCCTCCAAGAGAGAAACGAGGAAGGGGTTGCCGCATTTTTGGTAAACGGTGTGAAGTGAAGATGGTGAGACTGAAGAAAAGGTGATTAAACCTACGATGATGATGTGTCAACAATGGTGAATGAAATCATGTAAGCGAAGATGATGATGTGAGAAGATGGTGAGAGAGTTTTCGAAGATGGCGTGCAAAAAGATTCATAAAGGTTCCATGTATCGAAAGTCCTATTGGTTGCAAAGATCAAGCGGCATGTCCTGGTTGTGATGATCGGTGGTGCAACAAAAATGGTATATTCATGGGTGTCGGTGTTGAGTTGTAAAAGGCCTTCGGGTGTTGTTAACAATCCTTCGGGTGTTGTGTAAAATTATTTCAGGTGATAAAATTCCTTTAGGTGAAATCTTCTCTTCTTGTGTGTTTTCTGCAATAACTACTTTTGCTGCGGTGCTGGGCTCCGAGCCCCAACACGAATGAATAATACCCAGTGATGTTTCTGAAATATTTTCATTAGATAGGAACAATGGCTACTATATCATTGCATTTGAGCAGATGACTTTTCTCATTACTGAATTTATGAACAAATTTTATATGATCTTATTCATTGGCAATTTGTGACTTGAAATTGGGGGTAAAATTTTGACTCATGAGCCACAGTCTAAAGCGTGATTACTTACTCTATCGAGGTGTGAAGAACATGAGTTACTTGTGAAGGGGGTTCTCCAGTAGTCTGAGTCGCATAGTGGGAGTTCCATGCATGGTAGTCAGGTTTTCAATTAGACTACAGAAACTATCAAGTTGGTTCCCACAATACTTCATAGTGATGAGGATAGGGGGGGGGGTGACTATGTTCCCAAATGGAAATGCATACGTAGTTTATATCACTAAGAATTTGAAGATAGGAAAGTGATGGGGTTATGTTACATGCATGGACAAAAGTTATCTCCCTTTCATAAATGTTCTAAGAGTGGATTTAAACTCATGGTTTGGGAGTGTATTGAACTTTCCAGTGAATATTTAACGATGGTATCTGTGGATTTGGTCAAGGAATGTGATGTTTTAGACCACATTGGTGATTTGTGTGAGATGGTAATTCATGGTATTGCATGGTCGAGCAGTTGCAGACTTCCAGTTCTAAATTAATGTCCATAGAGGGGAGAATTGAAGGTGTCTTACTCTATATTCTAACTAGCACTTGGTAAGGTCATAATTTTCTCTCAAAATAGTTTCTGAAGTATTTCTCAACTAATGTTTGTGACATCAAGATTTTTTATATCTGGTTGGGTGGTAACTTCATGGGGGGGGGGGGGTTGTAAGTCCTTGTTGGTCTATTTAGGTAAAAAATCGAGGATGATGCTTCTATTTTTAATACGTGTGGGCCCAAATTGGTTCTTGACATCTCTTGGCCTGAAACTTTGGTATATGTTTCCACAAATTGGAAGGATATGATTGTTTTGAATGGAAAGGTAGGGGAATTGATCTTCAAGATGTCCAATACCCATGTTGTCCTTTAGAGATGTTTCAAGAGTACTTGGGTGGAGACTAGTACCTCATTCAAGGATTATCATGGCCTGTGTATGGGGGAGAGGATATGGACACACTCGACCTAAATTTCTATCATTAAAGACATCTTCAACACATTATTGATCAGTATGGTGTTATTTTTGAGCTACCACGGGTCCTACCACTAGCATGGGAAACAGATCATTCCATTATATTGAAGGATGAGATGGATCCTGTGAATTTTCATCCCTATAAGCATTCATATCACTTGAAAAATGAAATTGAACAAGTCTGAGAACTTTTGGATTTGGGGTATAACTGACATAGTATGTGTTAGTCCCATCATTATGGTGAACAATAAAGATGGTAGATGACACATATTTTTTTATTATCACGCCTTAAACAATCTTATAGTTAATGAAACATATCTTATCATAGTCATCAAGGAGCTTATGAATGAGCTCTGTAGGGAATCATTATTTACCAAAATTTACTTGAAGAAGTTAGAGTTCCATTTGGTCTGAATGGAAGGAATAAGTCATCGATAATACTGCCTTTAAAACCTATGAAGTCCATTATAATTATTTAGTTATGTACTCCATATTAATGAATTATCCTACTTATATTTAGGATATATTGAACACCATATTCCACCGAATGCTTTGGAAGTTTTTCTTGGTGTTCTTCAACAATATACTGGTTTATACTTGAACTTGGGATGATCACTTAGCAGCCTTGCATTGGGTATTGTAGGTACTATGCGGCAACCACTTATTTTCCAATCATAAAAAGTGTTCCTTTTTTTGGAACTCATTGCAATACATGGGCCATATTATTTTAGTAAAATTGGTTACCATGGATCCTAAGAAGCTACAAGATGTTCATGTGTGGTCAGTACCATAAAATGTTCTACTATAAGAGGTTTATTAAGGATTATGGAAAGTTTTCCCAACCAATCATGGATTTAACCAAAAATGAGCGTTTTTCTTGGACTCATGAGGTTCAACATGACTTTGAATAATATTTAAAAACTTTAATGACTTTCGCTCCACTCTTTTGTTTTCCAGATTTCTCTAAAGAGGTTTTTATGGAGTGAGATGCCTCAGTGAATGGCATTGGGGTAGTCTTAATGTAATATGGTTGACCACTTTATTATTTTAGAAATGATATCTCATATTCCAACTTGTCCAAGTCTGTCTATGAAAAATAACTAATTGAATTGGTTCTTTATATCCAATATTGGCATCAATACTTGTTGAATTTGGAGTTTGTGGTCTTTTGGACCACCAGAGTCTTAAACATATGCTTAGCCAATAGATGATGACAATGAATCAACATTGTTGGATAACTAAAATCTTAGGATATGAATTTTAAGTGGTTTATAAACATGAGAATTTTAATAACTAATGCCTTATCGAGACTTTCTTCATAAGAGACATACTTGCACATCATTATTTCAGTACCCAATTGAGAAGAACTCCAGTTGGTACAATCTAAGTTATTACACAATGCTGGTCTTAAAACAATCATTAATGCTTTCTGTGTTGATCCCACCTCTAAGCATGGTTATTCATATCATAATGGCCTCCTTTTCTATAATCACCAGTCAGATTTTCCTAAGGGATTTGTTTTGATTCCCTGACTGTGGTATCACTATCATTTCTCACCTACATGGGGGTATTATGGTTTCTTAAAAACATATAAACTTCTTTATAATGTTTTTCTATTGGAGTCAAATGTAATTATAGGTGAAACACTTTATTCTTGAATGTGTGGTATTCTAGTGGAATAAGTATTAGGCCATGATTTTTGTTGGTATTATTCAAACCCTCCTTTTACCAACATTGATTTAGGAGGAGGTGTTTATGGATTTTATATTTGGGTTACCTAAGTCCCAAGGCTATGATATTGTGTTTGTTGTTGTTGAAATCTTGAGAAAATAATCTCATTTCTTGCTGCTCATTCATCCCTATACAAACAATACAGTTTTTGATGTGTTTTTTAAGAAGGTTATGAAGTTTCATGGCACACATAGTTCTATTATTAGTTAAAGGGATCCACTTTTAATTATCCTTTTTTAGAATGAACTTTTCAAATTTTAGGGTGGTACGTTTAAGATGAGTTCCTCTTATCATCCTCAAAGTGATAACCAAACTGTGGGGGTAAACTGATGTTTGGATAATTAATTGTGGTGTTTTTCTTTGTATCACTTGAAACATTGGATACTATGGATACCATGGGACGAATTTCATTAAAACACAACATTTCACTCCTCCATGGGGGAAAACACTTTCGAGATTTTCTACCTCCATCTTCCTCCACATGTTTTACAGTATACTATGGGGTAGGATACTTTAGAATTTGTGGACACTATGCCCGTCAACCGTGATGAGACTTTACACCAATTCTGCATGACTCTCTAGTGGGGCCAATAGATAATGGTCAACTTTGCTAATCGACATCACAAGGTGTTGTCTTATAACCTTGGAGATTTAGTTTGGGTTAATTTGCACCCAAATAAGCATGGGTTCACTCTAAAATCAATCCTAAACTCATTTTCAGGTATTGTGGGCCGTTTTCTTTAGTTGGAAGGATTGGAAATATTGTGTACCAGCTTAAACTTCCACCCAAATGTAGGGTACATCCAGTCATTCACATGTCTCAGTGAAAGAAACCATTGGCCAACATCTTATTGATGATAACTTGACTCATGAATTTGTTATTGAGGGTGATTTTCTAGAGATCGTTTTGGTAGCCAAGACTCATGGCCATGCTATCATGTGGCTGGTGTAGTGGCACGAGCGACTGACTCATGAAGTGACTTGGGAGGCTATATATGTGGCTCAAACACTATTCCATAATTTCCACCTTGAGGACATGTGGGGTTTTAAGGGTAAAAAATGAAAAGAGTTTTCTAAATAGCGGCCCCAAGCCTCTTATTCTCTATACTTACCAGAGGAGGGGTGGACACATGGGGGCTTGTGAGTCTGTTAGTCAGTCTCCCTAGGGGAAGTGATGTAATTATAGTCTTATTAGTTTGTTAGATAGAATGAGAGATGGGTTATAAGGGAGATGTTCCCTGTGATGTGGAATTTAGTTATTTTTGGTTAAAAGGTTTGTCTTGCAAATTAAAGTGACCATAGAGGAGTGTCTCCCAAGAAAGGTGGATACCAAAGTCATATTGTAAGTACTTGTGGAAAGGTAATTATAAATTGAAATTATAGTTTTTAGATAGAAATCCCACTCTTCTCCATGAGTTCCTATCAAGGTTTTATGTCACAAAATTAGTTGGAATATGAGAGGGTGACCTAACATGGTATTTCAAGCATTATATATATTTTTTATTTTTTTAAAAATGGAACAAATAATAATATTAAACAAATTCACATGCTTAAATTCTAGAATGATGGAATACTTATCGATTAAAAATCACAAGCTAACACCAAGGCTATTTTATTAACTTTCTATGTGATATTATAATTTTTTCTTTTGAATATGTAAAAAATTATAGATTTTACCTTGGAACTAGAAAAAATTATTCAGTTTTTCTTATCTAATACTTTTTTGTATATAAATTTCATATTTAATATGTATCTCCTTCCACAAGGGCGTTCTTTGAACATATAATTGTTAAATAAGTAGAATTTATGTTTTTTACACATCAAAATTCTGTTATTTGAACATATAATTGTTAAATAAGTAGAATTTTTGTTTTTTACACCATAGTAGTTGATAAAAGAGAGAGGAAATATGGAGAACTTGAAGGATTGCGCAAAATCATACACCCCAATATTATGATTTGATTCCCCATTTTCTTGTACTGGAAATATTTTTTCACTGAACACCTTCAATAGTTCCTGAAAAGTAAGAGTCTAAAGCTCATTAACGGACATACTTCTTGGTAGATTGAATGACCCTTTCCTCTACATTGAGTAAAATAGTTTACCCACCAACCAATCACGAAGGCATTTTATATCATGTTCTATAATCTGTACGATATGGTGGTGGAATCTACTTTTCAATTGTCTCAGATCCTTGTGGCAAGGAACAATCGTAGAATTTAGATTCACATACGCATCACGGTCAAGTTGAAGTGAAATGTGAACGATGAATGGATTATGTGATGTTATTATTCCCAATGTCTTTTACCTCTCTAGAAAACAACATAGTATAAGAATTTTTCACGTAATAAATTTTATTGTTTTCTATTCCTTTTCTAAAAATATAATCTATAGACCCCGCATTACTTATTTCTAAGACACTCAATGATTCTTGAGCATTTTACCACTACAACACACTGATATTTTTCTTCTTCAAACAGTTCTAAAGTACTGCATCTAGGTCATGTCTTCCACTTTTGACTGAACCAGAATCCTTTAGGCACTATTTTTCAGTTTTACACATGCGATCCACTCTGAATTAACTCTTGAAGTGGAGTCTTGTATGGTTGATACTTTATTTTGAGGTATGCTAGTTTTATTAGCTCCACTCTACCGAAAGTCATGGATTTCCCTTTGAACTGATGTTTTCTGTTGAGAATTCAATGTAGAAAGTAGAACTTCCATTACTTTTATGACTAGGATTAAATTTTTTTGTTAGACCTGGTTAATTTTATTGCTGGGTTAAGTGTATTTTTGAGTCCCACATCGAATTATTCCAACTTTTAATTCGTTTCATTTCTCTATAAAAGAATTTATACACCTCTCCTTGAGGTAGAGGCTTTTACTAATCTACATGGTATCATATCACTGGGTTACATATGATAATCTTCCCCATCCACTACTCCTATATCAGGTAGCACCCTAGCCCCATCACTGGACCTCTCAGACGACAACCCTACACCCCATCACCAGCCCTCCCGCGAGGAATCCCCTCACCCCGACGACAACCCTCCCACACAACATCCTTACACAAAAGTGAGAAACCTCTAGCACAAAATCCCCATACCCCCTCCTCATCCCCTCTGTTCGCCTAGGACCACCCTCACTGGAGCCTGTCTCCCACCCGCGTCGTTGCCTCCCTCGTAAGCGGAGTCGTTCCCCACCTCGCTGACCACCTCCAGTGTGATAGTTCCCAGACACTCCACTTCCTCACTATACCTTACTATTTTTCCCCTATTGTGTGTAAGTATCTCTAGTAAACCACTTCCCTATGTGATGATCGACAGTTGATAACCCCAACTCTCGCTTGCGACCCCTCCTACACGACAACCCGACGATTCAATAACTGGCCCGATAGCGTGGAAGCCATGATGGCCCCATCGCCAACCACACCCTATAGATGGGATACTTTAGAACCCCCCCACTACATGATGGTCTTCCCTTCCTTTCATTCTCCAGGAATCACTATAGCCCCTGGTACACTCGTCTGGTCTTCCGTTTCCCATTAACAGCACTTCGTCCAGCAGCCCACTAACACCACTTCCTAGTGCCACACCTCCCAATCATCCAGTATCCCACCAACACCACTTTTAGGAATCGGCCCTCTAGATCATGAATTCCCTATGCACCATCCTCTTTGGCATCGAGGAATACCTGTTCCATCCCCTACTACCCGGATGACCTAGATCTAGTTGCAGAAATTCTCAGCAGCAATAGATTGATGGCATTTCCTATGTGACTCATCGACAACGTGGTTTGTGTAGTCCTAAGCTTTCAACACTAGTTTCCTTTGTAGATTTCATCGATCTTCAATTTTTTCCTTAGTATTTACTGTCATTGGAACCTTTAGACTGTTTCATATGTTCATATTGCTTCTAATAAATAGTCGCCCATTACTAGTTGCATCCTTGACTATTACTACTAGACATTTGATTAGTATCCTTCTACGTACCATTCCTACATGTCTTTATACTACTGAACCAACTATTCCTGTTGAGGCATTTTATGTCTATCCAGACCAGTCCCGTTCCACCCCAGACTAGGTTACCTATCTTCTTCTATATATGCCACCATCCTCTCCACCATTCAGTATCCATCACAAACTGTCACTCTCAATTGAGGATATTGCAGTTATACAATCTCATCAGGCTTCTTTGCCACCTTTTTCTTCTTCATCCTCCATTTCTCAAACTGGTAAACCTACCGCTTGTGTCTCTCATTGCCAAATAGATTGGATTCTTGATTCTGGTGCTTATGATCATCTCACAAGTGATTCAGGTATGCTTACTACCTATAATCCTTATACCAGTTCTACTCCAATTACTATTGCTTAGATATCTACAATTTCTATTTTGGGATTTGACACATGCTCCTTGACTCCGACTATTCACCTGGATTTAGTGGTTCATATTCCTTGTAATCATTTTAATCTTCTCTCCATAAATAAACTCACAATTGACCTAAATTTTGTTTCTATTTTTACACATTTTGGTGTTATTTTTCATGAGAAATCAACGAATTGGGAACTTGGTAAAGGTTGTCTTACTGATGGGGTGTGCATGTTCGATACCCCACCATCCCTTGCTTGTCCATACACCTCTACTCATACCCTCAACTAACATTTTCTCCATGTACATCCACCAACTTCCATCATACATAAGCTTTTCCCCTAGTTCACTTCACACATTTCCTTACATTATGAATCCTATAAGTTTTCTAAACATCGTCGGGCGACGTATGTTCATCAATTGGAAATTCTTGATGTGAATCCTTTAGACCTAGTTCATTCTGATGTATAGGTGACTGTGTTGTCGTGAAACATCAAATTGATAGTTATTTAAAGATTATTTTTTAGTCTAGGGTAGACCCTCGGTCATCTCTCAAGGAGCATTAGTAGATTAAAGTGTGTATTTTTAATAAAGATTACTAAAAGATATGGGTGATTTTGAAAATAATTTATGAAAATAACTTAAATTAAAGAGTTTAATAGTTGATAGAATAAGGTGGTGATTTAAGAATTATGAGACAAGGAGATCACTTCATGTTCACTAAAAATATTTGATAGTTCATTGTTCTGAAAATTCCACATAGTTTTGTTTAATTCTTTGGTTGAGGGTTGTCAAGATCTTGATTCCCCTCTTGCCTCTCAAAATGTTTCACAAAGTACCAACCCCCAACACAACAATAATGTTGTCAAGGTTTGGAATTCAAGAATAGATTAAAGGCTACCAAAGAATACTGAAATCTCATATATGTGTGAGATAGAAAGGATGCTTGTGTTGTACAATCGGAACAACCCAAGATTTCCACTTGAAATCTCAACCCAATCGGTGTTGAAATAAAAAAATGTTTAACTTAATTATATCAATAGAAATGAAATCAGAGGAGATGCATGTGAAGATAGGGAATAAGCGAAATATTTATCACAAAAATTACACAAAAATAGTATAAGAACAAGTTCTGGAACTCCCTCCCATGTGTTTATAGCTCCTTTTAAATGATCGTCCACTGTTTAGCTTGACATCGGGAGGAGGATGAAGCTCGGGTGGAAATTCACCTTCATCCATGATCCCACTATGAGGATAGGGGCCTCAAGAACTTCTTGGATGATGAGAGGAATACTTTGGGTCTCCAAAATACCAATTCTTTTCCTCCTGGATAAACTTACAAATGGGGATCCTAAGGTGTGATTTTATAGGAAAATGGGAAGGTGGTTTTTGAGCACACAGATTTCTTAAAACCAATTGTCACATAGTTTTCATCCTCCAGACAACCTTATCTCACTTTGGATAAAATAAAAAAGTTTTAGATTCGAATCCCGACTATCTATACCAAACGTTTAGCTACATTTGGACACCTACAGCTCGAGATAAGGACATATCACAACAAACCACTTTTGACTTCGTGTAGATTCAGTTTGTTGGAGAGATCAGGTCTTTTGGGCCATCAGATGGAAGAAGGAGTCTTAGGTTGCTTCATATGAAATGTAGCCAAATACATTTTGGACAAGCCTCAAAGATTTTATCCCATTTGGATTCACGGGTCAGGAGTATTGTGTGGATGATTCTATTAGTGTGCATAGATCCTGCACAGTTTGGATCATTTTTCTTGGACATCATCATGGGCCCTCCAAATCACCTCCACATTTATTGAAATTATCAAAACAAGTATCATTGAACTTTTTAAAAGTTATAAAAATAAAATAATGGAATCAAACATGAAGTTCAATTTGTTATTATTTTATAATTTTCAATACAAAACTAGTTTAACACAGTGCTGTAAGGGTGAAAATGAAACAGTGAATCGCAGTGCGATCACACCCCCACACCTAAACATTTTCACTCCTATGAAAGTTCATATTTCAAAAAATTATACATGTAGATATTTACAACTTTATAAATATTTAACATTCAATGAAAATTTAATTCTTGATAGAAATGTGGTCAAATAAAAAAACACACCGTGGATTTATTCTCAATGATCATCGCAAAAGTCTTCTAAAAATTTGTACACAAATGAAATTACAAGAGATGAATGATACCAATAAAAGAAAATAATTCAAAAGTTAATCATGTCACTAATTCTCTATGTGTGTGTGAAAACCATTTCATGCTATTCTTTACACTTTCTACTGAGTAAATATATGTTATTTTAATAATTGTCTACTTACAAGATCCTTTCCACCGAACTTGCCCCACATAATTTGCAATCAAATTTCAAGACCCACTCACTTAAGCATCCCAAAAATTCAAACCATAAGCTCTTGACCTAGATATCCCCATATTTTGTACATTTCATCACCCCCCTCATTTATTATTTTTCAAAGGCTGCACTTGAAACAAATCTCACACTCTTCTCCCAACCCTTATTTGATCTCATCACGAAACTAATTTTAATCATTATAACAAGATAAAAAGTACAGGAAGGGTGGTTTTTGACCTACCCAATATATAACCTTTTTTTGTTTTTTAATGGCGTACAACAATCAGATAATAGGTACACATGCATAGGTTAATCTGGTTCAATAATGAAATAGATCGGATAAAGAACAAACATATGAAAAAAATGATTTTTTAATTTATAGAAAAATCAACCTAACTTATATTTACCTTCCATTAAGTAATAATTTTTCACATTTCATGGTTGGGTGCAAAAATATGTGGAGAGATTAAGTGACACAATTTTCCCTTAAAATATTCACAAAAAAGGGCACCATTCTTCTCAAAGGCTTCAAAATGATACAACTATTTATATCATTGACAAAGAACTAAATTTCAATAAAAAGTCACACCATAGTATTGAATTATTTTTGAAATGAAAATTTCATCAATTTTTTTAATTTTAAAACAATATGAAATATGGACATTCCACATGCATTTTCAATAACTTCCATGATTAAACAGGCATCATTTTCCATGATAAAGTGGGCATAAAAAATTAATATTCCAGTGAAAAAGTGAGGGGGGGGGGAAGGGGGAAAGTAAAAATATAATTCAGAAAACTAAAAAGAGAAAAAGAAGAAAGATGATGAAAATTCCTAACTAACATAGGAATATACCCACCCCCACACCTAAAGTGTACAATGTCCTCACTGTAAGAAAAGAGAATGTGGAAAGGAAGGATAAAACCAGATGAGTTTCATTCATAGATGGCTTCTTGAACATGGAGTTCCTCCATCAGGGACTCCAGAATGGATTCATGGAAGTGATTCATCCGATGCCCATTGACAGTGAAGGTTTGTTTGGTTTCTTAGTTTTAAACCTAGAACACCAAATAGAGAGACATTAGTAATTGTGTATGGTCCAAACCAATGGGAACAAAGCTTACTTGGATGCAACTTCAGCCTTGCATTGTAGAGGAGGACCTTCTACCGAATGAGGAACTAACGATGAAGGATGAGACAGTCGTGAGAAGCCTTGGTATGCTTCTTATAAATCCTAGAGTTCTCATATTCATCTCTTCTCATTTCTTCTTGCTCCAGAATCTTCATCTTCCTCTGATCTCCTGCACCAAAAAGATTATAATTTCATTTTTTGATGGCCCAATAGGCCCAGTTCTCAATCTCAATAGGGTGGTGACAACTCTTTCCAAATACCAGCTGATATGGTGACATTCCAATGAGAGTCTTAAAGGCGGTACGGTAATCCCATAATGAATCATCAATTCTAAGACTCCAATATTTCCTATTGGATTGAACCTTTTTTTCAAGCATTTATTTTACCTCTATATTTGACACCTCGACTTGACCACTGGCCTATGAGTGATATGAAGTAGACACTCGATGACTGACCCCATACTGATGAAAAAGTGATTTCATTGTTCAGTTGTAGAAATGAAAACCCTTATCACTGATGATAAACCTATGTAAGACAAACCTATAGAAAATTTGGGTTCTTAGAAATTATATTACTACCATAGAATCATCAGTCCTTTTAGCTCGTGCCTCTACCCATTTTGACACATAATCAACTACCAGAAGAATGTACAAGTTACTAAAGAAATTGGGAAATGACCCCATAAAGTCAATACCCCAAACATCAAAAATATCAATAAAGATCAATGGTTGTTGTGGCATTTCATTTCATTTAGAGACATTATCCATTATTTTACAACAAGGACAAGATTTACAAAAAATCATGGGAATCCTGAAAAAGTGTTGACAAAAAGAGACCAGAATCAAGGACCTTGCGAGCAGTCCAATGTGGACCAAAGTGGCCCCCACAAGCAAGAGTGTGGCAGAATATAAGGATAGACTGAAGCTCACTATTGGGAATACAACGCCTAAGGACTTGATCACTACATGTGCACCAGAGGCAGGGGTCATCCCAAATGTACCAACAAGACTTAGGTTTTAGATGACTGGATTGGTTTTTGTTGAAATCTGTAGGAATGAAAGATGCTACCAAATAATTTACAATTTTGGCATACCAAGGAATAAAATCTTATACTAGGTACAATTGCTCATCAGGAAACATATCATTTATAGAAATACAGGGGGATGATTCAATATTTGAGGATGGGGGATTCATACTGATATGGTCAGCCACCGCATTCTCTGATCCTTTTTATCTATAATTTCTATGTTGAGTTATTGAAGGAGGAGCATCCGATGAATGAGATGTGGTTTGGATTTCATTTTCTTAAGGAGATACTGGAGGGCTACATGGTCTGAGAACACAAAGAATTTGGACCCCAAAAGGCATGACCTGAATTTTTCCAAGGCAAACACAATGGAAAAGAATTATTTTTTAGCTGTGGAGTAGTTTTCTTGGGTAAGGTCCAAAGTACGTGAGGCATAGGTAATGACATGTGGAGCTCGATCGACCCTTTGTGACAAGACTTCCCCAACTACATTGTTTGAGGTGTCACACATGAGCTCAAATGGAAAATCCCACTAAGGTAGTTGGATTACCGGGGGTGATGTGAGACTCTGTTTTAACTTATTAAAAGATTCCTCACATTCATTATCAAAAAAAAATTCCTTTTATTTTTGGAGTAACTGGGAGAAGGAGAGTGCAATTTTGATAAAGTTATGAATGAAACAACGGTAAAATCAAGCATGACATAGGAAATACCACACATCCCATAAATTTTTGGGAAATGGTGGGGAATAAATTACATCTACTTTTGATTTATCTACTTGGATACCATCCCCAGAAATGATTTTTCCCAAAACTATACCTTGTTGCACCATGAAATGGCATTTCTTATAATTTAATACAAGATTCTTTTCAATGAAGCGACGTAGGACTGAACCAAGACAACTGAAACATTCATCAAAAGAGGATCCATAAACCGTGAAATCATCCATGAATACTTCCTTGAAATTCTCTAGGTAATCCAAAAAATACTAACCATGCATCGCTGGAAAGTACCCAGAGCATTGCACAGAACAAATAACATCCTTCTATATGCAAATGTGCCAAAGGGGCAAGTGAAGGTCGTATTTTCCTGATCCTTAGGGGAAATATGGATATGAAAGTATCCATAATACCCATAAAAGAAATATTAGTGGGACTTACCCAATATCCTCTCTAGAATTTGGTCATTGAATGGAAAAGGGAAATATTCCTTCCTAGTGTGTTGATTTAGTTGGCAATAGTCTATACAGACATGCCAACTATTCTGCACACAAGTTGGAACCAATTCATTATTTTTATTTTTTATTATTGTAAGGACAATTTTTTAGGAACTACTTGAATGGGACTAAATCATTGGCCATTAGATATGGGGTAGATGATTATAGTAGCCCATAATTTTGTTACCTCCTTTTTCAGAACTTCTAGGAGGTTTGGGTTTAGTCAACTTTGTGCCCACCTCAATGGTTTAGCCTCATCATTTAATAAAATATGATGTGTGAAAATTGATGGGCTAATACCAAGAATGTTAGCTAGTGTATATCCAAAATCTTTTTTTATACTCCCTCAAAATTTCAAGTAGTCGCAATTCATGCTAAGGAGGGAGTGAACTAGAAATGATGACGGGAAACTTTCTTCCATTCTTAAGTTATGAATATTTTAAATCTTGAGTCAATTATTTTAGTTCCACGTCAGGTAAATTTTTGATTTATGGGAGTGTGTGTGAAAGTGAGAGGTCACTAATCTCATCTAACTTCTCAACGGTATCATCCTCAGATGAGGAATGAGCTTTTACAAGATTAGTAGTATCATCAATGGTCATTGGATCCTTAGTGTTTAAGAAATTATCAATTAATAAACATGCATGAAACATTTATAGACCACTACAACAATCAATGCATGATTCATTACCAATAAATTCAACCAAGGATGAAAACTCAGTAAGGGGGTCAGGGGAATGAAAAGAAGTGTTTTCAGAGGAAGGGAGTACATCAATTGAATTTACAGAGAGAGAGGAATGTTCTTATGAGGGGTACTTCATGGCATTAAGGATGTTGAAATGGACTACGGCACCACCAAATTCCATATATAATGTACCATTAGGAGCATTAATTAAGGTTTTGGTGGTTTTCAAGAAGGGTCTCCCCAATATAATTGAGGCATGTCCATTCATCCTATCGTCTTCCATTTTAAGCACATAAAAATCACTAGGAAAAATTAAAATTTTCACTATCATAAGAATATACTCTAACACACCAGAGGGGTGTACGGTACTCCTATTGGATAGTTAAACAACAATTCCAGTGGAATTTATTTCCCTGACCTACAATGAAGAGTAAATGGAGTGATGCATCACATTTATAGAATCACCTAAATCAAGTATAGCATTGGAAAATGAATACTCCCCTATGGTGCATGGAATAGAGAATATCCCAGGATCATTGCACTTGGTGGGATGTGATAGATCTATTAATGCTGATACGTTACTCCCCATGCTCACCTTTTCATCTCAACAAAGTTTCCTTTGGCGTGTACACATCTCCTTTAGAAACTTGGCATATCTTGGAATTTCCTTCATAGCATCAATGATGGGGATGTTAACCTGAACTTTTTTGAAAATCTCAAAAATTTCCCTATCGAGTTCAGTTTCCTTTATTCTTCTAGGTTGGGTGGCCCTTTGAGGAAATGGAAGAGGAATTGGTTGGCTAGGAGACTCATCGACATACACACTCTTTCCTTTGGAAGGGATTCTCTCAAGACATGATTTTTTTAACATTTAAAACATTTTTAATGGTTGGGATGGAGGTTTCCTTAGGAGGGTATGACTCTAATAGAGGATTAATTTGGATTTCTAGTTGTTTTCCACTCCTAAGGGTGATGGAACAAACATTTCCTTTATCTCTAGGGTAGAATAATGTTTGAGATGGAATTTTACCCGACCCATGACTTTGTATTTCCCCCACTGAGTTAGCTAGTTGGCCAAATTGGGGTTTTAGGTCTTGTATGGATTCATGAGTGTTTTAATGGAATTGGAGATTGTTGGAAACCATTTGTTTCATCATATCTTCTAGGATAGGGTTGGGTTTTGGAGGGGTTTGTTGGAAATGCCTTTGGGGTCGTTGAGGATTTCTAGGTGGTGGTGGATGACTACTCTGATCTTGTTAGTTCCATTGTTGTTGAGGTTGGTTTGAATACCCCCTTGCATATAGGCTTGGTTTTCTTTCCACCCAAGGTTGGATGGATTGTAAGGTTCCTGCCTAAAGGGTTGGTTATAGGGGTAGACTAGAAAGATTGTCTCACAACTCTCAGAAGTTTCTCTCAATTGGGGGTATTGGTCAGAGTAGTGGGTGTCAGAAGAACTTATACCACAATGGATGGGAGGAGGAGATTTGAATTTCCCTTGGGAAAGAGCAAGTTTTAAAAGAAGGGTACTTAACTCTTTGAACTTTGAGTCCACCTTTTTCTCGAATTCGGTAGATTTCACCTCATGGACACATCAAATGGGTACACTAGACCTTGTACCAAATTGTTGAGTGTTCTGTGCCATGTTCTCAATTAATATTTTTACAGAAATTGGGGTCTTATCCATTAGTGCACCACCTTTAGCATCATCAATCATATTTCGATCAATAAGAATTAATCCTTCATAAAAATACTGAATTAAAAGTTGATCACTTATTTGGTGGCGTGGGAAACTTGAACATAACCTTTTAAATCATTCCCAATATTCATGTAATGTTTCCCCTTGTGATTTTCTTATACCAAAAATTTCTTTCCTTATAGTTGAAGTTCGATAGGATGGGAAATATATTTCAAGAAAAAGGAGTTTCATGTCCACCCAACCTCTAATTGGTGAATTAACATAGTAAATACAGTCTTTTGCAGTGTCTTCCAATGAAAATGGGGATGCTCTGAGCTTTACTTTTTATTCATCCATATTTGTAGTTTTTCATGTAGAACACATGGTTTGAAATTCTTTAAGATACTTGTGTGGATCTTCTCCAGGAAGTCCATGGAATCTTGTAAATAAATGAATTAAACTAGATTTTAGTTTAAAGTTGGGTGTCTTGACTTGAATTTGAATATAGGTGGGATGGATATCAACATCAGGTGAGGTTAGTTATTTTAATGTTAGGTTGTTTTCATCCATATGATGAATGTTTATTTCACTTTTGATATTGGTTCCATAAGAAGAAGAGTAAGGATTAAGAAGAGTGTGCATGTTTTTTGTTTCCTCCTTCGAAGGGTTATCTTATACATCTCAGTGTCGATGATGTAGTATCCTCTCAGGTTATGGTTCAAATGGTGGTAGGTCTCCCTAAGTAGAACATGTCATGTATAGAACCTACAAAAAAAATGAATCAAAAAAAAGATAGGTAAAGGTATAAGATAAAACAAATAAATAGTCACAAAATTTACAAAAATCTTATCGAAAACAAGCACTAAAACCAAAG
Organism: Viscum album; assembly: GCA_963277665.1. Classification (NCBI taxonomy): domain Eukaryota; kingdom Viridiplantae; phylum Streptophyta; class Magnoliopsida; order Santalales; family Viscaceae; genus Viscum; species Viscum album. Next base: position 2,029,309,577 of record OY728123.1, on the reverse strand, counting down.
CACTCCCTGAAAAAGGCACCAACATTTGTCTATGTTTTTGTGACACGTCAAATTGAATTTAATTTAAAGAATATTTTTTAGTCTACAGAATACCCTAGGTTGTCTCTCAAGGATCATTGGTAGCTTATAGTGTTTATTTTTATTAATGATTACTAAAAGAGAGGGGTGATTTTGAAAACAGTTTTTAGAAAATAACTTAACTTAAAGATTTAAATAGTTTATAGAATAAGGTGGTGATTTAAGAATTATGAGAGAATAATATAACTTCAAGTTCACTACACATCTTTGATAGTTCATTGTTTTGAAAATTCCGCATGGTTTTGTTTAATTCTTTGGTTGAGGGTTGTCAAGATCTTGATTTGCCTCTTGCCTCTCAAAACGCTACACAAAGTACCAACCCTTGACACAAAAATCGTGTTGTCATGGTTTGGAATTCAAGAACATATTAAAGGCTTCCAAATCATACTAAAATATCATATATGTGTGAGATAGAAAGGATTCTTGTGTTTTCCAATTAGAACAACTCAATATTATCACTTGAAATCTCAACCCAATAGGTGTTGAAATAAAAAAAATGTTTCTCTTAATTATATCAATAGAAATGAAATAAATGGAGATGCATGTAAAGATAGGGAATAAGTGAAATATTTATCCCAAAAATTAAACAAAAACCAGTAGAAGAATAATTTTCGTAACTCCCTCCCAAGTGTGTGTAGCTCTCTCTATATGATCATTCACCGTTTAGATTGCCATTGGGAGGAGGAGGAAACTCAGGTGGAACTTTTCCTTCATCCTTGATCCCCCTATGAGGATAGGGGCCTCTAGAAATTCTTGGATAATGAGATGAATCATTTGGGTCTCCAAAATACTAGAGCTTTTCCTCCTAGCCAAACTTACAAATGGGGAGCTTAAGGTTCCATTTTATAGGAAAATGGGAAGGTGGTTTTGAGCACAAAGATTTATTAAAACCACTTTTCACATAGTGTTAGACCTCCATATAGCCTTATCTCTATTTGGAGAAAATAAAAAAGTTTTAGCCCCAATTCTTGACAATCTCCACTAAAAGTTTGGCTGCATTTGGATATTATATCTCGAGATATAGATAGATCACTGCTCACCACTTTTGACCCTGTATAGATTCGGTGTGCTGGACATATCTGGTCGTTTGGAACATAATATGGACTAATGAGTCTTAGGTTCTTTCAGATGAAATATATACTAATTCATTTTGGATAAGTCCAAAACATTTCTTCCTATTTGGATGCACGGTTCGGCAACAGTGTGCGGATGAGTCTACTGGTGTGCCTAGATCCTACGCAGTTTGGCCCATTTTTCTTGGAAATCATCATGGGAGACCCAAATCACCTCCACCTTTAATGAAATCATCAAAACAAATATAATTTTATTTTTTAATAGTGATAAAAACAAAATAATGGAATCAAACATGAAGTGATTTTTTTTATTATTTTATAACTTTCAATACAAAACTAATTTAACATAGTGCTGTAAGGGTGAAAGTGAAACAATGAATCGCGGTGCAATCAATGGGGTCCTTACAGGATTCCTAGTCAGTCAGGGTACCATTATTATGTATCCTTTATTGATTAATTCTCTTGGATGAAATGGCTATATCTCATTCATGATCATTCTGAGGTGTGTAATATTTTCAAAACTGTTTACCATGAAATTCACACTAAATTATCCAAGACTATTAAATGTCACCACTTGGATAATGGTTGAGAATATTTATCCACTTCCCTTTAGTAGTTTCTTAAAGATCACGACATCCTTCATCAAACATCTTTCCCCGATACACCTCATCCTAATGGAGTGTCCAAGCGTAAACATCATCATATTCTGGATACTTCTCATGTCCTCTTATTTCACATGTAGGTGCCTCCATTTTCGGGGGATGCTATAATTACTAATACCTTCCTCATAAAATGCCTTTACTCTTCAATCCTTTAGGGGAGACTCCTTTTCAGGCTCTCTTCTCCTCTCTCCCCCCTCACCCGCTTCAACTTTATGTGTTTGGGTGTCTTTTATGCATGTGACACTTGTCCCAACCTCTCAAAATTTTCTTCAAAATTTCCATGTTACATCTTCCTGGGATATTCCTACACTCATAATGGATATCAGTATTTCTCTCTAGACTTGAAACATTATATCATCCCAACTGATGTCTCTTTTTTTTTTGAGAATTCTCTATTCTCCCCTCCCTCTTCCCACCCAGACTCCACTATTGATGATTGTATTCCTCTCACAATCCGCCCACCCTTGCCTCAGGTGTTCGAATATACTAATCACCATTTTGGCATCATATACTCTCATCGAACATTGAAAATTTCCCCCGTCCAGGTGGAGGATACCATCTCCCCAGATTTTTCCCACGCTCCTCCAAAAAAAGATGATTTTCCAATTGAATTGTGGAAAGGTACTCACTCTTTCTATAATTATCCTCTTTACACCTCTTCATATAGAGGCATCTCTAATATGGAGACAATATCTATTCCACACATGGTTCTTAAATCCAAATCTCACCTTGGGTGGCTTCAAGAAATGTAGGATGGAATACAAGCTCTGGAAGAAAATCATACATGAGATCTGGTCCCCCTTTCGATAAGTAAGAAATTGGTTGGAAGAAAATGGATTTATATGGTACGCCTAAATGAAAATGATAGTCTTCATCATATTAACACCAAACTTGTGGAAAAATTCTTTTCCCAAACATATGATGTTGATTATTTTGATACATTATCCACAGTTGTGATGATGATATCTATTCAATTATCCATCTCTCTTTTCACTGCTCATCATTGGCCTCTTCATCAACTTGATTTCAAGAATGTATTTCTATATGGTTTTATTGAAGAAGAAGTGTATCTACAACAAACTCCTGGATTCCTTGCCTTTGGAGACAATTCACATATCTTTCAGCTTCGTCGCTCTCTTTGTGGACTCAACTACTCTCCTCATGCTTGGTTTGGAAGATTCTTCACAATCATCAATACATTTTGCCTATCTCAGAGTATGAAAGGGTACATAGTTTTCTACCACACAATGTTCTCTGGATACATACAATTGGTTATCAATGTTGATGATATCATTATTACTGGGAGTGAATCACATGGAATTTTCCTTCTAAAGGTTTATCTTCAACAACAATTTCAATCCGAAGATCTGGGTCCTATGACATACTTGCTTGGAATTGAAGTCTCCCATTCTCCAAACACTATATTCCTTTCCCAATGAAAATATTATTTGGATATCTTATAGGATATTAATTTTCCTCAGGCACCTACCATTGACACTCATCTTGAGCTTATGGAATGATCTCTATATGATAGCACAAACCCATATTCTCACCCAGAGAGGTACTTTCATATTGTAGGAAAACTCAATTGTCTTATTATGAATCATCTGGATATTGCCTACACTATCAATAAGATTATCTAATTTATGGAACATTAGAATAAATCCCAATGGGATTATGTCTTTCACATTGTCGAGTACATTAAGAAAGACCCTTCCCGCAATCTTCGGTATTCACATCACAATCATCTAAATATTGATGCCTTCCTTGATATTGAATATGCTTGTTGCTTAGCAACCTAGAAGTCTACTTCTGGGTTTTATGTTTTCCTAGAAGGTAACCTTATATCATGGCAAGGTAATAAATAGATTGTCATCTCCAGATCTAATACTGAATCTGAATACCGTGCAATTGCAACAATCATTACTGAAATTATTTGGCTTCATAATATTCTCCATGAAATTGGTTTCCCACCATAGATGTCTTCTCATATTTGGTGTGATCATCAGGAATCCATGAAAATTGCTTCTAATATAGTCTTCCATGAACACACAAGGCATATTGAGGTGAACTACCACTTCTTTTCCATCAACCAGAACAATATCATGTCAGTTTCAGCTACATTCCAACAACTGATCTGCTTGCCAACATAATCACCAAAGTCCTACCATGTGCTCGATTGGACTCTCTCTGCACCAAGCCGGGCATCCACAATATTAGTGACCCAGCTTGAGGGGGAGTGTGTAGGGTTTTATTTTTGGAGTTTTTTTGGGACTCTTCTTTCAAGATATACCAATTATATCCTGAGGAGGAGTGATAGACCTAGTTAATTGTATTTCTAGGTTAAGTGTATTTTCGAGTCCCACATCAGATTCTTCAAACTTGTAATTTGTTTCCTCTCTCTATAAAAGAAGGTATACACCTCTCCTTGAGGCAGGGACTTGTTCTAATATACATTTTTAAAGGTAAGTGCTTGTATTTTCATTTATCCACCCTCCCTAGAGATTTTTTGGTTCATTTTTAATATAAATATATACTCCTTTATTCCATTAAATCCATTTTTAAATCAAAATCATCAAGTAAGGCTTATTTTCCTTTTGAAAGTACAATTTTTTTCTAAACATATTTGAAATATTAATTGTTTTTTACACATGTTCTCTCTATATTGATTTACATGGTGTCAGTTCACAGTAGCTTGAAATGTGGCAGGGGCATTCACCATATCAAATAGAATAATAAAAATTTCATAATGTCCCTCATGGGTGAATAAATTAGTCTTTTAAAACTCCTCCCCATGGACACATACTCTATGGAAACCTTATTTAAGGTCCAATTTGGAAAATTATCAGGCCCAAAACAATTAATCCAATAATTCATCGACAATGGGTATAGGAAATATATCTGAAATAGTTTTCTTGTTCAATGATCAGAAGTCAACACACATTCACTGTCCATCTTCTTCTTTTAGACTAGGATGATCATACTAGAATAAGGGATCGTACATCCAAAAATTTCCCATGCTATATAAAATGAACTCTAAACTTCATCATTATTAGATAATATTTTTTTTGGGACAAACATTAATCGGATACACTAGTTATCATAGTCTTATGGAATGATCTTTTGTGTTCTATGGTAGTAGACCCCTAGTATCTTTGAAAATTTAAATGAACTTTTCTATCATTTTGTGTAGTGTTGTAAAAAAATACTATACAACCGAATGGTCATTCTCTGTTTTATCTATTCCAGTGTTCTACTGGACACCCTGTTCGAAAAAATTATGATTGAATATATATTTTTATAGCACTAATGGAGAATCCTATGTAGAGACCCAAACACATTATATATAAAAATTACATATTTTTAGATGAATATTTAATATATGTCACACAAACTTTCTCGATGGCTGTAAAAGTTTAGTATATTTGGAGACTAGATACAAAATCTTTCTATTTCTTGAAAAAACCTTAATATCTCCCATAAAGATCTTCCCATATAGTACTATTCTTAGAAATACCCTAATTAAATCATTTCTTCACAACCTAAGGAAAGAAAATATTAGAAAGTGTGAGCTTAGATGCTCAATAAGGGCAAACAAGGGTGATATCAACATATCATGAGCATAAGGGTATGAGAACATGAGAATAAAGTTTAAAAATCATACCCTTCATATCATAGATCATAAACTTGAATCATGAAAAATCATGGTAGTTTATAAGACATTAATCATATTGGAATCAAAGTACATAATCCATAAGAGAATAAAATTGACATAAGACATAGATTTGTGGCATACACATAAGCATTGAAAAGTCATTTCCTTAGTAGTCAAGGCCCATTTTCAAAACCATCATAATGGAATAAGTTCACTCTTAAGACCATCATAGTAGTTAAGGTTCACTCCCAAGACTATCATAGTGGACAATATCCCATAATGAACTATGTTTACTCCCCATTCCAATATTGTTTATCTCATGAGATTTAAATCTTTACCCAATGCATTGGAGGGAGATATAGGTTACACCCATAAAATAATTAAAATAATACATATGTGTTACACAAGATCATAAAATATTCAATACATATTATAACTCATGAAAAGAAATGAGTTTAATAAAAATTTTCCCATAACATAACCTATGGAAAATAAATAGGTTTCATAATCATTTCATCATTTCATCAAAACATAACCTGTGTGAAAATAAGCGGGTTTCATGAGCATTTTATCATGATATGACTCATGGAAGAGAAACAGGTTTCATAAGAATATTTTCATCATAAAAATAAACCATTAATAGAAAGAATAATAATTATATCCTCAGATAATATCCCCAATAAATCATAAGTAACATCAAATTATGTCATCTTAGTTGAAAAATGATTTTTAAAAATCACTTTGAACACTTCATGAGGAAAATAGTCTTTCCATTTGAAAAAAACTTTTTAAATCATAATAAATTTTCAAAACATTTTTATTTTAAAGTAATCTTGAAAAAATATAATACAATATTCAAAGAAAATAATGGTCATGATAGCAAGAAATTATATTCATGCCATACATGTTAAAACAAAGCTTTTTTTTCACATTTTTAGTAAAGGAAAAACATTCCTAGTTTTTGGAAACACCATGAAGATTCATTTTAAAAAACATTATAAAAAGGTAAAAAATGAATAAAAATGTCTTTAATAAATCATTTGGATAATTTTATATAATTTTTATAAAACATGGATATGAAATAAAAATGATTTTTCAGCTAAAGAGATAAATAAAGTCAATTTTTCTTAAAAACATTCTTTTGAAATCTATAGTACATAAAGATAGGAAAATGAATAGAAAACATGTATTATCAAGACATAACTAGAGGAGAAAAATTTTTATGAATTTATTGAGTAATAGATCATAAAATTCCATCATGAAAAGAATAATCATAAACAATCCTGATAAAAAATGAGATTGTAACATCAAACCTTTACCTCTTTGGTATATTTTGAATTGAAGGTCCCATTAAAGAATAACATCAAATGAAAATTTGAATATAATTAAAATAAGTATACTAATGATATAACATATCAAATAGGTAGTATATACACCACACAAAATAAACAAGTGGTGAATATGACATTAGTCTCCCAAAAATTAAATAGAGACTTTAAATCTCCTACCTTAAGTCTCGACATCTTTCATAAACGTTCAAACATACTATATAATTAATATAGGTTTAATATAAATCTATTATATAAACCTATTTATAAATTTCATATCATATATTATTTACTTATTTCCTTCTATTATCCATTTATTAACAATTCTTTGTTAAAATCACATTTCGGGTAACAACTGGTTTATTTTTCATGTATGTTTTGATTTGATATTTTTGATACTTTTTTATTAATCATGGTTCAATCATCCCAAGAATGTTAAATGTGATATAAATAACATATATATCCAATATACATGAATTTGGAGTAATACATAAAAGTTAGAGATAGAAAATGAAATACACCGTTCATGGAGACAATAATCGGTACGTATGCATAAACTATTTCTATTTTTTAATGGTTGGAAAAAAATAATGGTAAATAATAATTCAAATTTATAATATAATTATGATTTCATATATATAATTTATATTTATTAACTTTATCCTTGTTAACTTCAATGCAAATCATTAGTAAAAAATGAATAACATCGCTTTACGAGGTGCTAGTCTGCGGTACACACAAACTACATTATCATATCCCCCAAAGAATGAAAAGAAAGTATATATATACACTATATTAATTAAATTGGTATAATTATATTAAAAATATCATATATATTCATTCAATCTATCCTTATTACCATCCAAGTAAAATAGAAATGAAAAAACACATCACATCGGTTCGCGAGTCGGTACTCCGCCTTGCACATGAGCGACGTTATTGTTTTCCAATGAGTTAGAAGGTAAGTAGGAAGGTGTGATATCATAATTAAAAAAAGTATAATAACATAATATATATATTATATAAACATTAAATCCTTCATTATATCCATCCATGGGAGGTGGTGATGGAAAACGAACAACATCGATTCGCGAGGTGGTTGTTCTCCTTACACCCGATTAACAATTTCATTTCACATTTGATGGAAGAGGAGATGAATATAAGTTATTCCATTCAGTTAATAATATTTTAGTTTATTATATATATTGGTGTTATTATATCAACATAATGTAATAATACTAAGTAGGTTTAATAAGAAATAAAACAAAAACACAAGTTTAAGAATCTTACATAATCTTTGGATGACATGGCTATATATCCTTAATGATCATTCTGAGGTGTGTGATATTTTCAACACTTTTTATCATTAAAATCACACTAAATTATACATGACTATTAAATTTTTCCACTTTGATAATGTATGAGAATATTTATCCACTTCCCTTTAGCAGTTTCTTAAGGTTCACGAAATCCTTCATCAAACATCTTTCCCCAATACACCTCAACATAATAAAGTGCCCGAGCGTAAACATCATCATATTATGTATACTTCTCATGCCATATTATTTCACAATTAGGTACCTCTTAATTTTTGAGGGGATTCTATCCTTACTACTACATTCCTTATAAATTGCCTTCCTTCTTCTATCCTTCAGGGGAGACTTCTTTCAGACTCTCTTCTTCTCTCTCCCACCTCACCCGCATAAACTTAGTGTGTTTGGGTGTCTTTTTTATGCACATGAAACATGTACCAACCTCTCAAAAGTTTCTCCCAAATCACCTCATTGCATCTTACTAGTATATCCCTGTACTCACCATGGATATTGCTATTTCTCACCATACTTTCAGCATTATATCATCTCTACTGATGTCTCTTTTGTTGAGAATTCTCTATTCTCCCCTCCCTCTTCCCACCCAGACACCACTATCAATGGTTGTATTCCTCTCACCATCCACCCAACCTTTCCTCAAGTGTCCCACTCTACTGATCACCATTTTTTCATCATGTAATCTCATCAAACATCAAACGTATCACCCATCCATGATGAGGACACCATCTTTCCAGATTTGTCCTATATTCCTAATATGAAAAAAATATGATTTTCCAATTATATTGTGTAAAAGTACTCACTCTTTACAAAATAATCCTATTCACACCACTTCATATAGATGCCTCTATGATATGGATATGATATCTATTCCTCACACGGTTGCTGAAGCCAAATCTCACCATGGGTGGATTCAAGAAATGTATGATGGATTACAGGCTCTGGACAACAATCATATATGGAATCTGGTCCCCCTTTCAATAGGTAAATAGGTGGTTGGAGGAAAATGGATTTATATGGTATGCCTAAATGTAGATGATACTATTCATCATATTAAAGCCTGACTTGTCGAAAGTTGTTTTTCCCAGACATATGGTGCTGATTATTTTGATACATTGTCCCTAGTTGTGAGGATGAAATCTGTTCGATTATCTATCTATCTTTCCACTGATCATCATTGGTCTCTTCATCAACTTGATGTCAATAATGTATTTCTAAATGGTTTTCTTGAAGAATAAGTATATCCTCAACAACCTTATAGCTTCCTGAACATAGGATATGATTCTCATATCTTTCGGATTCGTCAATCTCTTTATGGACTCAAGTAGTATCCTTGTGCATGGTTTGGAAGATTCTGCACAATCATTAATACTTTTGGCCTATATCATAGTATGAAGGGATACACAAGTTTCTACCACACAATGTTATCTATATACATCTTGTTGGTTATCTATGTTGATGATATCATTATTAATGGGAGATACTGACATGGAATTTCCCATTTAAAGGTTTATCTTCAACAACAATTTCAATCCAAAGATCTAGGTCCCATGACATACTTACTTGGTATTCAAGTCTCCCATTCTCCAAACACTGTCTTCCTTTCCTAATGAAAATATGATTTGGATATATTGTAGGATATTGATTTATCTTAGGCACCTTCCATTGATACTCATCTTGAAATCAGGGAATGATCTCTATTTTATAACACAAACCCATATTCTCACCCAGAGAGGTACTGTCATCTTGTTTGAAAACTCAATTATCTTATTATGACTCATCTAGATATTTCCCGCACTATCAGAAAGGTTATCCAATTTATGGAACATCAGAAGAAATACCAATGGTATTATGTCCTTCATGTTGTCAAGTACATTAAGAAATATCCTTGTAAATATTGATGCCTTCTATGATGCTGACTATGCTGGTTGCTTAGCTACCTAGAAGTATACTTTTGGGTTTTCTGTTTTCCTAGAAGGTACCCATATATCATGGAAAAGAAAGAAACAGACTGTCATCTCCAGATCCAGTGCTGAATCTAAATACCATGCTATGGCCATGGTCAATATTGAAATTCTTTGGCTTCATCATCTTCTCTGTGAAATTGGTTTCTCACCATAGTCATCTGCTCATATTTGGTGTGATCATCAGGAATCCATGAATATTTCTTCTAATCTAGTTTTCCATGAACACACGAAGCATATTGAGGTGAACTTCCACTTTTCTCACCATCACCTCGAACAATATCATGTCAGTTTTAGCTACATTATAATGGATGATCATCTTACCGATATCTTCACCAAAATACTACCAAGTTCTTGACTGGACTCTCCCTACACCAAGCTAGGAAACCGCAACATTAGTTACCCATCTTTATGGGGAGTGTGTAGGGTCTTATTTTTGGTGTTTTATTTATTTTTTTGGGACTCTTCTTTCAAGCTATACCTATTCTATCTTTAGGGGGAGTGCAAGATCCAGTTAATTGTATTTCTAGGTTAAGTGTATTTCAGAGTCCCACATTATATTCTTATGAATTTTAATTTGTTTCCTCTCTCTATAAAAGAATGTATACACCTCTCATTGAGGTAGGTAATTGTACCAATCTACATTTTTAAATGAAAGTTCCTATATTTTCATTTATCTACCATACCTAGAGATTTATTGGTTCATTTTCAATATAACTCTCTACTGCTTCATTCCATTAAATACATTTTTAAATCAAACTCATCAAGTAAGGATCGTTTTCCATTTAAAAGTTACCTTTTTTCACAACATATTTGAAATATTAATTGTTTTTTACACAAGTACTTCTTTATATGGATTTACTTGGTGTCAATTCACATTATCTTGAAACGTGGTATGGGAATTAATACTATCAGATAGAATAATAAAAAATTCATAATGTCCTTATTGGGTGAATAAAGTAGTCTTTTCAACCTCCTCCCCATGGATACACAATTGGTGGAAACCTTATTTAAGGTCCAATTTGGAAAAGTATTAGGCCCGAAACGATTCACCCAATAATTCGTCGACAGTGGGTATAGGAAATATATCCGGAATAGTTTGCTTGTTCAATGATCAAAATTCAACAAACATTCACTGTCCATATTCTTCCTTTAGACTAGGATGATAATACTAGAATAAGGGCTCGTACTTCCAACAATTACCCCCTACTGTAACAAATCATCTCTCAACTCCATCCTTCATTAGATAAGAATTTTTTTGGGGCTAACATTAACTTGAGACACTAGTTATCGTAGTATTATGGCATGATATATTTCTCACTAAGGTAGTAGACCCATCGTCTCTTTGAAAATTTAAATAAAATTTTCTAGCATTTTGTGTAGTGTTGTAACAAATTCCTATATAACTGAATGGTCATTCTCTATTTCATGTATTCCTGAGTTCCAATGGACACCTTGTACGAAAAAATTATGATTGGATATAATTTTTTGTAGCACTAATGGAGTATCCTGTGTAGAGTCCCTGACTTATCATACATAAAATTTTCATATTTTTAGATTAATATTCAATACATCTCACAAAAACTTGTTTGATGACCGTAAAAGTTTTGTATATTTGGAGACTAGATACACAATCTTCTTATTTCATGAAAGATCTTCAATATTTCCATAAATATCTTCCCATATAGCACTATTCTTAGACATACCCTACTTAAAAAATTTCTTTACAACTTAAGGAAAGAAAATATAATAAAGGTTGAACTTAGATGCTCAGTAAGATAAAACAAGGGAGATATCAACATATCACGAGCATAAGGGTATGAGAACATTATAATAAAATTTGAAAATCATACCCTTCACATCATATATAATAAACTTGAATCATGGAAAATCATGGTATTTCACAAGACAAGAATCATAATGGAATAAAAGTACATAATCCATGAGAGAATAACATTGACACAAGGCATAGATTCGTGGCATACACATAAGCATCGAAAGTCATTTCCTTAGTATTCAAGATCCATTTCCAAAACCATTATAGTGGAATGAGTTCACTCCTAAAACCATCGTAGTAGTCATGGTTCACTCCCAAGACTATCATAGTTGACAATTTCTCATACTAAACTAGGTTCACTACCCATTCCAATATTGTTTATCACATGAGATTTCAATATTTACCTAATACATTGGAGGGAGATATAGGTTCCACCCATAACATAATGAAAATCATACATATGTCTTACAAAAGATCATAAAACATTAAACACATATCAGAAATCATGAAAAGAAATGAGTTTCATAAACATTTCCTCATAACATAACCTATGGAAAAGAAATAGGTTTCATAATAATTTCATAATTTCATCAAACCGTAACCTGTGAGAAAATAAGTGGGTTTCATAAGCATTTTATCATGGTATAACCCATGGAAGAGAAACAGGTTTCAAAAGTATCTTGTCATCATAAGCATAAAACATTCAGAGAAATAATAAGAATTACATCCTTAGATCATGTCCCTAATAAATTGTAAGTAACATCAAATGATGTCATCTTAGCTAAAAAATGATTTTGAAAAATAACTTTGAACATTTGTTGAGGAAAATAGCCTCTCACATTTGAAAGAAACTTTTTAAATCATAAAAAAAAATTCAAAACCTTTTTCTTTTAAAATAATATTGAAAAATTATTATAAAATCATTAAAGAAAATAATTTTCATGGCAATGGTAAATTCCATTCATTCCATAAGCATTAAAAAAATGATTTATTTTTAAATTCTTGGTAAAAGACAAGCGAGCCTTGTTTTTGGAAACATCATGAAGATTCATTTTAAAAAACATTTTAAAAAGGTAAAAAATGAGTAAAAATTTCTTTAATAAATTATTTGGATAATGTTAAAATATTTTTAGAAAACATGCATATGAAATACAAATTATTTTTCGACCGAAGAGAGAAATAAAGTCGATTTTTCTTAAAAACATTATTTTGAAATATGTAGTACATAAAGAGAGGAAAATGAAGAAAAAAATATATTATCATTAAATAACTATATTAGTAGAAATTTAATGAATTTATTGAGTAATATATCATAAAATTTCATCATCGAAAGCATAATCATAAACAATCCAGATAAAAAAAATGAGATTATAACATCAAAACTTTACCACTTTGGTATATTTAGAATTATAGCTAACATTAAATAATAACGTCAAATTAAACTTTTAATATCATTAAAGGAAGAAGAATCATGATATAACATGTCAAATAGGCAGTATATACACCACACAAAATAAATGAGTGGTGAATATGACATAAGTCTCCAGGAAATTAAATAGATATTAGAAATCTCCAACCATAAGTATCGACATCTTTCATACATGTTAAAACAGACTATATAATAAATATAGGTTTATTATACATCAATTATATAACCATATTTACATATGTCATATCATATATTATTTATTTATTTCCTTTTGTTATCTATTTATTAACAATTCTATGTTAAAATCACATTTCGGGTAACAACTTCTTTGTTTTTCATGTATGTTTTGATTTGATATTTTTGATATTTTTTCATTAATAGTGGTTACATAATCTACATAATTTTAAAAATTATATTAATATCAAATATATTCAATATATATGCATTTATAGTAATCCATAAAATTTAGGGAAAGAAAATGAAATACATCATTCATAGAGATGATAATCCATACGTACGCATAAACTATTTCTATTTTTTAATGGTTGGAACAAAATAACGGTAAATAATAATTCACAGTTAAAATATCATTATTATTTCATATATATCATTTATATTTATTAAATTTATCCTTGTTAACTTCCATGTAAAGAGTTCGTGAAAAACGAATAACATCGCTTCGCGAGGTGCTAGTGAGCAGTACACACAAGCGACATTATCATATCCCCCACAGAATGAAAAGTAAGTAGATATATATGATATATTAATTAAATTAGTATAATTATATTAAAAATATCATATATATTCATTAAATCTATACTTATTACCATCCATGTAAAATGGAAATGAAAAAACACATCACATCGGTTCGTGAGTCGGTAATCCACTTTATACACGAGCGACATTATTATTTTCCAATGGGTTAGAAGGTGAGAAGGAAGGTGTGGTATAATAATTAAATAATAATAATAATATTATATATATATATTATATAAACATTAAATCCATCATTATATCCATTCATGAGAGGTGCTGATGGAAAAAAGGACAACATCGGTTCGCAAGGTGGTTCTTCTCCTTACACCCAATCGACAATTTCATTTCACATTTGATGGAAGAGGATATGAATATAAATTATTAAATTAAATCAATAATATATTAGAATATCATAGATATTTTTGTTATTATATCAACATAATTGAAAAATATTAAAGAGGTGGAATAAGAAATAAAACAAAAACAGAAGTTTAAAAATCTTACATCTTCTTCAGAGAGTCTCTTTAGGTTTACACCTAAAGCCATTTTAGGAGGGATTTGTAAAAACAATTGAGGCCTATATAATTATTGGTGTGGGGTGAATAAATGAATTTATTGGGGCAAGGATTATTCAAATAAAATAATTTTTAAAGTGTGAAGAGGAGAGGAGAGGGGGTGACATTTTTATAAGCGAGGTGAGTGACACACCTGTAATTTTGGAAAAGACAAATGTGTACCCACGTTTTTAACATTAAACAAGGCTAAAAAATGGGTCATTATCTATCCTCAGAGGTGATAAGTTCTAAATATGGTCATAAAATGTCTGATGGATAAGTTTCTAGGCCATTTTCCCCTTATCATTTTAGGTTAACCCCTCAGTAAATCTGTTTTAACCTTAACCAATAATTAATTTTTATTGTTTGTACTATTCATTATAGTCAAACATTAAGTTGAACTTATTAGATAATATTAATTATTATGATTCCAAATATTTAATCCATTTTTCCAAAATATATTCACATAAGTGATGAAATTTAATTTAAAAATAAATCTGCAGACACGATGAATAAACGGTTTTCCAAAGAGAATGTTTGCGAATTTAAAAAGTTTTTATATCAAAATTAAAAATTAAAATTATTAAAATGATATAAATTGGATTAATATATATATAATTTAACTTATTTTACTTTTAAAATAATCTTAAAACAATTTTTAGGTTTTTAAATTCTTTAATAGAAATGTCAATTCTAAATAAAAACCAGTATTTTTCACTATTCATCAAAAAAATTATCTTCTAAAAAATTATAAAAAATTAACCATAATATGATTGTGAAATGATGATTTAAAAAATGAATTTAATTTTTCCAAATAAATTTTTTAAAATTGGAAAAAACGAATTTTCAAATAAGCACACAAAATGCAATAAAACAAATTTTTAGGAAAATATAGTTTTTAAGTGTAAAATTGGATTTATTCTTTTTTCCTATCTAGAAAACACATAATATGAATGTTAAACATTTTATTAAATATATAATATAAAAATTAAATTAAAATTATTTACCAAAAATTATATTTTAAAATTATTTTGGTAAAACACGTTTGTTCTCATAAAAATAGTTTTTCAGAAAAAGATTTTATTTGTTTTAAAATGGTTTTTATTTTTATTTCTAATTAATTGGGAACCAAATAATTAATCATATATATATGTGTTTGTGTTCATGTTTTGAAAACATATATTTTCATAATTTAGTTAACCCTATTCATATGCTCTATTCCAACGACTACTTGATAACTATCATATTAAATAATAATATTCTAATAGTATGTCACATTTCATTTAAACACACTGTTGTGTGTAATGCAATCTGAAATCATTGTTGTGTATAATGAAAGCTAAATTTGATGTTGTGTGAATCATAACATATCAAAAATGTTAAATTTATTTGAAAAAAAATATTTCCCAAAATCTCAGGGTATTACATTATAGCACCTTAAATAAATTGTGTCCTCACAATTTGAACTTGTGATTAGTAAACAAAGGTTTAAAATTTGAAAATCCATTTGTGGGAACTCCAGGGTTAATAAAAATTTCTCTTGAAAAGAGAGAAAAATATGTGCAAATTCATCTAGAATAACACATACCAGGTTTCCAAATAGGAGAACATAAATGAGAGGTAAATATTTGGATATGGAAGAAAAGAATAATGTATAAATAATGATGGAGAGTGATAGAGATCATCGAGCAAAAGAAAGTGAATGATCATGGGAAAATAAACAATCACAAAACTATAAACCAAATAGGTGTGTAAAATGTCATTGATATCAGAAATGATGGTAATAGGATAAAACTTTATCCCAACATCATTATCTCAACATCATAAACATATTAAGGGTTATATTCCCTTAATTATGTGTTTTCTATAAAATATAAACTTTCCATTAAATCAATTTTCTAGGTCATCAACACCATTCAACATATTCTGTCATTTTAAAAAAAATTATAATGAACAATCCTTATATATTTTATAATTATTGAATTCCAATACATAAACACTTCAATCAGTCTACTTTATTCTTAAACCATTAATTAGACTTCAACATCTTATTCCTTAATACCTCTTTACTATAATAAGAATAATTAATTAACATTTATCAACCTCAATTTAATCATTCTTCTCATGTTTAACATAAACAATACTGTTAGAAGAACCCATACCTTTCATATGTTATTCGTGGTCTCTTCATCATCAGCATTATAACCACTACTAGTTCCACCTTTCTCAACAATCACTTACTCTGTGTCCTCCACACATAAAAAATCTTCTAGTTATTTTGAGACATTCCTTTGAGTTCTTCTCCACACATTCTTGACATATAGGAAAATAATTCTTCTTTTCTATATGGTATCCACCACCCAAGCTCTCAAAAAACTCTATCCTTCTCTTCTTTGATGATTCTGAGAGTTGGTTAAGGTGAAAGTTGTTAATCATATTTCTTGATAACTGATTATGAATAATCACAATATCCTTCACTATATTTATCACCCCATTTGGTTTCTCATCAACACATTGTCTATGACATTCAACATCAACCTAATTCCTTCTGGTTCACACCATTGTCTAAAACCATAAAGTAGTGTAAGAAATAATAATCTTAGTGGGAAACCCCATAATCTAGAAAAATCACTTTTAGGAGTTTTATATCATGACACATTCTTTTTAATTTATGACACCTTAGGTTTAACCTAGTTCATTATTCAAATCCTTCATGATAGTTTGTATAGAGTTTGTAAATTCACAAAGCATATCCCCCAGGAGTGTCAAACCAGGTGTACAGAAGACCCGTTGTCAGGCACTAGGTGACTATCGAGTCTAGCTCAATGCACCCTTTTCAAAGTTATTACCCCTAGGTACCTTTGTGTTAGATCCACATCCACTTGTAGTATCAAGACATGAATGTAATTTCTTATAAACCACTCTCTCTATCCTTTACCAAAATTCCTGGTCATTTTCCTATACATTAATTTATCCTTAGACTTATCCTTAGAAATATCCCTATACATATCCTTAGAAATATCCCTAGGGATCTAAATAATTGTTTCTCATCCTAGTTTCCAAAGGTTAACTAAACATTTCCTTTGGTACCAACTGTAGGGACCCAAGATTCTCATATATAAATATTACATCTTTTTATATGAATATTCAATACATGTCATAAAAACTCACATGAGGACCATAATTGTTTAGTTTATTTGGAGACTAGATTCACAATTGTAATTCCCCACTAATTCTCATTGTTTTGAGAGTACAAAGAGTCATTACTTGGGCTTAATCGACATCCCCAAGAAGCCAAAGTATGGAAATAAATTCCGAAGGGTTTCAAATACAAGTGGGGGATGATTTACCCTTTAATAAATAAACCATTAAACTAACAAAACATAACCAAAATGTTCACTAAATGATGCATGAAAAAAAGTAAGACAACGAAACTACTTTATTCATATCAAAACCACTCTAAAGTATGCAATAATGGAAGACAAAACAATTATCAAAGTAAATAGTGAAAAAACTATATACTCCCAAATGACCATAAGACTCAATGATCCACAAGCTCAAAGATCCACAATCTCCGAACAACCCAAGTATCATGAGGTGGTGCTAAAAATGTGATACATTACATTTTCCCATGTCCACAAAGATAGAATCTGTAAAAGAACCAAAGTTCCAAAGCAGGGGTGAGTATAACCTTCAGTAGGTTTTCCCCAATGAATTCCCTACTCACACCGCTAAGATATAAGAGTTATAAACATTTATATAAAATAGTTTATAGTAAACAATTTCTCAAAACAGTTTATAACAACAAATAAACAAGTATCCTAAACCATTTATAACCAAAATATTAAAATTACAATTGAAACCAATTTTCTAGAAAGTTTTTATCCAAAAACAACTAAACAAATATTTAAAACCATCTCTCAATTTTACATTCCACACCTCCACACAACCAACCATGCATGCTACGTGATGAAAGTTCCATACTCATGAGCTGTTTCTCATCGATCTACCAAGTCATCACAAGGTAATTATATCCCATGTTCCATTTTAACTTTGAAACTGATCACAGTGTCATATTTCAACCAAGCCTCAGAAATGCAATATGAACTCACACACCAATATTCCCAAGGATCATGCCAAAACACCTTTTTAATTAAACCACCTTTTTATTTAAAACCATTTTTCTATCAAAACCATTTCTAATACAAACATTTTAATAAAAAACCCTTTTAATTTTTTTTTATTTCAACAACCGATTTAGATATTGTAGAAAATCCACAATTTAAAATCATCATTTTAAATTCAAGAAACTAAAACAATTTTCACAACAATTCACTAAGATTAAACAATTACAAAAAAATGATAAATCATCACTAAAGAAGATTTATTCCATGCATTGATGAAAGATTTCACAATAAATTTCATTCAATTTAATAAATTTGAAACTAATCCAATCAATTCTAGAAAGAGGATATGAGAGTTAAGCCACCTACCTCAAATCTTTTTATGAAAGCCGACAAGGGACGAAGAATGCTCACACAACTGGGTTCAAACTCCCCCCAAATGGCCTTAGATCTCTTATAATACCATTAAAAACCCAAATATCATCATATTTGGCCTCCCCAAAATAGATCTACCCATAAAAGGTGTAGATATAAAAAATAAAGAGGATAGGAGAATTATATATAAGTAGATCTAAGAAATGATACCAGAACAGTGAAGAACGTCACTTACCGTGAGAATCAGGCTTAAAAACACTAAGGGAAAGCTCCAGATCAGTTCTAAAATTCTTGAAAAAGGTTCCTCAACCTTAAATGGAGAGAAATATAGATTTAGTACCATTTAGGTGAAAAAATGAGCAAGTATCATAAAAAATGAGTAAGATCCTAAAAAACAGGATCTTACCGTTTCCCTAAACATGGTTAGACCGTATGGTTAAACAAAAAATGTGATAACCATGAATTATCTACTACCTTAAGGAAACTTTTTCATGGATTCCTTGCATGGCCTCCCTAACTGTGCTCAAACCGTGCTAATTCTACTACCTCAAAACTGCAACTGCGCATAGCTTCTCCTTGGATATATCCATGGTTTAGAAAACCCATGTGAAGCCCATGCACATCTACTTTAGCCCTAAAAACTTATTGAAAAATTTACCAAACTCTCCCAACATTCACCCTTACATAAAAATCATCATGTAAGGGTTATATACCAAAAACCAGGGGTACTAAATTCTCCCCACTATTGGTCTTTCCATCCTCAGATAGCAGAAAACCCTCACTGCCCTAAAAGAGTTTCGGACATAGCTCTTTCATTTCCTAATCGCATTCTCAAGGCTCTTCCTAAATCTGACCATGTTTTCATAAAACCAACACTAGAACGATGATTTTCCACATAAGAATCTCTCTTGCCTATCTAAAATCCTCACTGGGATATGTACCAATGATGCATTTGTCTCTAGGTCAACATGGTCCCATCAGATCACATGGTCATGATTAGGATGATAATTCTTCAACTAAGATACACAGAACAATTTATGCATTGAACTGAACTGTTGTGGAAATGAAAACTGATATTCCACCTCTCCAAGCATTTATAGAATCTCAAAAGGGATAATTTATCGAGAAAATAGATTTCCATATTTCTGAAAACAATGATGTCAAAGCCTTGGAGAGATTCTCATAAACACATAATCACTCACCGCAAATGACAACAGTCTTCGTAGATGATCCAGATAATATTTCTGACAACTCTGAGCCGTCTCCCTCCTATTTTTGATCAAATGCATCTTCTCTGTTGTCTCTTGGACAGAACTAGGACCAACTAGTGAAGTCCCACTGTTTTCCACCTAGCATAGTTGAGAACAACAAGGACGCCCATACAATGCTTCAAACGAAGCCATATATATCAAGGCCTAATAGATATTGTTTTATGATAACATCACTAAGGGTATGTGCTCTTCCCATGAGCCACCAAAATCCATTACACAATCCCGCATCATTCCTTCCAGTGTCTTTATTGTCCTTTCAGATTGCCCATCCATATGAGGATGATACACTGTACACAAAGTCAACTGAGTCCCAAGGGATTTCTTTAAAGATTTCCAGAAACAAAATGTAAACCTTGGATCTCAATCTGATACAATCGACACTGGTACACCATTTCTATTTACCACTTATTAAATGTAGATTTTGGATAGATTTACCACCATATGAGTTTAAAAAATTGGAATGAAATGAGCCGACTTGGTAAGATGATCCACTATCACCCATAAGGCATCATTTTTCCGAACTGTTCTTGGGAGACCTGTAACAAAATCCATAGCTATATGTTCCCATTTACAAACAGGAATCAATAAAGATTGCAACACAACCACTGGTATCTGGTGCTTTGCTTTAACCTAATAATAAGTTAAGCACTGCGAGATGAACTTAGCCACCTTCCTTTTCCTGCCGCTCCACTAAAACTGTGCCTTCAACACCCTATACATCTTCTGTTTTCTTGGATGTACAACCCATCTTGAATGGTGGTAAGCATGAAGAAGTTGTTCCTAAAAATCTATATATACAACCATATAATCTATGAACCACAAAACTAAACTCCCATTAAGTTTCCATCCCTCAATGGTCTCCTCACCATTGAGTTTTGAACTCATAACTAAGAATTATGCATCGAATGTTTATGCCTCTTTAACCATCTTTACCAAATCAGGAACCATGGAATCTAAAAAGAAACCACAAAATCACCTCAGTCTTCACATTCCACATGCATGCCAATT
The DNA here is from genome assembly GCA_963277665.1 of Viscum album. Lineage (NCBI taxonomy): Eukaryota > Viridiplantae > Streptophyta > Magnoliopsida > Santalales > Viscaceae > Viscum > Viscum album. The sequence continues at coordinate 2,029,288,195 of OY728123.1, read as the reverse complement.
ATGACCGACATCAACTGCCATTCATTTGAAGATTATTTTTCCAACCGATCACATAAATTTCTGATCAATTCATTTGACACCATATTTACTTTACCTAGTGTATACATCAAGTAAAAGTCAAACATCTAGAGATAATCCATCCATCTTCTTTACCTCAGATCCAAATATTGCTATGATAAAATGTGTTTTAAGCTTTTGTTGTCCATGAACACAATAAAATTATCACCAAAGAGATAATGATGCCAAGTCTTCAAGGCATGGACAACCACAATTAACTCCAAATCGTGTGTTGGGTAATTCATCTCATGAACTCTCAACTAGATTGAACCATAAGAAAAAACATGGTCTCCTTACATGAGAACACATCCCAAACCAGATCCCAAAGCATCACAGTACACTATGTACCCCTTGTATTGATTCTGGTACAATCAAGATAGGTGCCGATGTAAGATGAACTTTCATCTCTTGGAAGGACTTTTTCATTATTCAGTCCATTTTAATGGATCATTATTCTTTTTTAGAGATGTTATTGGCAAGGATAGTTGTGAGAATTCATGCACAAAGCATCGGGAGTAGCTAGCTAGATACAGAAACCTTCATATTTCAAAGACATTCTTCAGTGGTTTCTATGAGATAACATCTTATATCTTCTCTGAATACTATGAAATGCCATTTTTAGAAATTAAATTTCCAAGAAAGTGTACCTCTTGTATCCAAAAATCACACTTTGACAATTTGACATACAAACTATGGTCTCTCAAGATTCCCAACACTGTCGTCAAGTGTTTCTCATGATCATCCCTTTTACTTGAATACACAAATATGTCATCTACAAACACCAAAACAAAAGATTCTGGATATCTATAAAATATCCAATTCATCAATTCTATAAAGACCGTTGGTGCATTCGTAAGACCAAAATGCATGACTACATATTCGTAGTGGCCATATCTACTTTTGAAAGCTGTCTTCAGAATATATTTCTTCCGAACTCACAATTGATGATATCTTGATTGCAAGTCAATTTTAGAGAACCACTGATCTCCCCTCAATTGATCAAATAGATCATCAATGCGTGGAAGTGGATACCGATTCATTATCATAGCTTAGTTAAGATTATGATAATCTACACATAGCCTTAGAGTTCCATCTGATTTCTCCATGAAGGAGACCGATGCTACCCATAGAGACGTACTTGGATAAATGAAACCTTTTCTTTCCAGTTCCTACAACTGCACTATCTATTCTTGTAATTCTATTGGTGTCATCCTATAATATGAAAAGGAAATAGGGCGAGTCCCTAGAAAGATATCAATCGTAAACTCCACTTCCCTTAGAGGTGGTAACCTTGATAATTTCCTTGTAATGAAATCTTAAAATTTATCCACAACTATTAGAAAAATATATTCCTCGATCTCTTCTATTGATGCCAAGGTCAAAGCTTCCAATTGATAAGAGATTGTTCCCATTGTTGGTTCTAACAAGCTAGTTGCACATTTCTTTACAACCTTCTCTCCTCTGAAGACTTGCTCATCACCATCCTCAATCATGAAACTAACTGTCCTCCCATAATAGTCAATGTGAGCCTCGAACATTGTCAGGAAATCCATACCTAGGATTAATTCGTAGACATCCATCTCCAACACTGAGAATTCCTGCATCATCTTAGCTCCATAAAAAATTATAGAACAATCTCTACACATGAAGGCTCAACATTCTCTTTCACCAAGAGGATTTTAGAGTTTTATCATAGAAGACATCATCTCATGTTTTAAGCATAGAAGGTTAACAACATGAAAACCAATAAAGGAGTGTGATTCACCAATATCAAACAACACTTGCATAAGGGTAGAGTTTAAAAGAATTGTACCTCTCACTGTAGATGTCCCAACATGATCGTCCCCAACCATCTACTCAACTCCATACAACTACTTCGTCGCTGCACTCTACTCCTTGTTACCTTGCCGAGATTGTTCTCTTTCCGTCGAAGCATATGGTATTTGTGACACCTAAGAAGTGTCTCAAGCACCTAACCCTAGAGCACTATGACAAATTCACTAAGATGTTCCATCTTGTTGCAATTATGGAATGCTCTTGGCGGTACTGCACACCCCCACTTGATGGGAATCAATGAACCACACTGAAAACATTCAAGCTTACTCTTGGGTCTTGGAGGAAGGTTAGTTGCTCCTATGGTTTTATTTTGATGTGTTCTACCTCCTCGAGAATAGGTGTCCCACTTCCTCTTCATATTAGTGCTAGAGTTCTCAGATCCTCTAGTGAAGACAACCGTACTTCCTCCACTTTGATTTTGAGAAGTGATAGATATCGTAATAAGAGTACCTGGTTTCAGTCCCAAATAAATGGTTTGAAAATCCTAAGCAATGATTTGGACCAAATGTTAGTTCACCTATGGTCCAGATGCAACCATGTTCTCTGTAGCCTGTTCCAGTTGGTTTCTACGATGCCTACCATGTTCCATTTTCTAAACAACAACAACTCGGTAAGTCTCACTCCCTAGAAACTAATTGGATTATAATTTAAAATTCTATCACATCAACTATAAAATCATTATTTTCCAAAACAAACTTTTTCTAGGTTCAACTATTTTTTGAAAACAAAATCCCATTTTCACTTTTGAAAATAAAACCATTTTCAAAATTCATCTATCATGCTCTTTTCAAAATCTTTCATTTGATTTTTTTTTCATTTATCAATAATTTTTACCTTTCACAAAATCATTAATCATTTATCCAAATGAAGTATGCAATCCTAGTGGGAATTATTTCCTCTACAATTATTTTCATGCTCAACTCATTGGCTAAACCCATGAAAATGAGATTCCAAAATCCTATAAGTGTCTCTAAAACACTTATGTACCTAACTCCCTAGTAACTTGAAGTTCCGTATAAAAGGGTTAGCTATGTACTTTTATGTTATACATTTCATGTTCTTATAATCCTAATACTTTCTAATATCATACCGAAAGAAATAGGCACAAAAAAATTTCAACTCCAAGGCCAAGAAAACTAAATACTAGATGTTAGACAAGGACTGAAAGAGCTGATACCATTTGTAATGATATGATAATTCCCATTTGATTGAGAGTACAATAAGTCATTACTTGGACTTAAGTGACATCCCCAAGATGCCAAAGGCTGAAAATAAATGCAAAAGGGTTTCAAATACAAGTGGGGTATGATTTAATCTTTAAGAAATAAACCATTAAACCAACAAAACAAAACAAAACCATTCACTAAATGATGCAAGAACAATAGAAAAAAAACACAACTACTTTATTCATATAAAAACCACTCCAAAGTATCCAACAATAGAAGACTAAACAATTATCAGAGTAAACAGAGTAAGAACAACTAAATACTACTAAAATACCACAAGACTCCATGCTCCACAAGATCCAAGATCTACAATCACTGAACAACCCAAGTATTAGGAGGTAGTGCTAAAAACATGTGATACTTTACCTTTTCCTATGTCCCAGAAGATAGCTTCTAAAAAAGCAATAAATTTTCAAATAAGGGGTGATTATAACACTCAGTAGGTCTTCCCCAATGACTTACCTACTCACGCCACTAGGATATAAGAGTTAGAAACATTTACATAAAACAGTTTATAATAAAACAATTCTCAAAATAGTTTATAACTACATCTAAACAAGTCTCCTAAACCATTTATAACCAAAAGTATACAAGTGAAATTGAAACAAATTTTCCAGGAAGTTATTTTTTCAGAAAAATAACTAATTTTTTTAAAAACCATTTCTCAATATTCTTTTAGCATACCCAATCCATTCCACACCTCCAAACAACCAACCATGCATGCTACAATATGAAAGTTCCATACTAATGAGCGGTTTCTCATAGATCTACCAAGTAATAACAAGGTAATTATATACTATGTTCCATTAGAACTTTTTCACTAAGAACAGGGTCATATTTCAACCAATCCTTAGAAATTCAATATGAACCCACACACCAATATTCCCAAGGATCATGCCAAAACACCTTTTCAATAAAACCACTTTTTTATTAAAAACCATTTTTCCATCAAAACCATATCTAATAAAAAACATTTCAATAAAATTACATTTTTATTTAAAACCATTTTTTCAACAACCCATTTACATATTCCATAAAATCCACAATTTAAAATAACCATTTTAAATTCAACTAACTAAAATAATTTGCACAAAAATTCACCGTCAATACAAAATACCACAAAAATGGAAAATCATCACTAAAGTAGATTTATTCCATGAATTTAACTAATATTTAACAATCAATTACATTAAATTTAATCAATTTTAAAATAATCCAATAAATTCAAGCTAGTGGAGATGAGAGTGAAGCCACTTACCTTGAAGGTTTTGACAAAAACTTACAAGGGATGAAGAACGATCACCCAATAGGGTTGAAACTCCCTAAAAAAATTAAATATCTTCTACTACCATAAACAAGAAAAAAATATCATCATATTTGGAATCCCCCCAACATAGATTTACTCATAACAGGCATAGATCTGAAAAATAAATATGGGAGGAGAAGTAGATTTAATAAACAAGACAAGAAAGGTGAAGAATGTCACTTATCGTGGGAATCGGGATTGAAACAACAAAGGAAGGATCCAAATTAGTTCTAAAATTCTTTGGATAGGTTCACCAACATTCAACGGAGATAAATATTGAATTATGTACGTTTAGGTGCAAAAAACAGCAAGTAGGAGCAAAAACGAGTAAGATCCTAAAAAATAGGATCTTACTTTTTCCCAGTGCACGGTTAAACCGCGTGGTTAGAAAACCCATACGCTAACCATGCATTAGATACTAACTTAATTAAAGCCCTATATGGCCTCCTCTCATGGTCTCCCAAACCATGCTCAAAGAGTTCCGAAGCTACTACCTCAAAACTACAACTGCACACAGTTTCTCCTAGGATATCTGCCCAGTTTAGAAAAACTGTGCGTAGCCCGTGCACAAATAATTTAGCCCCAAAACCTTATTGAAAAATTTAACAAACTCTAAAAACCTTCACCCTTACATAAAAACCATCAATTAAGGGTTATATACCAGAAAATGGGGGTATTACAATTATCTTTTTTATTTATTGAAATATTTTCAAGATATCCCATAAAAATCTTCTCACACAATACTCTTATTAGACATACCCTACTTAAAAACATTACCTATAACCCAAGTAAAGGAATCATAAGAAAAAGTGATCTTAGATTCCCAATAAGAGTAAATATGGGAGATATCAACATATCATGAGCATAAAGGCATGTGAACATAAAGATAATATTTGAAAAACATAACCTGAATATCATAGAATAAAAAATTTAGTTATGAAATAAATATTGGTAGTTGATAAGACATGAATCATAATTAAATCAAAGTTCATAAGCCATGATATCATAACATTGACATAATACATAGATTTTTTACATACACATAAGAATTGAAATTCATTTATTTATTAGTCAAGTCTCATTGCCAAAACTATCATAGTGGAATGAGTTCACTTACCAAACCATTGTAGTAGTCAAGGCTCACTCCCAATCCTATCATAATTGAAAATGTCTCATACTGAATTGGGTTCACTCCCCATTCCAGTCTTTTTTATCTCATGATATTTTTCAATTTTTACCCAATTCATTGGAGGGAGATATAGGTCCCACCCATAACATAATGAAAATAATACATATGTGTGCCACAAGATCATAAAATATTAATTATATTAGAATCTATTAAAATAAATGAGTTTCAAAAACATTTCATAATAATATAACCTATGGAAATGAAAGAGGTTTCACAATCATTTCATCATTTCATAAAAGCATAATCCATAGAAAAATATGCGGGTTTCATAATATTTTTATCATGGTATTACTCGAGGAAGAGAAATGGGTTTCATAAACATATTATCATCACAAACATAATCCAGTCAGAGAAATAATAATAATGATATCCTTGAATCATATCCCCAGTAAATCATAAGTAACATAAAATGATGACATCTTAGATGAAAATAATTTTGAAAGATCACTTGGTACATTTCATGAGAAAATTATCCTTTCCACCTTTTTAAAACACTTTTTAAAACATAAAATATTTTAAAAATCTTTTTCTTTGAAAATAACCTTGAAAAAAGAACATTTAAAGAAAATAATGGTCCTGATAATGGGAAATTGTTTTCATGTTATACATGTTAAAACATAGATCACTTTCACATTTCGGTAAAATACAAACAAGCCTTGTTTTTAAAATGTTAGGAATATTACTTTTAAAACACTTTTTAAAAATTTAAAACATCGGTAAAAATGTATTTAATAAGTTCTTTGAAGAATGCTAAAACATTTTTTTAATTTTTTTTTAGAAAACATAGATATGGAACAAAAACAATTTTCAATCGAAGAGATAAATAACGTCATTTTTTCTTAAAAAAATTATTTTGAACTATTTAGTACATAAAGAGAGTAAAATGAATGGAAAAAATGAATTCTCATGACTTAACCATAGGAGAAGAAAATTCATGAATTTTTTAAGAAATAAATTATAATATTTCATTATTATAAGTATAATCATAAAAAATCCCAATAAAAAAATGAGATAGTAACATCAAACCTTTAACACATTGATATATTTTGAATCATAGTACCCATTAAATAATAACATAAAATGAAAATTTTAATATCATAAAAAATTATATTCGTGATATAACATGTCAAATGAGTAGTATACACACCACACAATACATTTTTGGCAGACAAGACTCAGGATCGTACTCTCATGTTTCTAGTATAGTGGAAGGGATGACTGATGTAAAGACCTGGAATTGTCAAGGAAATTTTTTCCCTTAATTCTTTGGATTTTTTACGAGTGTGCAGTTTCTGACGGCGCCTGATTCCGGGGCCCGGTGTGCCCGGAATCAATTTCTGAAGTGTTTCTCTGGTATGTTCAGTAAATGTACGTGCGGGTTTTTCTATCTTTTGAACCAATGCTAGGAATTGAAATCCAAGGAAACCGATGAACTCGCAATGTCAGTATTCGCTTATGGGGACCTTTACTAAAGTTTCATTTTATGCGGGTTGAGAGTTAATTTTTGGGGAATTAGAATAAAATAAATAAAATTTTGGAACACAAATTTTATTTATCTATGATAGTTATATCCTACCAAGGGTAGTTATAGGTGGGGCCCACACCCACCTAACCTCCCATGAGAGGATTTAGTGTAGTGGGGCCCACATGAGGCCTAACTCCTCACCTCCCCTCAACTCCCTTAAACCCCCATTAATATCTCCTTCATTAATTTGACAACTCCTTTTTTCTTTATGTGATATCTTCACCTCCAACTCTCCCTATTAATATTTTCCAACCCTTTTAATTATTGAATTGAGCTCCAATTAATTAATCAAGGAGTTTGAATTTTGAATTGCTTGGGTTAATAAAATAATAGCTTGAGCTATTATTTTAGTTTGGGAATTTGTTGTGTTGGAGAAACTTTGGGAGATCTCTAGGGAATTTGAAGAAGTTTCCTTCTTCCACAAATAATGATGCCTTCTTTGATGAAGAACGCTGATTCCTTGAAGAACAAAGATGTTCCACCCTTTCTCTTCTCCGTAACAAGTGAGGAGACACTGCTTCCTCCTCGGACGCACTCCAACGTCGTCTACAAATCCTCTTTTTGTGACTCCGCTCTTGAAACTGAGGTAGGGAAATTACGTTCAATTTTAATTGATTAAAATTTTTATTCTTATTTGTTAAGGATTTTGGATTGAAATTGGCCAATTGTTACCGCCAAACGCGGAGGGCACAGGCAGAAAAAACACGACCCGATGACCCTTCGACGTTTCTTGTTTTATTTGCAATCGGGAAGCTCTAACGATCGAAGGCGGAGACCGCGCGCAGGCCGCATGAGGAGGAACCACAGCCCGCAACCATAGGCTACTTGTCCAATGAAGAACGGTCCGGCTAACGTCGGCCGGGCCGAAGGAGGACTGCGACACCACAAGGGGTGCCACACTGTGGTAGATTGGGGCCTGCAATCCGTGGGCCGCTTCGGCGGCGAACCGGCCGCCTCGTTGGCCGACCGTGTGAAGAAGCCGCGGCACCCAAAGGTGCCACATAGCCGGACCGCAGCTCGCCTGAGCGGGCCGCTTTCTCTATGAAGGCCGGCCGACCGGATTGGGAGGGCGGCACCACTTGGCACCGCCGGTTCGAGGAGTCGGGGGGCCGCGCCCCCCATCAGACCGCTCTGCCGTTCGGGCCGAGCCGCTCGGCAAGCTAGCCGAGCCAGCGGGGCTGCGCCCCACTGGGCCGAGCCGCACGACTCACCGGGCCGGTCCGACCCTTTTCCAGGTCAGACCCTCTATAAACCAGGTTGACCCGACCCACCAGCCACTAGGCTTAACGGGCCGGGCCCGTTTTCACTTAAACGTGAATATCTTCATGACCGTGCGTCTGATCGATGCACCGTATGCGGCACTAGTATCCTTAGGACGAGGAGGTCCTTTTGCGACACTCTAAGTGAGTTTTGGAACAATTTGGAAAATGACCGGGTTTGGAACAAGCATATTTCCAACCGGGCCCCTGGAACAGAAAATCCACTAACTATTAGACCAGGCATCCGATTGACGCGCCGTCTGTCGCGTTGGGTTTCTTTTGACGAGACAAAAATTTTGGATACATAAAATCTAGACTTCGTGAAATTTGATGTATCGACCCCATATGAATCGAGGAGTATACCCTCTTATAATTGAGCATGCTGCGTGCGGGAACCCTAGTGCTGGTTGTGACTGCAACAACTACCATACTGGAATCCTCTGTGCATTCAGCAACGAAGACTACCATACTGAAAATCCTCCGTGGGTTCGACGACGATGACTACTATACTTGTATCCTACATGGGTCTGACAGTTTGACTTCTGTTCTAGTATCCTACGTGGGTCCGATAGAGTGGCTAGTCTAGTATCCTACATGGGTCCGACATCTTAGCTGGAGTAGTATCCTACGTGGTTCCACCATCTTAGATGAATTAGTGACTGCATCTGATCATCTTTATCACTTTATGAAAGAATGAATACCGATGTGAGCTGAGTATTGACATTCAATCATTACCATCGGTGTGATTGACTTCTTTCCTATGTGGACCGAGTTGTGCTTGGGCTTGGGAGTTGGAGCCAAACTGAGATTGATAACTTAGGTATATCTATGGGCATATACCTAAGTAGAGTTGGTTGATACTTCGTTATTGTATCTTTCCTTTGTGGTTTTTCCTTCGTGGATTTTGGGAGACCTTCGGGGGTCTCAGGGTCCCTACTAAGTGTCGTTATACTCACACCTACACGGGAAATTCCCTCACTTCATTGTGATGGTTGCAGACGATGGACAACACTGATCGTGGTTGAGGCTCATGGAGCTAGACGGTACCCGGAGGTGGACCACTTGGCGGGATGTACACGGAGCAGATGGACGGACCGGAGGTACTGAGGAGAGTATCTGTACCCACCCTTCAGGTGGGATTCCCAGAGGACGACTCGACGGTTGCCATTTTACTTTACTGCAGTTATGCTAGTCTTTCAGTTGTACTGTACATTTTAGTTGGGTTTGTATGCTGGACCACTTACCTTTCAGCACTTACTTTGTGTTTAGTATTACTTTGTTCTTACTTCATCTTGCGTACTCTATTGTGTTTGTTTACTATCATAAGGGCAATGCCTTCCCTTTTTATCTGGATTTACGCCTTTGGTGCTAATCGAAATCCCCTGGCCTATGGAAGGCGGGCTTGGGGTAGTCACGACACGGGCCCCGAGGATGGGTCGTGACAAATTGGTATCAGAGAAGTTAGTTCTACCGCAGAACTCAGGACTCTGTTTACTCTTTTCTGTGAAGCAATAGTGTTAAGGGTATTTAGTGTGGTTATCAGTCCAGGGAGTCCAGTGTTGGTGCGGTGGCCGACATATCCATACACGAGGACCCTGACCTCTGATTTATGACTCAGTGCATGAAAACACTGATTTCGTGTGTGTTTCAAAAGATTTCTTTGTGATTACTTTGTGTCATCTCACCAGGTATACTGTATTAACGGTGGCACACCTGTTACTTTTCAGGATGACCCACGAAGGCAGCCAACTAGGGTTTCGAGTTACATATGAGATGGAAGCCCACCGAGCGATGATGCCTTGGTGTAGGGTCCCATCACAGCAGAGCCACCAGCGGTACCACTACCCGCTGAGCCACTGATACTACCAGCCCCAACAGCGGAGGGTGCATGCCTCCTGAGTGTGTTGCATGAGTTTCAATGATAGAGGCCGCCCAGGTTTCATGGAGAGACATACCCTCAAGTAGCCGAGGATTGGATGGAGGCTATCGTCAGAGTCTTCAGATTAGTAGGGACACCAGCTAATCTTATGGTGATCCTTTCTGTGAGTCTCCTGCATGCAGCGGCAGGTAGATGGTGGAGCTTGATGCTCCAGGTGCATGAAAAGGCATCTCTACTTTGGATAGACTTTGAGAGTCTCTTCTGCTCGGAGTTCGTTCCAGCCACCTTCCGTGCGGTGTGTATCCAGGAGTTGCTTCATCTGTGGAAGGGCAGCATGATAATAGCTCAGTACTTCGCGAGGTTTACTAACCTCTCGCACTACTCCATAGACATGGTACGAGACCCATTCTTCCGAGCCCAGACCTTTGAGCAGGGACTCAGACATGAGATTAAGGCTTCAATGATCTCCCTCAGCATCCCGATGCAGGCAGGAGTACTGGAGCGAGCCCTTCTTGTGGAGAGCTTCCTCGCTGATCCAATACCAGCAGCAAGACCCACCACCGAGTGACACGTAGAAGAGTCTTCTGCAGTCGGCAATAGACAAATTTCACAAAGGTCCAAGCGGACCAGAACATCAGGAGAGCGACCTCAGGATTTAGGTTCTGTTGTGCGGGGAAAACAGAACAGAGCCAGCTATACGAGGAGCAGGAGATGTTATGCATGCGGCGGGTAGGGTCACATGGCTTGAGACTTTCTAAACCACCGTACAGATTAGAAATAGACAGTGGAGGGACCTCCCAAGAAGAGGTAGAGGTTTGACCATGGCAGTCCGTAGGGAGGAGGCGGACGAGGCATAAGAGATGGCCGAGTAGAGGGTGGTGGACGACGCTTTGAGTCTCTACTACCACCACCACCACTATAAGGTCCACCTCAACCACTAGGAGTTGGCGGGAAGATGCAGGCTCAACTACAGGAAGTGAAGGATTATGACCACGGAGCCCTTGTGATGATTCGAGGTACTATCTATGTCTACTCCATCCTTGTTGTAGTACTTTTAGACACAGAATCAAGTCATTATTTTATTGCCGATGCCCTTGTTCGGAGCTTGGATATTCTGACTTAGCCGTTGGCTCGATTCTTATGGCTAGAGACTCTTACGGGAGCAGACTTGATGATTACGCACTGGTGCCAGCAGTGTGAGCTTACTCTAGGAGATGAGATCTTCGACTGTGATCTTATTGTAGTGGCGTCGAGGCCTTACGACTTTATCTTGGGTATGGACTGGTTGTCTACAGTCTATGGTCATATTGACTGCATTAGGTGCAAATTACGGTGTATCCGCACGGATTGGGAGTAGGTTCACCTTCACCGGCAAGAAGGGAGCCTTAGCAGCGCAGGATGGAATTACACAGAGGAGAGGGTAGTCGATCACATATTAGTTGGCTAGTCTCATCCTCGGAGCGGTTGATGTGTGGAGTCTGAGTTTTCCCCTGTGGATGATCAGTATGCATAATTTTTTCCTGACGATATTCCCGGACTACCTCCTCACAGAGAGGTAGAATTCTACATAGACCTATACCCCGGGACAACACTGATATCTACTTCAGCATATCGGATGGCTCCCGATGAGCTTTGTGAGCTGCGAGTACAGCTCGAGGACTTGCAGGGGAAGGGATTCATCCGACCCAGTGTTTCACCCTGGGCTTCTCCAATTTTGTTCTCCAAGAAGGCGGATGGGAGCTTACGACTGTGTCTCGACTACCGTCGCCTGAATCAGGTGACTGTGAAGAACAAGTACCCACTCTTGAGGATTGACGACCTCTTTGATCAGATCAAGGGATAAATATGGTTCTCGAAGATAGACCTCAATTCAGGCTATCACCAGCTCAGAGTTCGTGATGAGGATGTGCAGAAGACGGCCTTCAAGTGTCGGTATGGCCACTACGAGTTCTTGGTTTTGTCTTTCGGCATAACCAACGCTCCATCAGTGTTCATGAGTCTCATGAATATGATCTTCTAGCCATACCTCGATTGTTTTTTTGTAGTCTTCATCGACGATATACTGATTTACTCAACTACTAAGGAGGAGCACGCCTACCACTTGCGGGTTGTACTGGATACACTCTGAGAGCAACAAATTTATGGTAAGCTCTCAAAGTTCTAGTTCTGGATTGGAGAGGTACAATTCTGGGGACATGTCATCTCAGAGGCATGAGTTTCAGTGGATCCTATGAAGATTGAGGAAGTACTTGCTTGGGAGCCACCTAGGAGCATGACGGAGGTGCGGAGTTTCCTGGGTCTGGATGGGTACTATCAGAGATTTGTGCCAGACTTCTCCAGAGTTGTAGCACCGATTTTAGCTTTGACAAAGAAGGAGAAACCCTTCTTGTGGTCAGATAGATGTCATCAGTTCTTTCAGGAGATAAGAAAAAGATTGACCAGTGCGCCCATCTTGAGGCTACCGGAGGAGGGCGTAGGGTATGTAGTTTATTGTGATGCATCAGGGACCAGACTCGGGTGTGTCCTGATGCCGGAGAGAGCAGTGATCATGTATGGTTCATGATAGTTGAGATAGCACAAGCAGAACTATGCTACCCATGACCTGGAGTTAGCAGTAGTGGTCTTTGCCTTGAAGATGTGGTGACACTATCTGATGGGTGAGCAATTTACAGTCTACTCTGACCACCAGAGTCTCAGGTACATCTTCTCGTAGAAGGACTTGAACCTAAGACAATGGCAATGGCTCGAGTTCCTCCAGGAATATGACTTTGAGATAGTCTATACTCTTGGGAAGGGGAACATTGTGTATGATTCTCTCAGCAGGAGATCAGACATTCAGCTACTAGGAGAGGTGATGGAGCAACTAGCCGCATTGCAGATATCCTTTGTGGATAGAGATAGAGAAGCTTTTCTACAGTCTCTCATAGTCACTCCTCCACTCTTTCAGCGAGTTAGAGGGGCACAACGTGGGGACATTGACTGTGAGACACGACGTGCTCAGATATCCACAGGGCAGGCTCCTAATGGATTTTTGGAAGGAGGGGAGCACACCATCCTCTTCAGGGGACGTACTATGGTATGAGTTTCACTGTAGGAGGATGTTCTGAGGGAGTTTCACACTTCCCCTCTAGCAGTACATCCAGGAGTTGCGAAGATGTACCAGGACCTCAGACGACAACACTGGTGGTCGGGCATGAAGAATGCTATAGCAGAGTTCATTTCACGATGCCTTACTTGTCAGAAAGTGAAGACAAATAACCAGGTACCAGCAGGCTTGGTATAACCCTTAGAGGTCCCAGAGTGGAAGTGGGATGGAATATCCATGGATGTCGTGACGGGGATTCCATGTACATCTAGGGGACACGACTCTATTTGGGTGATCGTAGACCAACTCATCAAGTCGGCCCACTTCCTAGTGATCAGAGAGCAGGGCTTAGTAGATAGATTGGGAAGCACTTAGGTTCAAGAGATCGTACGGCTTCAAAATGTTCCATAGACTATTGTATCTGATCGAGATGCTCGCTTTACTTCCCGGCTTTGGAAGGGGTTGCAGGAGGCCTTTGGGATGTAGCTGCGTCTGAGCACCACCTTCCATCCTCAGATGGACGGATAGACTGAGAGGACTATACAGACACTTGAGCACATCCTCTATGCATGTGTCCTTGAATTTGGTTGCAGTTGGGAGGATCACCTACCCTTGGTAGAGTTTTCGTACAATAATAGTTACTACTCCACCATCGGGATGGCACCATACGAGGCACTGTACGACCAACCTTGTAGACCACATTTGTGCTGGACTGACCCTAGGGATTCAACACTTGTAGGACTAGAGATGGTTTAGGATACAATGGAGAAGGTGTGGATAATCTAGGAGTGGATGAAGACTGCACAGAGCAGACAGAAGTCCTATGTTGATAGGAGGTAGAGACCACTGGAGTTTGAGGATGGCGACCACTTCTTCTTACGAGTCTCACCTCGATGGGGTCTACGGAGATATGGCCGGGGTAGTAAGTTATCTCCATGTTTCATCGGACTATTCTAGGTCCTCAGCAGAGTTGGAGAGGTGGCTTACCGCCTGGCCCTTCCACCTCAGTTGCACCGGGTGCATGACGTCTTCCACATATCTCAACTGAGGAGATACGTGCATGACCCGACCCACATCATCGATCACGAGGAGCTAGACATCGATGAAGAGGTGACATTTGTGGAGGTCCTAGTGGAGATTGAGGATGGACATGAGCGAGTCCTATGTGGACGGTCGATTCCTCTGGTGCGCGTTTTCTGGCCACACGGGATCCTCCAAGAGCGCACTTAGGAGCGAGAGGCACAGATGCTAGCTCAGTATCCCCATTTGTTTTTCTAGTGTGTGTTATAACTTTACGGGGATGTAAAACCCTAAGGTGGGAGTAATATAAAGACCTGGAATTTTCAAGGAATTTTTTTGATTAATTCTTTGGATTTCTTACGAGTCCGTAGTTTCTGACGGCGCCTGATTCCGAGGCCCGGTGTGCCCGAAATCAATTTCTGAAGTTTTGCTCGGGTATGTTCAGTAAACATACGTGCGGGTTTTTCTATCTTTTAAACCGGTGCTCGGAATTGAAATCCGAGGATACCGATGAACTCATAGCACCAGTATTCTCTTATGGGGACCTTTATCGCAGTTGCATTTTATGCGGGTTGAGAGTTAATTTTTGATGAATTAGAATAAAATAAATAAAATTGTGGAACATAAATTTTATTTATCTATGGTAGTTATATCCAACAAGGGGAGTTAGAGGAGGGGACCACACCCAACTAACCTCCCATGATAGGATTTAGTGTGGTGGGGCCCACACGAGGCCTAACTCCTCAACTCCTTTAAACCCCCATTAATATCTCCTTTATTAATTTGACAACTCCTCTTTTCTTTATGTGATCTCTTCACCTCCAACTCTCCCTCTTAATTTTTGCCAACCCTTTTAATTAATGAATAGAGCTCTAATTAATTAATTAAGGGGTTTGAATTTTGAATTTCTTGGGTTAATAAAATAATATCATGAGATATTATTTTAGTTTGGGAATTTGTTGTGCTGGAGAAACTTTGGGAGATCTCTATAGAATTTGAAGAGTGTTTCCTTCTTCCAAGAAGAACGACGCCCTCTTTGACGAAGAACGCCAATTCCTTAAAGAACGAAGACGTTCCATCCATCATCTTCTCTGCAAAAAGTGAGGAGACACCACTTCCTCATTGGACACACTCCAACGTCGTCTACAAATCCTCTTTCTGCGACTCTGCTCTTGAAACCGAGGTAGGGAAATTACGTTCAATTTTAATTGATTAAAATTGTACTTTTTCTTTGTTGAGGATTATGGATTGACATTGGCCAATTGTTACCGCCTAACATGGAGGGTGCGGGCCGAACAAACACGACCCGATGACCCTCCGATGTTTCTTGTTTTATTTTCATTTGGGAAGTGGCGATGATCGAAGGCGGCAGCCGCGCGCAAGCCGGGTGAGGAGGAACCACGACCCGCAATTGTGGGCCGCTCGGCCGATGAAGAACCGGCCGGCTAAAGCTGGCGAGGATGAAGGAGGACCGCGATGCCAAAATGGGCACTACTCTGTGGAAGACCAAGGACCGCAATCCGCAGGCCACTTTGGCGCTGAACCAGCCAGCTAATCGGCTGACCGGGTAAAGAAGCCACGACACCCGAAGGTGCCGCGCATCCAGACCGCGACCTACCCGAGCGGGCCGCCTGCACCAGGAAGGCCAGCCAGCTGGTTTGGGAGGGTGGCACCGCTTGGCGTCACCAGTTCGGGTAATCGGGGGGCCATGCCCTCCCTCTGACCGCTCAGCCGTTCGGGCCAAGCCGCTCGGCCAGCTGGTCGAGCCAGCGGGGCCACGCCCAGCCTGGTCGCGCCCAGCCGGGCCGCGCCCAGACGGGCTAGGTCGTGCCCCATCGGGCCGGGCCGCATCCTTGCGCGGGCTGGGCCACCTTCCACAGCTGGGCTGAGCCCCTTCGGGCCGGGCCACACCCCTCGGGCCGGGCCTCACGACTCAACCGGCCGGTCCGACCCTCTGCCGGGTCGGACCCGCCATAAACCGGGTTGACCCGACCCACCAACCACTAGGCTTAATGGGCCAAGACTGTTTTCAGTTAAACGTGAATATCTTCATGACCATGCGTCCGATCGACGCACCTTCTATGGAACTGGGATCCTTGTGACGAGGCGGTCCTTTTGTGTTACATTAAGTGAGTTTTGGACAACTTTAGAAAAATGCCGGGTTTGGAATGAGCATATTTCCAACCAGACCCTTGGAACTGAAAATCCAATAACTCTCAGACCGGATGTCCGATTGACGCGCCATATGTCGCGTTGTGTTTCTTTTGATGAGACAGAACTTCAGGATACATCAACTCTAGACTTCGTGAAAGTTGATTTATCGACCCCCTATGACTTGAAGAGCGGACCCTCCCAGAATCGAGCGTGCTGTGTGCAGGAACCCTGGAGCTGGCTGCGACTGCAACGACTACCATACTGGAATCCTCCATGGGTTTGGCAACGACGACTATCGTACTGGAAATCCTCAGTGGGTTTGACAACGATGACTACTGTACTTGTATCCTACATGGGTTTGACAGTTTGACTTTTGTTCTCGTATCCTACATGGGTCCAACAGAGTGGCTGGTCTAGTATCCTATGTGGGTCCGACAGCTTAGCTAGACTAGTATCCTACGTGGGTCCACCAGCTTAGATGAATCAGTGACTACATCTGATCATCTTTATCACTTTATGAAAGAATGTATACTGGTGTGAGCTGATTCTTGACTTTCAATCATTACCATCGTTGTGATTGACTTCTTTCCTATGTGGACCGGGTTGTTCTTAGGCTCGGGAGTTGGAGACGAACTGAGATTGATAACTTAGGTATATGTGTGGGAATATAACTAAGTAGAGTTAGTTGATACTTCATGATTGTATCTTTAATTTTTGGTTTATCCTTCTTGGATTCTAGGATACCATTAGGGGTCTCGGGGTCCCTATTGAGTATCGTTATACTCACCCCTGCACGGGAAATGCACGCACATCGTTGTGATGGTTACAGATGACGGAAAACACTGATCGTGGTTGACGCGCGTGGAGATCAACGGTACCTGGAGGTGGACCACTTGACGGGACGTACACAGGCGGACGGATGGACCCGAGGTACTGAGGATACTATCTGTACCCACCCTTCAGGTGGGATTCCCAGAGGACGACTCGACGATTTCTATTTTAGTTTACTCCAGTTGTGCTAGTCTTTCAGTTGTACTATACTTTTCAGTTAGGTTTGTATTCTGGCCCACTTACCTTTCAACACTTACTTTGTGTTTAGTATTACTTTGTGCTTACTTCAGCTTGTGTACTCTATTGTGTTTTTTTACTATCATAAAGGCAATTCCTTCCCTTTTTATCGGGATTTACGCCTTTGGTGCTAGTCGCCAGCCCCTGGCCTATGGAACGCGGGCTTGGGGTAGTCACGACACGAGCCCTAAGGATGGATCGTGACAACCAACTAGGTAAGAAATTTGGGAGGCTACATATGTCATTCAAACATAGTTCCCTAATTTCCACCTAGAGGAAAAAGTGTGTTCTAAAGGGGGCGATAATGATAGGAGTCGACTAGATAGGTGACCCAACCCTCCCGTTCTTTATACTTACCATAGGATGGGTGGATGCACTAGGGAATCATATTTCTATTAATCAGTCACCCTAGGGGCACTGATGTAATTATATTCCTTAGTCTGTTATATAGAAGGTGAGGGGGTATAAGGGATATTATTCCCAAGAATGTGGAATTTGGTTATTTTTTTTAGATGGTTCAACTTTTTAGTCAAAGAGCCTATGGAGGAATGTTTCCTAGGAAAGGTGGATATCAAAGTCTTTTAAGTCCTTGTGGAAAGGTAATTCTGAATCTAAATTCTAGTTTTTTGGATAGAAATCCTACCCTTCTCCCTGGTTTCCTATGAACATGTATATCAGAAAATCAATTGTAATATGAGAGGTGACCTAACATGATATTTTAGGCATCATATTTTTTTGGTATTTTTTTATTGTGTACTTCCACCACCACCACCCCTTATGAAAAAATGAATATCACACCTCAATAATCCCCCACTTGAGATTCATTGCAGTTTTGAGATAATGTACTCCTCCATCTCTCAAGCACTTCCGATAAACCCATAATTACTGAGGTGCAACACCACCTCAAAAATTCCCAAGTTATGACCTTTATCAACATGTATATTTAATTCCATGCCCCTACAATATTCCATATGTACAACACACCCTCCAAGAAAATCTGAATGAAGTGGTCCTTCATCTAAATGTTCTTCATCCAAGAATGAAACATTGTATTTCCATCCAAGTGAATTATACTATGTGAGTCACAAAACAATATCCGAAATTCCATTTATTTTATAAGATCCTCTAGAAACCTATTAATACACACCAAATCCTTCTCTACTTCCCTCAAGATGACATACTCTACTTCTATTGTTAAAAGTGAGACCACTAGTTCAAGTTTGGAAATCCAACTCACTATTGGTCCACTAAAAATAAACTCATATCTTGCAGCACTCTTCCATGATTCTGAATCTCCACATAATTCAGAGTTTTTAAATCCTTACAGTGGCTCATCTTTTCCACTTCACATATTCCCAATATTCCCTTTTAGGGTTTTGCATAAAGCTATTGAAAACTCCTACTATTCGTGCAATATCCAGATGATTAAAAACCATAATGTACATCAATATTCTGAAAATTGATGCATATGGAACCTTCACCAAGTACTCGACTTCTTATTCCATTCAAGGTAACTTCTCCTAACTTATCTTGAAATATACATGGCTTGGGGTTTATTTATTAGTTTTTATTCTTAAAAATAGAAGTGTTCCACAACCTTCCAAATGTAATCGGCTTGGGTTAGGTAAATGGTACAAGAAATTTAGTTTTATACAGTTATCATCCCCAAAATTCTCTTTTCCAGATGAGATCCTTCATTTTAAATCTTCTAAACAACTCATATTTTAGCTTATCGATCTTTTCTTTCACCAGAACCACAATCAATATTTCATCCATATAAAGAAGAAGAATGCTGAAAATCCCATCATCACACACCTTACATGAACAATAATGGTCATTATTTCTCTAGATTAACATCCATCCATCATGAAATCATTGAACATCCAATTATAATACCTTAGTTTTTTCTCTAAACCATAAAGGATACATTTACTCTTACACACAAGTCCATAGTTCCATTGATCCTTAAAACTAGCCAGTTGCTCCATGTAGATCCCCTAATCTAAATCTTGTGAAGGAATTATGTCTTCACATCCATCTACTCTAGATAAAGATCTTATCATGCAACCATATATAACACTATTAAAATAGATATGTTCTGAACTTCCGAAGAAAAGATTATAGAGAAATCCACCCATTCCTTTTGTTGAGATCCCTTCGCAACTATCCTAACCTTGTACTTACACCAACCATTTACCCTTTAGTCTATAAATCCATTTTTAGAGAATTTTCTTCCTAAAAAGTCTCTTCATCAGATCTTATGTTCTAGATACATGGAGGTACTCAAGTTAACCCCTCATGGTAACTCCCACCATTTCAAATCCTTAAAACTCTTTTCCTTGTCTAATCACTTAGGCTCTACATATTCTGTTAGAAGTAGAAAATGAAAAGTAATCTCATACTTTTTTACTTAGTTCCTTTCCATTGAAGACCTTTTTAGTTGTCCCTATGGATGAGCTCTATCTGGTACTACATCTTCTAGAGTAAAATTTTTGTGCTCAAGCATCAATAGTCCCTAAAATTTCAAGTTCTTCAATATTGGTCAACACCATCAAAACGTGACCCTCTTATTCAATAAAATCCACTAGATGGTTTGGTGTTTACAGAATTTTCCAAAAGATGTGGGTCTTTTTATCTTCCATCCAGGCGAGCTTCATCTTTTAATGATACTTTTATTTTATATGATTTTCCCTCTTGGCTCTGATCCTTCCACATGATCTCTTTATTTAAGAGAACACTTCAACTTATGATGAATTTATGAGAATCATTATACTAGAGTTTAAATCTAGACTCTTCGTCACCAAATCCAACAAAGTAAAATGCTCAAGAATTAGCCTCCACCTTGTCTCATTCCTTGGAATCAACATGGGGATATGTGAGTGATCTAAAGACTTTAAGGTGGTTTAAATGAACCTTTATTTCAAACAAAAAATTCCTCATAATTTTATGCCCAATGGGTGATGATGGACTTTTATTGACTAAATATTACACATAGTTCATAGCCTCCACCCAAAATACCTTGGGTAACCCTGCATGAATCCTCATTCTCATAGAATGTTCCACTAAATTCCTATTCATCCTCTCCAAAACTCTATTTTATAGTGGTGTGCTTGGCGTAGTCTTCTCACAAAAAATTCCCTTCCGCTAGTAAAGCCTCCATAACTCCTTGCTGCCATGATCATCGCTAGGGTTTGACTATAATCCCTTCAACTTACTTCTAGTATCTGTCTCCACCTTGCCCCCATTGGATGAAACTCTCAAAAACCACATACTTGTGCTTGATAAAGTACACCCACACTTTTTTTGTGGATTTATTGATGAAATTCATGTAGTAGAGTGAACCTCTATGGGAATGCACCAAAGATGGCTCAAAAATTTTATGTGTACCAACTTCAACTTATAATACCTTGGAATTTTCCATTCCATTTGGAAGAAAACCTTCTAATGTTTTCAAAATACTTAATACTTTCACTTTACATACCTTATGCTTTCATCCTTCAGAAATCCCATGGAAACAAGAATCTGTATTTCCTTCTCACCAAGGTGACAAAGATGGTCATGCCAAAGTTTGGTGAAAGCCACTTATCTAGTATACATCACTCATTCTGATGAAACTTTAAGATATAGGGTTCAATCATTCACTCCCTTTTATACTACCATGTATCCACATGAAATTTTCCATTTTTTGTTTGTAAACATTATACAAAAACCCGATCCATCGATTTGACCCATGGAAATTAAGTTCTTCCTTAATATGGGGATGCGAATCACACCTTGAAAGTCTAGAAAACTTTCATGTGGTGGGAGAAAAATCCCATGCCAATAGTCTCAAGATATTTTCTGTCTTCTAGATGAGGTCTACTAAATCTTATAGATATATGACTCTTCATACTCCCCCTCCCGGATATTGATTTTAATGAAGCTCCAGAGTTTATCACTCAAGGATCAAGTGTTCCGGTTATAATTAAGAGTAAACTACTCATTTCCCTTCATATAGGGCTCACCAAACCACTTATGAAAGTATATCATCCATAGTTCTCCATTTAATCACTATAATCCTTTTTAAAGTGGCCTTTCCTCCCACAATGACAAAACAAGAGAGAAAATTCCTCTGAGATATTCCTTCTCCAGCTCCTCCTTCCTTTACCTTTCCAATGATATTTCCATCTAGTAATACAACTATTCCTTCTGTACTATATTTGTTACTAAAAGATACCCAAATTTACATCTAAATAATTTATTTTTTAAGATAAATCCATGTACATCTATGAACTTCAAATTTTTATTTCCAATGGAATTTCTCAGAACTATCACCATTGCATCCCATGACTCCAGAAGGGAGGAAAATAACAATAGTATCCAAAATAGGTCTATGTATTCTAACTTTACTGATTCCATCTAATTTTGAATTACATTGAAGTCATTTAGATGATTGGATGTAGACTTTACTTCCAACATTCTCATGCTGAAAAATCTCCTTAATAAGAACACCATGTTTAATGCTTTGGGTTTCTCATGTTGAGTTAATGAATCAATTTATTTCTTAATTTTGGAAATCATAATAAACTATATACAATTGACCGAACTTGTGTTTTTTTACTTTAAGTTTTTATGATTTTCTAGTTAGAAACTTGAATACTTGAGAACTAAATATGTTTTATGAAAATTCGGTGTTATAATGATTCATGCCAAATTACATCCATTAGATTTAGAAGCACTATAGTCATAATGATTAAACGCATCAGTATAAGAAACAATACATCGAGTTCATTTATAGATAAATATGTTACCACCAATGAAGTTTCTATTGACTCAATGTTTTTTTGAATCCAACCATTAAAGTATGTTACAAAAATTCTTATAAATAGGTCTTCACCTTGAGCACAAGAAGAGATAAATGGACCTATGGATTATAATAACCTAGCCTTAAATGCTACATAATCTTTAATTTTAAGCCAAGAATTCATTTTCTTACATTTTAGGATCTTAAATTTTAGAGTTTTAGTGAATTAGGCCACCACCCTTACATAAATAAATATTACATCACAAAGTGTACACTTCAACTTAGTATCCACTTTCCTACAAAAAAATATTTTATGATATAATAAGTTTTATTTTCATGAAACATCTTCACAGTTTTCATATTGACCCCATCCTTGTCACTACCTTTCCTTAAAACCCAATGATTTTTTTAAATGTGGGATGAGCACAAAAAGATCAGCAAGGGGCATATAAGAAGAAATAAATAAACATGTTAGTTCATGAATACTTATACAAGATTTGTATTTTTCAAAATGAAACTTTAAACTCAAAATAAACGTTTTATTACCCAAGAAATCAACTTTTATACTCAAATATTTTGATAAAACATTTCATAAGAAATCTTAAAGAAAAAAATAAAACTTATAAAGGTTAGTTTTCAATAATGAAAAACTTAAGAAAACTTTTTCAAAAAAGTTATACATTACACCCTTACAAAATAGAATATACTTTCCTTTAAACATAAGTACGTGAGTTATCACATGGGAGAAAAACATAAAGAACATGGTATAATAAGATCATAGAAACATATTAAATATGTTAGTAACACAAAACATGATATAAGAATAAGTCAAGACTAATTGTCAAGATAACATCACATGGTAGACAGAGTCCCATTGTGGATTAGGTTTACTCCCTAATCCTATACATAACATCTCATGAGATAAAAACTTTACCCAATGCATTGGAGTGATATCTGAGCACACCTAGCATAACAAGTTCATGATTATGTGTGCCACAAGATGAAATCAATCACAAAAAATAATCATATTAATAAACCCTGAAAATAATTGAGTTTCATAATCTTACCTCATATCATAATAAAAGGATATTTCATAATTAAATAATTTGAGAAAATATGATAAGACATGTATCACCTCGTCAAGGAAGGGAGAATAAGATATATATATATATATATAAGAGACATATATATAGAATTTTGAGGCATTCCATAACATTAAAGTGATAGAGAAAGTGAGTTAGAGAGAGAAAGGTCATAACCCAAAGAAAAAGGGTGGTTCAGAGAGATCCCATATACCCATAAGTAAAACATTTCCATATATCAAAATATCCATTATATTTAAAACCCTATTTGAAAATACTTAGAACAACGAGAAAGTTGGTTTTTTTCATTGAACAAAATATGAAATATTATAAAGAAATAAAAACATAAATTAATAGTTATGATGGTGGTAAAAAAAACTATTGACATCATACATCTTAAAATAGAACATTCTTTTTGTCCTTTGTAAAGAAAGTAAAAACGCCTTGTATAAAAGATGTAAACATATTCCTTTTGAATTTTTTTGAAAGGAAGTAAAAAAAGACATAAAATTTCCTTTATAATTCATTTAAGTGTATATAAATATATTAATTAAATAATTTTAAGAATATTTACATGGAAGAGAGATTTATAAAATAAATCTGTAAAATATTTACAATGAGGTTGTTAAAGTAAAGTGTCTCTTACCTTGAGTACAAATTATCATGTACATTATTTATCTTACCGAATAATAAACTTATGTTAATGATTAAAATGATTAGAAAACTTTTTCAAGTTTTTAATTAATTTTATTTTTTCTATTACCATGTTATATTCAATTATTTAATCATTTAAGTTCATGTTAGATGTTTTGATGATATTCGACTTATATGTTCAAAATGATTTCGGTAGGATGACTATGGGAAAAAAGATAATTTTTAAAATATCTTTAGAATAATCATAATGGAATAATTATAATTCTTATACATCAATTATACTTTTAAAACCAATCATCAAATATTGTTATGAAAAATGAACCACATTAAAATCATGAAGATGGTAGGTCGTACGTACGCATGAGTAACATTTAATTTTTTTAATGATCATGATGGAAAGAAGAAAATTATTATTTGACGAAAGAGGAGAAAAATATAGGATATTACATTAAAATAACAAAATATTAGTATATTTAATATACTGGTGTTATTATTTCATCAAGTTTGAAGATGATTTGAAAGAGTTGGAAAAATAAATAAAACTAAAACATTCAGTTAGAAGCTATACCTCTTCTTTAAACAATCTATTTTTCCTTACACCTTAAGTACTTTAAGGATGGTATTTATTTCCAATACATACCTACAAAATATGAGGATGGATCCTAGGAATGTATTTGGGTAGGGAATGAACAATTAAAATAATTTTTAAGTGTGAATAAAGGAGAATAAGAGGTACTTTTTTACAAGAGATGGGCGAGACACTCATGAAATTTCTTAAAGTATTAAATTAATATAAATTATTTATCATGAAAAAATGGCTCCAAAATGATATATTTCTAATATATAGTTATTATGGTCCAAAATAATCTTATTAAATAAAATTTTGACAAGTTTAGACTTTTTTTACCCTTGTCCTTTTTAACACCCCTATTAACATTTTTGATAATTAAAATGATAAAAAAGTTTGTTACCCTTTAGGGGTTACTATGGTCATGACCCCCACCCTCCAAAGATACCGTAATGAGGGGATAGATATAATTACCCCTAAGTTATTCCTCCAGTAGGCCTCAAGTTAGCGACTAGCACTGAGGGTATATAAATCTCATGATATGGGAGACATTACCCTCTGTAATATAAATGTAGTCGAAAGATAAGATGAATCATCAACAATAAACTCCATGAAATAATATAAAAGAAACCCAAACTATCCCACAATGCATGTAAAAATTAAATAAATACAATAAAAGTCTTGAAATTAAAAACCCAAAATAAAAGCTAAGGCAGTGACACAATAGCTATCCAATGGTCCGAGATACAAAAGTCCTACACGGTCAACATAATCCTCCTGGAAACCTAAAAATAGTTTTATATACCTAGGGTGAGTATACAAGTATACTCAGTAAGAAAACCAAAGTCTCTCACACACATGTGAAATAAGAATACTAATTCACTTGTGGGAAAACAATAGAACCAAACAACACATATACAAGTATACTAACCAAACCCAACCACATAAAGTTACGCTCACTAAATAAATAAAGTCAAGTAATATCACATAACATGATCACATTGATAAGGGTACCCTGCCCCATTTTCCCACTGGTATGCCACTCTCACCCCAACGTTGTATGTCTTGCAACTTCCATCTATTTCATATACCACACCACCCCATAAGTGCGATCACAACACACCTTTCCTGAAGATGCTTGGGCTCGCTGCCCCACAAGAATGACCATGTCACACGTCGCCTGAAGACACTTGGGATGCTACCCCACAAGTACAATCATGTATCTCCTAAAAACACCTAGGCTGTCATATCTCATTCACAAACACTCAAGCTATCAAAAACATTATCTAATACACTAACAAACCTCTAACCATCACAACATGTGAAATAACTACCTCTCATGTAAGATAGAGTGAGATAGGGTTGGTACCCAACCATCTGTCCTCCTCACCATATGTCGGGAAAACACCCCCCGCATGACTATGAGGGTGTCAAAATGTAGTGCTTGATGTGGGTGGGGTGTGTATAGAAATAACAAGTATATAAAAGTATATATATATATAATATCAAACACTCAAGCCCAACCTATGGGTTCATAAACAAACTAACCAACTCACAACACTGTCACTTTTGTTACTACCACTAAATGCATAACACCACACATAATGCCACAAATACCATTTCACATTTCCAACCAATTCCAATGATCCATTCCATTTTTTTCATTATTTAGCATCAACTATGTTTAGTAACACAACTTATCATTTAATTATTCATTTACAATTCTCACCCCATCAACCAAACCAATCCAATCCATTTAAAACATTATCAGAAAATTATTTATTTATTCCATCACTACTCGCACATCTAGCACAAAGAAACCACCACCTCACCACTACAAAAGCATGGAAAAGTAAACTACCTTGCTACCCCAAACCAAATACATGACAAAAAAAATAGCCTCAGTTCCACAAAATCACGACCAAACAAACAACCTCGCCACCCCAAAATCACGACACACGAACCATCATCCCCCACACCCGAACCACACATCATCGTTCTATAAGCACAACTACACATCACATCATAACAAGATCATTTTACATATTTACAAAGGGGATTTTATAACATTTCACTTTATTTTAGGGGCGTTATCATACATGCTATAATATTGGGGAAACCATTTCATAAGCAAAATATAATTAGTTAATAAATTTCCATTTTAGGGTGATATCACAAGAATCACAATAAGAACAATAGTCACAAAACATATCATCCAATATAAAACAATTCCCCAATGACCACCATTTTCAGTGGGGCCACAAGCCTATACAATCCACAATATCACCAATAATATCAAAGATACAAAAGAATTTGAATCAATCCCCAATTACCTATTTAAATTTAATTTAACTAATTATTTATCTTTAATTAAGTTGGAACAACCATAATCCATAAATAAACAAAATCAACCCCCCTACATTATACACAATAAAGAGAAACGAGAGATTCCCTACCTCAAAGAAGATTTGCTGACTCGCAGTGCACCATGAGGTGAAGAAGAACACCCATAAACCTCAACCACACCATGAGAAAAAATGTATCAACCTACAATTCAACCAAATTCCATAAAAACACAACTCACCACACACCCTAAAACATAAAAACATTGCTGTAGCAAATCCCTGGGAGAATAATGGAAGGAAACCTACTATGAAGAAGGAAGGACTTACGAAATATTGCAAACGAACAACCAATAGGACCAATATATCAAATAGAGAGTAAGAGGGATTAAATAACTCCTCCAGATGCCTAGAGTTCACCCAAAAAAAGATGCAAAATGAGATACATCTGAATGAATAAAAATTAGGTTGGAAATAACTTTTAAAACTGCATCGCATTAGGGATTTACACGATGTGTAATATCCATTCACATCGTGTAATCCTTAGGGTTCTGTTTTACTAAAAACCACATCGCCATTTTATTATTTAACCCTGAAAATTTACACATCATGAATCAAACTTGCACAAGTCATGAACCACCATTAAACATTGTGTAGTACACTTACATGATGTGTATTTCCTATAACAGTTCTCATGCACCTTTAGCTTCCACCGAAAACTCTCGAAACCTCCCCCGAACACCTCCAACAACCAAAAAATGGAAAAGTCATGAACTGGGATGGAATGTACCATTACATCAAATAACTCTAAAATTATTCCCACCCTTGAGAATCCAAAACCAAGACCAAAAGATAAGGATTTCAAACACACACCCCGCGAGATACCTCTCAATGATCTCTTCATACGAAAAATGCTACCACACACCAAACACACCAAACCAAATAACCATAAAACATGCTGCACCACCACATTTCCATAGCTACAAGTTGCCTCTTCCCACACAACCCTACTACCACACAACCACTAAAAAAATATCTCAACCTCCACACATACCAAACCAAAAATTGCTACAACCAACACACCGCACTATCTCAAACACAAAAATCAGGTAATTACATCTTCCATGTCAAGATACTATCCGCTATGGGCAGCACTGACTCACTTGTATGGGTTTAATCGCATCATAGTTAATGTATATCGATTAAGAATTAGGTCCTCCCCTTTTCATATGTTAGTAATATTTCACACATTTCTCCACACACATTATAAATCAAGGAAAATATGTCATCTCATAAAAAAAATGATCCAAACATCACATCAAAAAGAAAAATAGATCAAAACAAAAATAAATACAACTCTAGGTACTGGGAACACATATGAATCTCTCGCTCCCAAGTACTCTCCTCCAGGCCACCATGCCTCCACAACACATAAACCAAAGAAATGGTCTATCCACATAGTTCCTTCTCTTAGCGATCTTGGATCTCTACTGGCCATTCCAAAAATTTTATGCCATCCTTGATATCCAACTCTCCCCATTCAATGAAATGAGATTCATTGTGAAGATTCCAATGAAGCTGAGAGATGTGGAAGACGTCATGGATCTTTTACAACCGCAGTGGAAACACCAACCGATACGCCACCTTGCCAACTCGCCTCAACACCTCAAATGGACCAAAAAACCTATGGGAAGTATTACTCCCTATTCTAAACCTCCACTACCCACATCGAGGGGAAAACATGAAGAACATGTGGTCTCTAACTTTAACTCCAAGGGCCTCCTTCTATGATCGACATAAGACTTTTTTTTTTCTACGTTGCTTTCATCCTCTCGCAAACAAGCTGAACTTTCTCAATCATGCTCTGTAGCACATTGGGGATAAGAATGACTATCTTCAAAACCTCTATCTATCATAATGGAGAAAAACATGGTCTCTCATATTAAACCTCAAACAAGGCCATGATAATGGAAACATTATAGAAATTATTATAAGAAAACTCTATCAAAGGTAGGTGTCTTAACTAAGATCCACCAAAGTCCAAGATGAACATCCATAACATATTCTACAATGTTTGGATAGTTCGTTCCATATATCCATCTGTTTTGGGATGGAAAATAGTGTTGAGGCATAATTGAGTGCCAAAATCATGATTCAATCCCCTCTAGTCTCGTGAGGTAAAATCTGCATCTTGATCTGAGGCAGTGGACCTCATAACTCTATACAACTACACCACCTCACCAATGTACCTCTTAGACAAAGCATCCACTGTGCTCTAATCCTTCATCATTAAGAATTGGATATATTTTGTCAATAGATCCATGAACACCCAGATAGCATCACAACCACCCTTATTTCTAGTTATCCTTGTTAATAAATCCATTGATATGTAATCCCATTTACACTCGGGAACATCCAAGGGCTGCAAAAAACCACTAGGAACAAGATGCCCGACCATTACATGTTGGAAAACCAATAACATTTCCACAAAGTCTACCATTTATTGTTTCATCCTAAGACACCAAAACTATTTTATTAAGTCATGGTACATTTTGGAAACCCTTCAGTGTACTGCCAAATGTGATATATGAAACTCAGAAAGGAATCCATCATGAATTGCTATCAGAATAAAGAACCTCCCATGAGACAACACCTTGTTCCAACTATCCTATGACCATTCCTCTAGAGCATCACCATGGCCAAAATGATCATGCATCACCAATGACTTTAAGTCTCCCCATTGAGACTCCTCTAGCTACTACATCAGAGAAGACCACACCATTATCTAAAACAAATAAACTCTACAAATATCCACCCTTTTATTCATGTGAAAGGCTTCCAACTCCTC
Source organism: Viscum album (assembly GCA_963277665.1). Lineage (NCBI taxonomy): Eukaryota > Viridiplantae > Streptophyta > Magnoliopsida > Santalales > Viscaceae > Viscum > Viscum album. The sequence continues at coordinate 2,029,258,314 of OY728123.1, read as the reverse complement.
CATTGGTCTCTAAGAATCCCCAGACTCCTAAACAACACCTTTCCATGAATTTTTACTCAAAGTGTCGGACACAACATTCCCCTTTCCTGAGGTGTAGGAGATCTCAAAATCATAATCCTGAAGAAACTCCAAAAACCTTTGATGTTAAAGATTTAGATCATGCTGGGATAAGATATAACTCAAACTCTTGTGATCTATGAAGACTATAAATCACTCCCCAATGGGGGTAATTCCACCACAACTTTAGTGAAAACACAACATATGATAGCCCCAGGTCATGGGTGGCGTAGTTATGCTCATGGTTATGTAACTTCTTATACCCACAATAGATCACTTCCCACTTCTCCATTAACACACATCCCAAGCCCAGATGGGAGGCATAAAAAAATTCCTTAAAAAACAAACCCTCTTCTAGTAGATGAAGCACTGACCAACTTCCCCTTTAGGTAATTGAATGCTGTCTGGCACTAATCATTCCACACAAAATCATATTCCTCTATAGTCAATGCTACTAATGGAGATGTAAATTGAGAGAAATTGGGTACAGACCTCCAATAATATCCTACAAGACTAATAAATCTGCAAACCTCTGCCACATTCTTGGGTGATTCCCAGAAACAACTACTTCAACCTTCGATGGGTCTACTAAGAAACCCTTCTGAGACACCACATGCCTAAGGAAATGTACATCTCATTTCTAGGAATTACACTTAGATTACTTTCTGTAGATCTGGTGGTGTCAAAGCACATGAAAGGTAGTTCTGAGATGCTCGACATGATCCTCCTATGACTTTGAGTAGATCAATATGTCATCAATGAATATGATGATGAACCGATCCAAGAATTCATGGAACATAGAGTTCATAAGCCCCATGAATAGGACTGGTGAATTCATAACACCAAATGACAAGACTAAAAACTTGAAGTGCCCATACCATCATCTGAAGAAATTCTTTGAGATATCACCCTCCTCACCCCAACTGGTGATATCTATACAATATATCGATCTTAAAAAACCAACTCACCCCTATCAGATGGTCGAAAAGATCATCTATCCTTGGAAGAGGATAATTATTTTTGACCATCACTTGATTCAACTTCTGTTAGTCTATACACAACCTTATAATATCATCTTTCTTCTTTTCGAACAACATTGGAGTACCCCACGACGACACACTGGGTCGAATAAAACCCTTCTACATCAGTTCATCTATCTGAATCCTCAACTCCAAAAACTTAAACGATTCAATTCAATTTGGTGCCATCAAAATTAGATAAGCACTGGGCTATAAGTCTATCCCAAAATCAACATCACATCAAGGGGGTAGTTTCATAACCTCCTTGGAAAAAACATCTAGAAACACCCCAATAACCTTGAGAACTTCTACCATCTCAGCATCCTATGATTCCACTAAAAACTCAGCCAAAAATGAAGGAATGGAATCTATACACTGACTACCCACATGATAACCTCACTTGCCAATGAAAACCACACGTTGGCCTTCCAAATCTGAAAAAAGGACTCTCCTCTAGAATTTGTTGATAACAACACATATGAAATAAAACCAGTTGATGCTGAGTATGACATCATATGGCTGTATTCACAGAAAAAAATATCCAAACATGACAAGTGTAGTCAACACCAGGGGAACAAGAAGCATTTTTATGTTTAGTACCAGAGCATGAGATAGAGCGGGTGAAAAGAAGGAGTGTGAAGCTCATGAATAAAAAAAGCACAAAAAAAGGTACTGAATAAACTAATCATACCTCAGATAATATTTGGCCCCTCGGGAAATTCTACCTACACTACATGAAAATGACCACACCCAACTCCTATACCTCTCTACTGACAACCACCTCCATAACCATGCTCAATCTATGGTCCCTGAACATAGGGAAAATCCTAAGATTGACCTCTACCTACTCCATCTTCCATTGGTAGAGAAAAAACCTTCCTCCCCTACTGCCGAAATAGTCTCATTTGAAACTACTACTAAGGATGGAAGTGAAATTTTATACCTCCCGAAACCGCTCTCAGGGAACCATTGGGAACTGGTTTTAATGATGAACACGAATCCCAAAACCAAAACAAACTAGTAGAAAGATCCCAAGAAAATTATGGAAACCACTGGTCCCAGAAGGCTGGAAATGAGGATGCTAAGGCCGAATCCCTATTGGTCAAAACCTCGAAGGTCCTGGTACTAGAGACCTACCACTGGAAACTCTTCTCCTCAAGGAACCTTGCTGATCCCCATCCCCTGGAAAACCTCATGGAAAATGAATCCACTCGATCACCTCCTCCTTCTTCTGAACCTCCAGATACTTCGACAACATAAAAGGAGTAAATACATATAGAATAGAAAGGAAAAGTGCCTCCTGAAGACATATCATAGGAGAATCCTCATATGGAAAAAGATATGTGAAAAATGCATAAGGTCCTTAAACTTGATTCCAAACTCTCACACTAACATTCTCCCATTCTATAGAGAAAGAATATAATTCCTCTTTACCGCCTTCATGGTTGACGAAAGGAACTCTTCCCATAACTCCTTCTGGAAGTCAAACCACAAAAAATATTCCTCCTTCCACTCTCCTAGATACAGTGTCCACCACTAACATGTGATTCCCCACATCTGAATGACTGCCAAAGGGACCCAATACTTCTTTGGGGACTAGATAAATCTAAAAGTGGTCTCTAGATCCTTCATCTAGCTCTCTATCTCCACATATGAGACCCTACCCTTGTACATTCAGAAAGCCTACCACTAGAAAGCACACAACGCACTTTTCCACTGATCATCCTCCTCAACTGGATCAACCCTTTGATGATCAACCAGATCATTTTTTGAACCTCAACTACCTGAGTCACACACGAATGACAAACACAATCCATAGATGAAAGAAAAACACATAACTTCTGAATCTTGATAGTGTGAATTTCTTTTAAGATTCATTTTAACATATTTAATTCATTTTTTCATCCATTTAAATATTCCAAAAATAACTCAATTAAAACAAGAACACATGTTATCATGATGAATGTACCTTTCCTAGGTCTCTACCCTACAAACAGGTCCAACTCATTTGGTTGTTAAATAATCTCAGAGTCTGTGCACTAGATCACAAGGGGCCCTAAAATCTCATATCCGAGCTGGTCTCCCTAGCCTATGTCATGCACCAAGGTCAACTGACACTGTTTCCATGCCAAAAAATGAATTCATCACTATTACTAACTATGAACTCCACCCTATCTCTCAACCATCAACTTTGATACCACTTTGTCATGACTCCCTCCCTCCAAAGATACCGTAATGAGGGGAGATAGATAATGACCCCTGAGTCCCACCTTCAGAAGGCCCTAGGTTGGTGACTAGCATCGAGGGTATAAAAATATCATGATATGGGAGGAATTACCCTCTATCATATAAATAGGGTTAGTATATAAGATAAATCATCCACAATAAACTCCATGACATAATATAAAAGAAACCCAAACCATCACATAATGCATGTAAAAATGAAATATATATAACAAAATCATCCAAACTAAATACCTAAAAGAACAGTTAAGGCAACGACACAACATCTATCCAAAATTCCAAGATAGAAATGTCTTGAACAGTCCATATAATCCTCCTAGAAACTTGAAAATAGTTTTATATATGTAGGGTGAGAATACAAGTATACCTAGTAATAAAACCAATGTCTCTCATGCACATGTGAAAGAAGCATACTAATTCACCTGTGAGAAAATAGTAGAACCAAACAACACCCATATAGGTATACTAACCAAACCCAACCTCAGAAAGGAATGGTCACCAAATAATGCAAGTCATGTAATATAATATAACATGATTACATCGATAAGGGTACCCAACACCACTTTCCCACTTGTATTCAACTATCACACCCAACATCGTACGTCCTGGAGCTCGCATCTCTTCCATATACCACACTGCCCCACAAGCATGATCACAACACACCTTGCTCGAAGACACCTATGTTCACCGCTCTACAAGAATGGCCATGTTACACATCACTTGAAGACACCTAGTCTACCACCCCACAAGCACGGTCACGTCTCACCCGAAAACACCTGGGCCATCATATCTCACCTGCAAACACCTAGTCGATCACAACCACCATATAATTCACTATCAAATCTTCAACCATCACAACCTTTGCAATATATACCTCTCATAGAAGAGAGAGTGGGAAGGAGTGGGTACCCATCCATCCTTCCTCACCGGATGTTGGTAAAACCACCACTATGTGACTATGCAGGTGTCAGTACGTAGTGATCGGCATGGGTGGGGTGCATATAGAAATCATAAGAATATAAAAGTATATATATATATATATATATAATATCAAACACTCAAGACCAAACTATGAGTTCAAAAAAAAACTAACCAAATCACAATACCATCACTTTTACTGCCACCTCTAAATGCATGACCCTTCACATCAAGCCACAAACCCCATTTTGCATTTCCAACCAATTCCATTTAATCATTCCATTCTTTTTATTATTTATAATCAACCACATTTAATCAAAAAAGACATAATTTAATTATTCATTTACAATTCTCACCCCATTAACCAAACCAACCCAATCCATTTCAAACACTATCAAACAATTATTTATTTATTTAATCACTACTCTGACATCTAGTACAAAGAAATCAACACCTTGTTGCCCCAAAAGAACAGTCAAACAAACCACCTATTTCCCCCAAAATCACATAAAAACAAACCACCTCATCACCCCAAAAGTACGTCCAAACAAACCACCACACTGCCCCAAAAGCACGGAACATGAACCATAAACCCCACATTCCCAAACCTCACTTCACTGTCCCACAAGCACAACCACACATAACATCACAACAAGATCATTTTACAGATTTACAAAGGGGATTTTAAGACATTTCACTTTATTTTAGGGGTGTTATCACACAAGAAATAATACCAGTGAAACCATTTATTAAGTCATATATAAGTGGTTAATCAATTTCCATTTTAGGGCGATATCACAACAATCACAATAGGCACAATAGTCCCACCACATATCATCCAACACAAATAAATCCCCCAACATCCCCAATTTTTAGTAGGGCCACAAACCCATATAATCCACAATATCACAAGTAATATCAAACCTGAAGAAGAGTACAAATCAAACCCCATTTACCCATTTCAATCCAATTTAACCAATTCGTTATCTTTGATTAAGCTAACACAACAATAATCCATAGATAAAAAAAAGAAAACCCCTCCATCATGATAAAATTAAAGAGAAACGAGGGATTCTATACCTCAAAGAATCTTTTCTGACTCATTTTACATAATAGGGTGAAGAATAATGTCAGTAAACCACAAGAACACCGTAATAAAACATTTATCAACCTACATCACAACCAAATAACATAAAAACGCAACCCAACACATACCCAAAACCATAAAAACATCACCACAACAAATCTTGGGGGAAGAAAAAAATGAAACCTACCAAGAAGAAGGAAGGTATTACCATGGATTTCAAACAAACAACTAATGGGACCAACATATCAAAGAGGGAAAAGAGGAATTGAATAACTCTTAGGGGTGCCTAGGGTTTCCCCAAAATGAGAGGAAGGATAACCCATGACTGAATGAATGAAAATTTGGCCAAAAAGTACTTTTAAAACTGAATTTCATCAAGGATTTACATGACATGTAATCCCCAGTGGTTGGTTTAACTGAAGAACACATCACCTTCTTATTATTTAACCCTGAAAATCTACACGTCATGAACCAACCTTGCAAAATCCATGAACCACCATTATGTGTTTATAAGTACACTTATATGGCGTGTATTTTATTCAGTCATTCTATTAAACATATTGTTCCACTGAAAACTCCCAGAACCTCCCATGAACACCTCCAACAAACAAAATAGGAAAAGTAATGAATCAAGAGGGAACAAACCATTACAAATATAGTTACTAAACAAGGATTATTGGTCCATAAATAGTCCATAGTTGTTATGTTTTACCATATACTAATAAATTGTCTGAAAATAAGTTTTTAATTATTTTAAATCATATAATAAAATATTATTTTTTATAAAATAACATTAATGTCATTTTTCAAACTATTCATTTAATTTTATTTTGCAAACAACATGAAAAAAATGGAACTAGAATATAATAAATTAAAAACTCTATAATGTGTTATTTTTATATTAAAATTATTTGGGACACAATAATTTATTCAAATTATATTACTTTTAACATTTCTAAAATCATTTATTTTGTTTTTCTATTATTTGAATAAATGTTGTATCGACGTTGCGTAAGCATTTAAAGTGATTATTTCATTCCTAAAAATTAAAAATAAATTACTTTGATAAAAAATAATTTCTATTTCAAATAAACCTTTTATAATTGAACATATCATCTGTTTATCCCTATGTCAAAAATTTATAGATAATAAAACAAAGAGAATGACATTTTTAACTTTTTGTTACATAAAATAATATAAAGGTCATAATCAAAGAATTTTGGAACCAAATTGCCATATTTTTAAATAATTGAAGGAAATGAATGAACTAAACTAATAAAATAGGTTACATACAATTATTATAGTCATTTTTAGTCCTTATCATATTATTTTTAACCTCAATTACCTGATTTACCCTTGGCATGGTAACCATTATTTACTATGATTACTATTCATAATGACTAAAAATAAAAGAGACCTATTTACCAATTTTATACCTCATGATTAAAAATATGGAATCTATTTTCAAGATAAAAAATCTATAATAGACATAAATTTATTTAAGATTAAAATTCAAAACATAATGAAAAACTATTTTTTAGAAAAATGCCTTTTTAAGCATAAAAATGTTTTTATACCAAATTAAAGAATAAAATCCATTCAAATGATTATAATTGGATTATGTTTAATCAAAAGGAACTAATGAAATTTTAAAAATAATCTAAAATACAACATGACTTTGAAAATAATTTAAATGAATATACAATTCTTAATAAAAGCCAGTATTTTCACTATTCATTGAAAAATCAAACTTTTCAGAAAAATCTAAAAATTTCACCACAAGATAATTTTGTTATTAGGATTTAAAAAAATGATATCCTTTTTATCAAATAAAATTTCTAAAAGTTTGATGAATTAGTTATGATATTTTCTCACAAAGTAATAAAAACTATTTTTGAAGAAAACATATTTCTTGAAGTTTAAAATGACTTTATTGAAGAACTAGTTATTAATTACTAATAATTTATCAATAAATTTGTATTGATTTGGGAATTTATATATATTTCATAACAAGGTTAATCCTATTAATATATGTTGATCCAAGGACTTGTTTAAAATAGTCATCTTTAAATAATAATGTTTTTATAGTACATCATAATTCTCTTAAATCCTAGTGTTGCATATTAAGCAAGATATTAAGAATAATATTCTTTTAAAAACTCAGGTTATTACGTGTTACCAATTTAATAAACCATGTCCTCTCAATTTGAACTCAGGGTTGGTAAACAAGGGTTTTAAATTTCAAAATACATTTGGTGAAATCACACATCATAAAGGGTTAATAAAACTTCCTATTAGAAAAAGGCGAAATGAAATATGAAGGTCATCTAGAATGAAACATAATTTGGTTTCCAAATAATAGAAAATTAGTGGAAAGTAAAATATGGACATGGAAGAGAAGCATAATATAAAAATAATGATGAAGAGTGTCAGAGATCATTGATCATAAGAAAAATAATGATCATGATAAAATTAATGACCACAAAACCATAAACCAAATATGTGTGAAAAAGACCATTGGTTCATATAAAATTAAGGTAATAGGGTAAATTTTTTGTTTCAAGATACTTTTCCTAGAGTTAATGAATCACTTTATTATTGAGATAATTAACATAAGGAAATATACTTTCTCTGTAAGTAAAATTCATCCTTTAATCAATTTCCACCAAAATATCATCTTTTTCTCCAAACTATGAGTACCCAAGATGAATTTGTTGTGCCTAAGGAACTTAAATAAACTTATAATGGATCTCATAATCCAAAAAATTATAATAATCTATTCATACTATATTTAGACATTCACCAAAACCAAAATTGTTAGCACAAGGTAAGATAATTCCCCAAAAGAATAAACCTTCATATCAATAAATACAACATTAATCTCCAAAGACTAAATAATAACACAAAAATTTCACTTTAGTTCATTAGATAAAACTAACCTAAAAATTCTTTAAAATATTCCCAACTAAGTTTGAAACCCAAAAATCAGAATGATTTAATCACATATTCTTCTCATATTAATTTAACATTTATCTCTAATCAATATTAGTCACTCATAAAGTCATATAACAAAAAATGAATTTACCCTAATCATATAATCTCCAAAATATGCTAATAATTTCTATAAATAACCCATATCACCATAAATCCACATTAGAATCACATATGATTCCAAAAGACAGTTCAAAATTTATTTCTCAAATAAAATCACATAATATTGTATTTAACTTAATCATATAAGGTTCCAAAAATAGTGAGCTTTTTACAATATATCCGTAATCATTTAATCACCCAATAACATTTGAATTCCATGGTTATCTATATGATAAAACAAATGTTCCCAAAATCAACTAAATATTTATCTATAAAATCATTAAAAAAAGTAATTTCATACTAATTAAAACATCATATAGGCTAGTGGTAGGCATTGTACCCTTATCACCCTTCAGTCGTGGTTTCAAGCCCTATGACCTTTTTGAATGCGATGAGTTATCAACCAACTTACATGTTTTCATTTTTAATAAAAAAATTAATATAATTCCTATAACATTCCAAAAAAATGTGATTAACAACTTAAAAAATACAACAACATTTTTCTAAAATAATCATTCACGTTAATTTTATGGGTTACGTATACCTCAACCTAATAAAATGTTTCCAAAAAATATCATTAGTTATCTTAAAATATCATCACTTAAAACCAAGAAAAAGGTTTATAATCCTTTGAACTTATGATCAACCTTAAACTTATAAACATATGATGGTATCCATGACACATAAGTTAACCTCAAATGAAAAAAATTAATCTTTAAGGATATATAAACATTTCATCTGATAAAAAATATAATAAAATGACCTTAGACATTACATAATCTTGAGTTCTAAGAAAATAATTCATTTTCTTACATTTTAGGATCTTTACAGTTTAGAGTTTTATAGAATTAGGCCATCACCTGTACATAAATAAATATTACATCAAAAAGTATACACATCTACTCAATATCTATTTTCTCACAAATCCAATATTTTATGAAATAAAAAGTTTTCTTTTCATTAAATATCTTCATAATTTTCATCTTGACATCATAATTGTCCCTACTCATCCTTAAAACTCTTTGAAAAACATTTTAAAACATGGGATGAGCAAAAAAATCTCAGTAAGGGGCATATAACAATAAAGAAATAATCCTGTTAGTTTATGAATGATTATATAAGATTTTTTTTTTCAAAATAAATATTTTTGTTCATAAGAAAAATTTTATTACACAAAAATAATCTTTAATACCCAAAGATTTTCATAATCCATTTCATTATGAATCTTAAAGGAAAAAATAAAACTCATAAAGGTTTCTTTACAATCATGAAAAACTTTTTAAAACTTTATCAAAAAATTTATACATTTCACCCTTATGAAGTGGAATATAATTTCCTTTAAACATAAGATCATGATTAATCACATGAGATAATAACATAAAAACATGGTATCATAAGATCATGGAAATATAAGAAATATGGAAGAACCAAAAACATGAATTTTAAGTATAATTCAAGGAAAAATACTAAGACAACATCACATGGTTGGCAGAGTCCCATATTGGATTAGGTTTACTCCTTTAAAACTAGAGGGGGTGAACTTGATTAGGGGATATGCCCTCGGTTTACACTATTTTCTACCCCCATAGGTGGGGGACCTTGTTTTGTTTCTGCGTATTTATTTTGAATAAAAATCATAGCGATTGGATGGATATCATAATCAAAGGAGATTTAATAAAGAAGACATTTGATAAATAAAAATAAGACATGTATCACCCCATCAAGGAAGGGAGAATAAGCTAGGTATATATGTTAGAGACATATATATATATAATGGAATTCTATAACATTAAATATATAGAAAGGGAAAGTGAGTTAGAGAGGCAAATGTCATAACCCAAATAAAAAAGTGGTTTAGAGAGATCCCTTACACTAATAAGAAAAACATTTCTAGACACCAAAATATAAGTTCCATTTAAAACTGTTTTTTAAAATCCTTAGAACCAATTGGAAGAAGTTTTTTTCATTGAAGAAAACATGGAAGCTTATAAAGGAATCCAAACATTAAGTTACAGTTATAGTGGTGGGGAAAACAATTTTTTGTCTTTTGTAAATAAAGTCAAAATTTTCCATATAAAACATATAAAAACTTTACTTTTAAAAACCTTTTAAATAAATTAAAAATAGATATAAAATTTTCTTTATAATTCATTTATGTCCTTATAAACACATTAATAAAATAATTTTAAGAATATGGAAATTAAAGAGAAATATTTTGAAAACAAATCTTCAAAACCTTTAAAATGATTTTTTATAGTAAAGTGTCCATTACCTTGAGTTTGATTCATCATGTATGTTCTTATCTACCAGAATAATAAACTTATGTTAATTATTTACTTGGTTAAGAACCCTTTTCAAGTTTATTATTCCTTTTTATTTTATCTATTACAATGCTATATTAAATTAATTTTGTAGGTGAACTATGGTTAGTGAGGTCATTATTACCTCATTTAGAAAATAAAATTCTAGACATAATTATCATTTTTATATATTAATTTTACTTTTAATTCCAATAATGAAATATGGTTCTGAAAAATAAAACACGTTATATTCATGTAGATATTATGTTGTATGTACGCATGAGTAACATTTCCATTTTTCAATGATCATGATGAAAAAAATATAATAATTATTTTATATTTCTAGAATGATAATTATATCATAAATACCTTTTTATTTCTTTATATACTTATATATAACATCCATTTGATTTGGGTATAAAAAATTAATCACATCGCATTGAGGATGTGTTAGTGCACAAATATTCATTGTAACACCCCAAGCATCCATGGTATATTTCCCTTTGAATAATGCAATAGCTTGCATTGGACGCAACTTCGAGATTCTAACACACTGTGACCAATCAAAATAGCCGTTATGAATAGTAATACCCACTTTTTGAGATTTTATAAATTTTATCTTTCAAAATGGAGTTCATTTTTGGATTTGGAATATCTATTTATCCTAGGGTGAAATTTTGTTATTTTTCTGAAAACTTTCAATTTTTGATGAATAGTGAAAATTACTAAATTTTAAATAAAAACAACTTTTTTAATCGAAAAACTTAATAGTGATAAATTATGAATTTGTGTGGTTTTAAAGTATATTTAGAATATATTTTTATCATTTAATACAATTTTGGTCATTGGACATAATTTCACATTTAAACCGGACATAAACAAGTGTTATTCTTTTGATTGTTATTATTTCTTAAAAACACGCTTTTTGTTTTGACAGCGAGAATTAATTTTAAATTAATTTCTGCCACTTCTGTGTTTTGAATTTGAAAAAATGGATTCCATATTTTTAATCAGTATTTCCAAATTGTGTAAATATTTAACTCTTATTTTAGACATTTTAATAATTACTTCGGTAAATATTTTATTTACCAAGGTTAAAGGGTAAATCCGGTAACTAAGGGTAACAAAATATATAATAATAATAATAAATTACACTAAAACGTGTCCTAAACCAATTGGTTGAAACATGTCCAACCATGATAATATTTGGGTCGATTTTGGGACCCCATGGAGCAACATGTAAGTGATAATGACACTTTATATTAATTTAGTTAAAGTAAATACAAAAATGACATAAGCGTATATCTTTCAGAAAAACAATTATTATATAGGGTATTATATGTAATATTTTCGAATACAAATTTTAATAAGAAATATAGAAATATTTTCTACATAATGGTATTTTATTTATAATTTTTATACATTGAATAATTAAATTTATTTACGACACAATAATGATGCATTATTTTCCTTATTAATGAAAGAATCAAATAATTGGTATTATAAATGTTAAAATAAATATAATTTGAATGTTTTGATGCCATAAAATAATTTTATTGGTTAATTTTACATGTTAGTATTTCTTAAATGATTTTTTTAGAATTAATAAATATTTTAATACTTAAAAAAATAAATTATTGAATAGTGTCAAAATTGACATAAATGAGTTTTTAAAACAAATATTATATTATTAATTGATATTCTATTCCTAAAAATCTAAGGTTCAGCCAAATGACTTACATAATGATTTGTGTATCATTAATGGACCACTTGGGGGTCTCTTGGAAGTATATAGTATGTTCATTAACCATATAATATAAAAATATAAAGTGACATGGTAAATGTTAAACTAATTAACTAAGAGTTAAAACTAAAAGATAAGGTTAACAAAGTGACCCAAACCTATCTAAAACCTATTAGTTGAGTTTTTGTCGACCAATAACCACCTTATAATTTGAATAATCCACTTTGGAGTCATTATAAACCGAATATGAATTTATTTTAAAATAATATTTTAAGTTTTTCCTAAGGTGCCCCTCACCCCTCTTATAAAAGGGCACTCCCCCTTCACTCTAATTAACATCTTATAAGCCATTTGGATTGGCCAAAACCTGCCCAAATACCCTCTACACTATCCTCCCTTCAACTTAGAGGCCTTAGTTATATCATAAATCCAACCTAAGGATCCCTTTTGATCAAATCAAAAGGAAGAACCCGAAGAAGAGGTAATGATTTCACCACCCTCTTTCAAGTTCCTTTCTTCTTCCACTTCCTTTTTCTTTGTTGTTTCCATTCACAGATAATAACTCCAGTATATTATATATACTGTGAGGTTATTATAATTATTTTACAACCAAATTCATTATTCTATCCACCCTTTGAATGACATGTCACCATACGTGCGTACGCACAACTTATCGTCTCCACATCGTGGTGTAATTGTTATTCAATACATTATTATTTGGATGGGTATAATAATGATGTGTATTTGATGTAAATAATAAATATAAAATGATAAGTATTATATATATATATATATAATATACCATCCAATTATATATTATTTTTAATATCAAAAGAATGATATTTTCCCTCGTGCATACGTACAGATTACCGTCTCCACGACGCGATGAGATTCATTTCCAAGTTCACCATTCATCGACGATTATAAAAATATATATTACTAATAAGTATGTAATATATGAAATAATAATGATACTGGAGATATATATACTTATATATATAAGTATTTATGTACTTACATATATCTTATTCACTTACTTCCGTTCAATACTATATGAAAACGGAAACAACGTTTATGCGTACGTACCGACTACCGTCTCCATAAATAGTGTTTTCCATTTCATATATACGTTTATTATACATATTTATATTCTAAATATATATGATATATAAATCATGTTTTATATTATAAAAGTATTTAAATCATGATCTAAGTGATACAATCAAGAGTAACAAGTTAACACACATACGATAAAGAAAGCGATTATTGCCCGAAATATTAATATAACATGGAAATTATTATTAAATGGGTAGTATAAAGTCATAAATGAATAATGTATGATATCATAAATATTAATATGGTTCTGTTATAATTTAATAACATACTATAGTCTTCATATAGGAGGTTAAACGTACCCTCGACTAAAGTAAAGTTCAAGGTAAGGGGTTTTCATCTCACTCATTCCCATGAGATTCATGCCATATTGCCACTATTACCTTTTGTTTGGGGTAAGTACATCCCAAAATTTTATTATTTGTTTTATACACTTTAATTTATGTGTATTTACATATTAATTTCTTGATACCTCTTTCATGGGGTATATGTTTCGTAACTTATCAAATTTGTAAGGGTTAATTTCAAAATCTCTTTATTATCCAAGGTTTTTTTTACGTAAGTATCTATCGGTACATATTTATTATCCATGTCCATGTTTTATGAAAGAGTTTTCAAAGGGATTCTTTTAAGGGAATTTTTTTTACTAAAACATCATTTCAAATGTTTTAAATATTTATTCTTCTAAATCTTGCTCATTAATGTCCATGTCTTCAAAATGGTTTTTAAGGATTTATTTATATGGACATGAATGTTTTTAAAATGTTAATTCCTTTCAAAAGTTTCAAATTGTTATGGGACACTTTGATTAAAAAATGTCTTTAAATGTCTTCTTTTCTAAATTTTGTGACTTTTAAATGTTTTCAAGAAAAATGGATATTTCTCTCAAAGAGTTTTACAAATCATTTTCATCTATGTCAACATCCTTTGATGGATTTTAAACTTGTTTGAAGATGATTTATTATGATACAAATCTTCCATATTGTATTGAAGTTTTTGTGATATGTTTGATTGTGGTTGTGTTATTTTTATACCATTCATGGTTTATAGAGAAAGTATTGACATTTTTTATGCTAGTTTTAATACGAAAGTTTATGTTATAACCTTTTTGTATGAGGAATTAATTGGACTTAGTAAGTGACGGGTGGACCCTACTATATCTCCTCGATGCATCGGTAGGTCTCATGAGACAAACTAGTGTCTTGGAACAAGGCCTTGATAAAATATTATTTTTAGTCTTGGCACAAGGCCTTGACTATGTGGTTATGATAGTCCGACATTATGCATTCCATCATTATGAAAGTGGTTAGTGATATTGCATATGATTATTCGACTAGTAGAATATCCACGTGAACAAGTAAATATAATTACTTCATTTTATTTTTTCCATATTATGATGAAGTTCAAGTTTAAAAGGATTTTTTTAGTTATAAATTACCTTAAATGTTTATGCTTATTTATGAAGGTTTCTACTGTATTGTTATCCTTACTGAGCATCTGAGCTCACCCCTTTCTATGTTTTATTTTTTCCAGGATTCAAAGAAGTGTATTATGATTGATATGCAGGGTTAAGCCAAGGGAATAATGACATTCGTGAAGGATTATTTATGTCATTTCATATGTTATGAAGTGTAATGTAACATTAATGTATGTAATCTATTTTCCAAGACTGCTAAACTGATCAGTCCTTCGGGACATGATTCCTTGTAATCATGATAATGTATTAAAATAATGCACCGAATCTGGCTAACTTGGGTCAGGGCATTACAGTTGGTATCAGAGGAAGTTTAACAATAACCTTGGAAGCTAGATTTAGATAAACTCTGATTAGAGCACATATCCCTAAGATAGAATTTGAGGATAAGTATAGAAGAACTTCCTTGAATTTTGATATTGTAGAGATTTTGTGAGTTTTCCGAACAATACATCCCTACCTGGATACGAGCAGGTAGAGGTGGATCTGGCACAGATGTACCTAGGGGTAAAACCCGAAAACATCTCTTTGAGCTAGACTCAAACGGGAACTGGTGCACAACAACGGGCCTCGCTACACTTTTTGTTACGACACTCCTAGGTGATATTTTTAGGATAATTCTCATTTTCTTTACAAACCATTATGAAGGGTTTATGAGTATATACCTACTCTAAGAAGAAATTTTTATGATTATAGATTATATCCACAAACTATTTAATTTATGTTAAGTGTTTTAAAAGTTTGAGATTAGGTATTGATATTCATAAAATAATCTAGTGTATGCCATTGTTTAGAAATGGCGCCCAGTAGAAAGAATGAGAAATCCAACAATATGCATGATCCAAAGAGTAAGAAAGATCATATCTTTCATGGTCTTAATCCAGAATTTAGAAGGGAAATAGTCTCCCACATATTATCATCATATGAATAAATAGTATCATGTGTTGATAAGATAAGTAAAAAAATTTCGGAGTCCTATGGATTTGAAGGGAATCCAGAGAAGGAAAGGATGGTAGAGAGAAGGACAGATAAAGGGAAGAAGGTAAAGAATGATTTTACAATATGTGATAACTGTGGAAAGAATCACCTTGGAAAATTCTTGAAGGGAATGGGAGTATGTTATAAGTGTGGAGAAAAAGGACACCAAGTATGTGACTACAAGGGTAAGAAAAAAGTTTCAAATGTACAATGCTTCATCTGCGAGGAGTTTGGAAACTACGCTAACCAATGTCCCAGTCATCAGACTATGCCGCAAATTATGCTATTGGATAATTATCACGTTATGATACTACCCCAGATGAATAGGAATGACTAGTGTTCTTATGTTGTTATTTTGGAATTATTTTATTGAAGTGTTGTATCAATGGTGTACTGGAAATAAATAAGGATTATACTGCAGTATTATTTCATCGAGGATTTGAGATTTTATGGTACTAAGAAAAGTGACTCTACAGCGAGTTAAAATTTTTGGAAATTACATGGTTGAAGGAAAGATAAACCTTAATATTGTCCTAATATTGAGGTACTGATTTTGGAATAAGATATGGTTGATTTGGGTAAATTATATTGGATATTCTTGAATGCCTTGAAACTGATTAAAGATTTGTATATTCCATAATTGTTGGATTTTACAACATTTTTGGATGGATGAAGTATATCCAGTATTCTATAAGGAATAAGAGAGCATGAATGTAATCAATAAGGTTTTATGGTAATTTAGGATGTTTCAGTGTTTTAAAAGTATACATGATGAAGGTATTCACATGCTATTACGGGGTAAAAAGTATCTACATTATGTTTACCTTTCATATAAATTTTGGACTGAGAGTTTACAGAAGTATTTTTGATAAGTATAAAGGTTGGAAATGATTATATTTTACATTGAATACTATTGTTAAAGTTATTTTTGGATATTTTTTAAAAAGGTCAACACACAGAACATGTGACAACCCATCGCATCAGACAAAGCTGCGGGAATCGAACTCAAAAACGTAGGGCAATTGGGATTTATTGCCTACCACTAGACAACGTGAAGTTCCTAGAGTGTATATTGTAGTTTTTTTTAAAAAGTTCTGATAGATGAATTATTAATTAATTTTTGGATCCCGATACGGTTAGGATACATAGAATATTTTTTAGTTCTATTAACTTTTGGAGTGAAAGATGGGTTTGTGGTAAAAATTTATTAAAGAATGAAAGTCTACATGGCTAGTAAGTATATTTACTTACATTCTTAGTAAATCTCCTAAATAAATCCCTCAACTTTATGAAAGGTAACTTAAAACAAAAACGTTGTCGTTTAACTTTTCCTACCGGGGAATCAAAGACCATTTAACCAATCACAAGTTTGTGATTTTATTGTAGTTAACTTTCTCCTAATCATGTTTTCTACAACTCTCCCTCAGACCTTGATTGTTTGTTTCTCCACTATATCTATGTTTTCATATAATCCTAGAATGGTCTATATCGGGTGACCTTTGTACTTCTCTTTCTTTCTTTTAAAGTTATATTTTTAATAACCCTATTTCCGATATGGGTTTTCCACAAAGGTATTTTCTATTTTCAACCTTTTATTTTCGAAGAACATTTTAAAATTTCGATGATGAAATTTATTGAAGGAGGGAAGAATTTAAAACCCCAAGCTTCCATTGTACATTTCCCTTTGAATAATGCAATAGCTTGCATTGTATGCAACTTTGATATTCTAACACACTGTGACCAATCAAAATAGCCGTTACGAATAGTAATACCCATTTTTTGAAATTTTATAAATTTTATCTTTCAAAATGGACATAATTTTTGGATTCGGAATATTGAAATTAGCCTAGGGTGAAATTTTGGTATTTTTCTGAAAACATTCAATTTTTGATGAATAGTTAAAATTACTAAATTTTAATTAAAAATAACTTTTTTATCGAAATAATTAATAGTGATAAATTATGAATTTGAGTGGGTTTAAAGTATATTTAGAATATATTTTTACCATTTAATACAATTTTGTTCATTGGATATAATTTCATATTTAAACCGGACATAAACAAGTGTCAATCTTTTGATTGTTATTATTTCTTAAAAACACGTTTTTTGTTTTGACAGCGGGAATTAATTTTAAATTAATTTCTGCCACTTATGTGTTTTGAATTTGGAAAAATGGATTCCATATTTGGAATCAGGATGTCCAAATTGTTTAAATAGGTAACTATTATTTTAGACATTTTGAATAATTACTTCGGTAAATATTTTATTTATTATGGTTAAAGGGTAAATCCGGTAACTAAGGGTAAAAATATAATATTATAATAATAATAAATTACCCTAAAACATGTCCTAACCCTATTTTTTGATACATGTCCGACCATGGGAATATTTGGGTCGATTTTGGGACCCCATGGAGCCACTTGTAAGTGATAATGACACTTTATATTAATTAAGTTAAAGTAAATACAAAAATGACATAAGCATATATCTTTTAGCAAAACAATTTTTACATAGGGTTATATAAGTTTTATTTTTGAATATAAATATTCATTAGAAATCTATAAATATTTCCTATATAATGGTATTTTATTCATAATTATTATACATTTAATAATTAAATTTATTTATGACACAACAATGATGCAATATTTTCCTTATTAATGAAAGAATCAAATAATTGATATTATAAATGTAAAAATAAATATAATTTGAAAGTTTTGATGACATAAAATAATTTTATTGGTTAATATCACATGTTAGTATTTCTTAAATAATTTTTTTTCTAATTAATAAAGTTTTTATGGCTTTAACAAAAATCAATTATTCAATAGTGTCAAAATTGACATAAATGAGTTTTTAAGAAAAATATTATATTATTAATTGATACTATATTCCAAAAAATCTACGGTTCAGCCAAAGGACTTATATAATTATATGTGTATCATTAATGGACCACTTGGGGGTCTCTTGGAAGTATATAGTAAGTTTATTAACCATATAATATAAAAATAAAATGTGACATGGTAAATGTCAAACTAATTAACTAAGAGTTAAAACTAAAAGATAAGGTTAATAAAGTGACACAAACTTGTATAAAACCTATTGGTTGAGCTTTTTTCGACCTATCAACACCTTATAATTTTAATAATTTACTTTTGAGACATTAGAAACCGAATATGAATTTATTATAAAATAATATTTTAGGTTTTTCCTAAGGTGCCCCTCACCCCTCTTATAAAAGGGCACTCCCCCTTCGCTCTAATTCACACCTTCAAAGCCATTTGGATTGGCCAAAACCTGCACAAATACCATCTAAACTATCCTACATTAAACCTATATTCCTTAGTTTGATCAGAAAGCCAACCTATGGAGCCCTTTTGAATAAATCAAAAGGAAGAACCCGAAGAAGAGGTAATGATTTCACCACCCTCTTTCAAGTTCCTTTCTTCTTCCACTTCCTTTTTCTTTGTTGTTTACATTATAAAATAATATATCCAGTATATTATATATACTGTGATGTTATTATAATTATGGTATAACCAAATTCATTATTCTATCCACCCTTTGAATGAAAAGTCACCATACGTGCGTACGTACGACTTACCATCTCCACGCCGTTGTATAATTGTTATTCAATACATTATTATTTGGATGAGTATAATAATGATGTGTATTTGAAGTAAATAATAAATATAAAATGATAAGGATTATGCATATGTGATATAACATCCAATTATATATTATTTTTAATATCAAAATAATGATATTTTCGCTCGTGCGTACGTACGGATTACCGTCTCCACGACGCGATGAGATTCATTTCCAAGTTCACCATTCATCGACGATTAAAAATATATATATTACTAATAAGTATGTAATATATGAAATAATAATGATACTGGAGATATATATATATATATTTATATATAATTATTTATTTACTTACATATATCTTATTCACTTACTTCCGTTCAATACTATATGAAAACAGAAAAAACGTTTATGCGTAGGTACGGACTACCGTCTCCATAAAAGGTGTTTTCCATTTAATATATAAGTCTACCATACATATTTATATTCTATATAAATATGATATATACATAAGTTTTTATATTCTGGAAGTATTTAAATCATGATCTAAGTGATACAATCAAGAGTAACAAGTTAAAACACGTACGAAAAAGAAAGCGATTATTACCCGAAATATTAATATAACATGGAAATTATTATTAAATGGGTAGTATAATGTTATAAATGAATAATTTATGATATCATAAATATTTATATGATTCTGGTATAATTTAATAACATACTATAGTCTTTATTCAGAAGGTTAAACGTACCCTCGACTAAAGGAAAGTGCAAGGTAAGGGGTTTTCATCTCACTCCTTATTCCCATGAGATTAATGCCATATTGCAATTATTACCATTTGTGTGGTGTATGTACTACCCATAATTGTATTCTTTGTGTAATACACTTTAATTTATGTGTATTTACATATTCATTGTATGATACCTCTTTCATGGGGTGTATGTTTCGTAAGTTACCAAATTGGTAAGGGTTAATTTCATAATCTCTTTATTATCCGAGGTATTTTTTACGTAAGTATCTACTGGGACATATTTATTATCCAGGTCCATGTTTTATGAAAGAGTTTTCAAAGGGATTCTTTTAAGGGACTTTTTTTTACTAAAACATCATTTCAAATGTTTTAAATATTTATTCTTCTAAATATTTCTCATTAATTTCCTTGTCTTCAAAATGGGTTTTAAGGATTTATTTATATGGACATGCATGTTTTTAAAATGTTAATTCCTTTCAAAAGTTTTAAATTGGTATGGGACACTTTGATTCAAAAATATCTTTAAATGTATTCATTTTTAAATTGTGTGACTTTTAAATTTTTTTGAGAAAATTGATATTTCTCTCAAAGATTTTTACAAATCATTTTCATCTATGTTAGCATCCTTTGATGGATTTTAAACTTGTTTGAAGATGATTTATTATGATACAAATCTTCCATATTGTATTGAAGGTTTTGTGATATGTTTGACTGCGGATGTTTTATTTTTTTCCATTAATGGTTTATGGAGAAAGTATTGATATTTAGTATCATAGTTTTAATACGAAAGTTTATGTTATAACCTTTTCGTATGAGGAATTCATTGGACTTATTAAGTGATTGGTGGAGCCCTCTATAGCTCCTCGATGCATCGGTAGGTCTCATGAGAAAAACTAGTGTCTTGGCACAAGGCCTTGGAAAAATCTTATTTTTAGTCTTGGTATAAGGCCTTGACTATGTGTTTATGATAGTCTGGAATTATGCATTCCATCATTATGAAAGTGGTTAGTGATATTGCATGTGATTATTAAACTAGTAGAATATCCATGTGAACAAGTAAATGGAATTACTTCAATTTATTTTTTCCATATTATGCTGAAGTTCAAGTTTGAAAGGCTATTTTGTTTTAGTTATATATTTCCTTAAATGTTTATGATTATTTATGAAGGTTTTCGCAATTTTGTTATCCTTACTGAGCATCTGATCTCATCCCTTTCTATGTTTTATTTTTCCCCGGATTCCAAGAAGTGTATTGTGATTGATATGCAGGGTTAAGCCATGGGAATAATGACGTTCGTGAAGGATTATTTATGTTGTTTTGTATGTTATGAATTGTAATGTAACATTCATGTATATAATCTATTTTCCAAGACAGCTAAACTGATCAGTCCTTCGGGACATGACTCCTTGTAATCATGCTAATGTATTAAAATAATGCACCGACTCTGGGTAACTGGGGTCGGGGCATTACATGCATGAATGCAATTATCATTTTTATATGTATTAAACGGTAAGAAATTGTATGATATATTATATTTAAATAATGATAAATATGTCATGAATATAATATATATTCATTAAATCCGTCATTATAACTAGTTGTGAGGGGTAGTGATATAAATGAAACTACACTGGTTCGCGTGGCGGTAGTTCTCCATGCACATGTACGGCGATTTCATTTACAATTTAATGAAATACAATATGGATATAAGTTCTTAAAATAAAATAAAAACATCTTAGTATTTGTAATATAATGGTGTTATTATTTCATCAATGTTTAAGATGATTTTAAGGAGGTGTAAGAATAAATAAAACTAAAACATTTGGTTAAAAGCTATACACATTCCCTAGAAAATATCCATTTTTACACCTTAATGCATATAAGGATAGTATTTTTACCAAAAAAGACATCTAGAATATGGGTAGAGTTTCTAGGAATGAATATGGGTAGATAATGACCAAACTAAATTAATTTTTAAGTGCGAATATAATAGGAGAGGATGTACCCTTTTATATGTGAGTGGAGGAGCACTCATCGAATCTTATAATTTATTAAATTAATATAAATTATTTCTCATTAAAAAATGAATCCAAAATTATATATTTTTAATATAGGATGATTATGGGTCAAAATAATCTTATTCAATAAAATTTGGATGATTTTAGACTAATTTTTTATACTTATCATTTTGTTTTAACCCCCTGTGAACCCTTTTGATAATTAGAGTGATAACAATGTTTTTACTATTTAGCGGTTAATATAGTTACTATAAAATTAAAAGTGGCCCATAAATATACCATAGTTGATATTTTTAAACATATATCAATCACTTGGATGAATATAATATTTTTAGGAATTTTAAATCATTTAATAAAATATTATTTATTTTAAAACAACTTTAATGTCAATTTTGGAACTATTCATTTAATTTGAAATTGAAAACAACATGAAAATAATGTAAGTGGAAGATAATCCATTAAAAATCTTAAATATGTTATTTTTATCTTCAAATTTTTTGGCACACAATAATTCATTAAAACTATATTACTTTTAACATTTTAAAAAACATTTATTTTATTTTTCTATTTACCGAATAATTTTTTTGTCAATATTACGTATTAATTTAAGGTGATTATTTCATTCATAAAATTAAAAAAATTACCTTGATAAAAAAATAATTTATATTTCAAAAAAATCTTTTTATAACTAAAAATAACCCTTGTTTATCCCTATGCCAAAACTTTAGAGATAATAAAAGAAAGAGAATGAAATTTTAAACTTTTCATTACATAAAATAATATAACAGTAAAATTAAAATAAATAGCGAACCAAGTTGCCATATTTTAGAAGAATGGATGTAAATGGAGGAAATAAACTCATCCAATTCAATAAATTCAAGTTTTAGAGTCATTTTAGTCATTATAATATTATTTTTAACATCAATTACCCGATTTACCCTTCTTGTGGTGATAATTAAAAATTTATTTTTTCAAATAAAATCCCATAATATTCTATCTAGTTTAATTATATAAGGTTCCCAAAATATTGAACTTTTTCCAAAATATATTTAATCACTTAATCACCCAATCACTTTTCAATCCCATTGTTATCTATATGATAAAATATATGTTCCCAAAATCAACTTAATATTTATCTATAAAATCCATAAAAAAGTAATTTCATAGTAACTGGTACATCACATAGGTCAGTGGTAAGCATTTCACCCTTGTCACCTTTCAGTTGTGGGTTCAATCCCCATAGCCTTATCGAATGCGACATGTTGTTGTCTGACCAACAAGTTGTACCTTTTTACTAAAACAACATTAATATAATTCCTATAACATTCCAAAAAATGTCATGAACATCCTTAAAAATGTAACACAAATATTTTAAAATAATTCTTCAAGTTAACCCTAAGTGTTACATATACCTCAACCTAATAAAATATTTTAAAAAAGTATCAGTAGTAACCTTAAAATATCATCACTTAAAAGCTCAAAAGGTGTGTCTAAAACTTTGAACTTATGATAAACCTTAAACATATAAACCTATAATGGTATCCATAACACTGAAGTTAACCTCAAATGAAAACATCCTAATCTCCAAAGTAATATTCAAATTCACTCAAATACCAAATATAATGACCCAAACTTAAAACAAAACATAATAATAAGTTTTAAGTCAAGAATCCATTTTCTTACATTTTCAAATCTTTAAATTTTTGAGTATTAGAGAATTAGGTCATCAACCTTAAATAAATAAATATTACATAAAAAAGTTTACACTTCCATTTTTTATCCATTTTTACCACAAAACAAATATTTTATGATATAATAAGTTTTCTTTTCATGAAATATCTTCAAAATTTTCATCTTGAACTCATCCTTGTCCCTACTCATCCTTAAAACCCTATGAAAAACATTTTAAAACATGATATGAGCACAAAAATCTTAGTAAGCAACATATAAAAAAATAAATAAATAAACTTGTTAGTTCATGAATGCTTATACAAGATTTTTCATCTTCAAAATTAAACTTTGAGCACAAAATAAATATTTTATTACCCAAGAAATCAAATTTTCTACCCAAAGATTTTCATAAACCATTTCCTAAGGAATCTTAAAGGAAAAATGAAACTCATAAATATTACTTTACAATCATGAAAAACTTATGATTTTTTCCAAAATTTATACATTTCAACCTTACGAAGTAGCATATAATTTTCTTTAAGAATATACTCATGGGTAATCACCCGAGAATATAACATAAACAACATTTTATCCAAGACAACATCACATGGTGGAAAGAGTACCACTATGGATTAGGTTTACTCTCTAATACCATACATAATGTATCATGATACTAAAAATTTACCCAATGCATTGAAGAACTATCTGGGAGAACCCATCATCACATGTTCATGATTATGTGTGCCAGAAAAGGAAATAAATTATAAATAATAATCATAAGAATTATAGATGGATAGAAATCAGTTTCATAATCTTACCTCATATTATAATCAAAGGAGATTTCATGAAGAAACCATTTGAGAAATGAACATAATGCAAGTATCACCCCATCAATAAAGAAAGAATAAGCTAGTTATATATGTGAGATATATATATTATCACAAACTAGCCTGGGCACCTTGATAACCTGATAATTGATATGATCCTGACATAGCCGAAAGGGTGTTCCCAATCCCCACGGGTTGACGACTAGAAAATGAAATCATATAACATGAAAGTGGGAATGGATTTTCTAGAGACAAAACAGAATCAAGATAAAGAATTCATTATGCATGCAAGGAAATCTCTATAGGGAAAATTATATCAGAAGTAAAATAGACGATAACATCCCAAAGTACCAGAAAACAAGGAAAAAATCCCACGTCCCAATGGAATCAACAACAACAAATCCAAGGATAAACAACAAGAACCACCTCTAAGTGGCACTTTTCCCCTGCTCAAAACTAAAAGGAGATAATCTATAAAAACCCAAAGGCACATGTAGGGTGTGATCTATAATCCGTATAGGGTCTCCCCAAGGATTCCATAAAAGATGCCAACATTTAATCAACCAAATAAATCTTTGAATTTTAAATAAATAGGCATGGAAGTTCAAAAACATATTTAAAAAAAATAATGATTTATACTTCAAATGATGGAAATAAATCGAAAAATGGCTTAAATAAATATTTTACATAAAATAATTTATATAAATTTAGAAGGCATGTGTAAAATAGTTTACAACAAACAATGGCATATATTTCAAATACAAACAATGAGAAACATGGTTATATACCAAAAGGTATGATAGTTACAGGCTATGAGATCCTCCAACTCTCTAAGGTGATCACAGAAAAATGTGTATACCCATGTCCCTTTAATAATGGCCAAAGAAGACTCATCACTATCCCATCAGGGATGTGACCTGTTGCACTAGGTTTTGTTTCATTTGTAAAGAGTCAAGAAGAGTTCTATCCTAATAACTCACAAACTACCTAGGATTTCATGTAATCTAATCACAAAAAGTTTAAAAATTTATTTGAAAACTATTTTAAAAAGTAATTCATCCCATTAGACATTTCAAAGATGCCAAAATCCATTTTAAAAACCAACATATAAGTTTTTAATCAAAACATGCCTTCTTTCAAGATAAAACCATTGAGTTTATATCAGAACCATTTCAATCCATTTTATCAAATACCAATTTGAAATCAATTAAATCAATTTCACAATTCAAATTCTATAATAAAATGCCACAATTTAATTTAAACAATTTCTATCCAATTTCACAACACACACCAATTCAATGGAATTGGGGTTTGTTTGCCAATTTCATGCCAAATCCAATTTTAAATCCAAGTCCCCCAATTCAATTGAATTAGAGTTTCAGTAAACCAATTGAAATAAAATTAACAATCAATTTAATTTAAATAAATAAATATAGGGTTAATAAAAATTGTCTATCATAACGAAACCACATACCTTTTTCACAAAAACACAACACCCATGACAGAACCTGCAAACAAGAATGAAGTTGCAGAAGATCTAGGAACTCAACCTAGAAACAAGATTAAAAAACATGAAATTTAGATACCTCAATAACAGAATGATCTATCAAACTTCAAGGAGGTAAATATGAATATATGGATGGATAGGGAAACCACTTACTCATAGAGTCACAACATAATCGCAAAAATGATCAATCGCTGAATGAAACAACCTAGAAGGGTTGGAGGGATCTGAAATCACCCGAGGATAGATCTAGGTCGCGAATAATGAATTATAGAGATGAGGAAATATAAATTTCAGATGATCTATCTATTTAAAAACAACTCTTGGGAGTTTACATGACGTGTAACCCAATTACACATCATGTAATCGACAAGTTCCATAAACGTCAAAAAACCTATCGACTTTTGTTAAAGAGATATTTATTGTTATTTTAGAATTTACACAATGTATAACCACATTAAATGGTGTGTAAATCCCCATAATGATATAGAACCGGTAGGTTTTATGCTTAAAATTTCAACAAATCTCTGATTTCACCATTATAGGTATCCTTTTAAATCCTTCTCAGCCCTACATAGACAATGAAAAAGGAATACCATAACAAGATTTGAAACTTACCTAATAGAAAGGTAACAAGATGTTACCACCTCCCCACTATAATTTTTTCCCTATATGGAATATCAAGAAGATTCCATATAAAAAATGTGAGGCCACTGCTCTCTCATTAGTGCCTCATGCACCCATGTATCATGAGAATCTCAACCATTTTTCCATAGAACCTGAACCAAAGATGTCATCCTCCCATGAAGTACCTTGGTTTCAAAATAAATTATCCTAACTGGTCATTTAGTCACAGATAAATCAGGTTCAACCTCAAGATCTCTCTAGCTCAAAACATGAGGTTGATCAGAAAGATACATTCAAAGTTGTGATATGTGGAACACGTTATATATCGACATCAGCTGCAGTTGAAGTGCTAAATGGTAAGAAAATTTACCCACCTACTAAGAAACCTAAAAAGATCCTACAAAATGATGAGTAATCTTCCTTTGCATCATAATCCATCGATGAAACAACCAAGGTGAAACTTTCAAGAATACCTGGTCACCAACTAAAAACTCCAATAGTCTGTGACAACGATCAACCAAATTTTTATACCAGTTCTGTGCCATCAATATTCACTGACGAATGAACGAAATCTTTTATATAATATCTTGAACCAAGATTTCTAAAACCAAGGAAATTTCACTAATCTCTGACCAAAATAACAGAGATCTATAATTCATACCATACAAGGCCTCAAAATGATAAATTTTGATCATAGACTGATAACTATAGTTAAAAAAACTCAACCAACCCCAAATGATCATCCTAAGCTCAACCAAAGTTGATAAAGCATGCGTATATCATATCCTCAAGAATATGTATAGATCATTATGTTTGGCCATCCGGCTGCAGATTATATGCCACACTAAAATAGACTTGAGATCTTAGTGCCTCTTGAATGACTCTTCAAAAGAGAGAAGTGAACTGGGGATCCCTATTAGTGACTATTGAAGATATAACATAATGAAAATGAAAAATATATTTAATAAAGATATTTCCAAACTCTTAAACATTGGTTGTATCATGAATGGGTATAAAGTGATCCAATTTTTTCAGTCAATCAATCACAACCCATAACACATTCTTCTTTCTCTGGGTATCTAACAACCCAACCACGAAGTCCATAGAGATCTCATCTCACTTCCAAGTCGAAACTGGAAGTGGATTAAGAAAATCCCAAGGTTTTTGGTTCATGGACTTGACCTATTGGAATGTATAAGAATGAGAGACAAAATCAACAATTCCCTATCTCATACCCAACCACCGTAATCTATGCCACATTATATAAAACATCTTCGTGGTTCCTGGGTACACTTTCCACTGTGAATTATTAAACCCCCGTCATATATATATTTACCACTAATGGAACAAAAAATAATTTCTTATAGCATAGAATGTTCTTAGTAGAGAATGAACAGTTAGGAATGGTATCCCCACCATAAATAGAGTCTTTAATTCTAGAAAATTCATCCTCAAGCTACTATTACTAAAGAATCATATCAAGAAGAGCAGTTGTTAACTGAATGCTGGAAAAGGATACCTCAGCCCCTAATTCCCATACTCCAATATATAACTGTGTAAAAAGATCCATCAATTTCCACACTTTCGATGATTCATTCACTGTTTGGGTTGAAAATTTCAAGCTTAAAGAATCTACAATGACATTCCATTTCCCCGAGGTATAAGCAATGTAAATGTAAAAGGACTGCAGTTATTGCACCCAAATCCTCTAGAGGAGTTTTAAATAATTTTTAGAGAACATATAACTCAATATCATGGGTTCTAAATACACAGTAAACCTTTAACTATAAAGGTAATTCCTTAAAATATTAAGCACGTGCATCATAGATGAATGTTTAACATCGCGAGTCAGATAATTTTTCTCGTGTAGCCTATGATGATGAGAGATATGCAATGACATGATCACCCTACATAAGAACAAACCCCAAAACTAAACCTGATGCATTATAGAAACCACATAGACCCACCCGAAATTTGGAAGAGTCAACACTAGTATAGTAGTCAAAAGACATTTCATCGCAACAAATGAATTATGGAATTTCTCATCCCAAACAATCTTTATTCCCTTATGAGTTAGAGCAATAATCAGAGAGGCCAACTTGAGAAGTCTTTTAAAAACTGACGATAATACCCAACTAGACCCCAAACACTATGAATCTCAAAAATATTTTGTTGTTTCTCCCATGTTATACTAGATTTCACCTTCTCATGATCAACTGAGATACCCTGTTTCGACACCACGTGCCCCAAGAAATTCACATCCTGAATCCAAAAATCACATTTTGATAGCTTGACTTTATGTTAGTGATTCATCAACAATTCCAAAATTGCTCTAAGATGACACACATTATCCTCCCTAGACTTAGAGTAAACTAGGTTGTCATCCATAAATTTCACCACAAAGGTATCAAGTTACTCATGGAAAATCCTATTAATTAAAACCATGAAAAATGAAAGAGTATTGATTTGACCAAATGACATGAAAAGGTACTCATAATGGTCATACCTACTCTGAAAGGTGGTTTTATAAATGTCATATTTTTTACCCTCAATTAATGGTAACCATATCAAAGATCAATATCCGAGAATCACTTTTCTCCTTTAAATTGATCTAACAGATCATCAATCCCTAGCAACATATACTTTTTATTTATTATAATTTGATTGAGTTTTTATAATAAACACAAAGTCATAGTAAACCATTAAAATTCTTAGCGAAGAGAATCGACACTACCCAAGTTGACACACTCAAGTGTTAAAATACTTTCTCAAGAAGATCACCCAACTGAGTCTTCAGCTCTGTCATTTCATTTAGTGCCATGTGGTAAGAAGGAATAGATACCGGTTGAGTACCAGACACTAAATTAAAGAAAACTCTTCCTCCCTCACTGGTGGACAATTAGAGAATTCAGAAGGAAAAACACTATTAAACTCAATGACAACTAGAGGGAAATTACTTCTTAAGGATTATCACTCTAGGTCAAAAGAAAAAAAATACCACTTTCCACAACTTTGGATAGGAATGTCCAACTCTACTTGACCTTGATTCCCATTCCCTTTGAAATATTTGGAAAAACCCATTAGGTGTAGAAATGGATTCCCATTGAAGATAACAATTAATCCAATATTTATTTATAATGATCCAATACATCCTGAATATTATGTCAAGTGGTTTCATGTCAAGAATCATAAAACTCCAAGAAAGATTAATATTTTACAGAGAGAAAACATAAGCGGGACTAAAAAGACCTTGATCTCTCTTTGTTCCGAGGGGTGTAGTAATATCTATAAGAAAATAAAAAATATCCATTATAAGATTTAGAATATTAACAATACATGTTGAAATAAATGAGTGAGAAGCATCAATTTCAAATAAATAAGTCACTACTGAAAAAACTATAGTGATGGAACTTCTCCGAGTCACTGAACCTATATCTGATTCCTATGAAGACTCTTCCATTGTGTGAAGAAGCTTTATTCTAGATGCCTATGGATGGAACCCCTTTCTTCCTGAATCATCTGATTACACCACAGTTTTGGTAGGATATGATGATATCATTCCACTACATGGAGTATAAATACATGAAAAAACATATAAAAGTGATAGGAGAATCTATAGGAGCAACAGATCTTGGGTGCCTTTATGTAAACCCACATAGAATTCCCTGTCTTGCTAAATTGGTATAAAATCAAAGGGATTCTTCCAAAAATTGAAGTAGGTTTAGAAAAACTCTTCTATCAAGAACCACCATAAAAATAATCACACTTCCTCTTCCCTTTAGAGGAATTCACACTTCCATTAGGAGGAAAAGAAACTCCCATAAACCCTGACTTGTCATCCAGGTCCATTTTGACTATCAATGCTCTATCCAACACATCATCACAAGAATATAGATTTAGAAAAAAACATGAGAATGAATATGAACTCTAAGTCCCAACTTACACCATCAAGTCTTCATCTTCTCATTTGTTACTATCTTAGGTGAAAACTACACTATCTTATAAAAACTATTTGCATACTCTGTCACGGTCTTATCAACCAACTCGAGTTTGAAAAACTCAATATCCTTGGATAACAACATCGAATCTAGATAGAACTAGTCGGTGAAAATATCCTTGATGACTTTTCAATCTAATACCTCATGCTTCCTAGGTGTCACTATCATGTACCAACATCTACTGATAGGTCCCTCCATCATGAAGGTAGTACATTTCACCTTGATTTACTCAGTTGACTCCCATAATTCAAACAAACATTCCATCCTGATCAACCATTCCTCATCCTCTTAAGAATCATTGGATCCTTTGAACGTTGGTGGTTTCTAGGGATGGAACTCTTGAGAATGATTCCAGAAAAAGTCCATCTACCGTTCCACAACCGAAGCCTAAATGAGAAATTATGGTGGTGAATTTCTCAAAGCTTGAACAATATGCATAATCACTTCAACTAAACATGGGTCTCTGTGAAGACTTAGATGTTTCAGTTGAGCAGCATCTTCCTACTGGATCTGATTCGCACATCTTCTTGGAGGCATGATGCTACACAACATTTAAAGACAATTGTGAAAACATTAGATTAACAATCAAAAAGAGAAAAAAGGGAAATTAATCCCAATATATAGATACACAAGATTTTGAATTTAAATATATCTAAATAAAAATCAAGGAAAATAATAGAACTAATCCTCGATACGTCTTTCCCAAACCACCCGTGGTGACTTAAGGCTCATTACAATGAGAGATGGCTAGGAAATTAGTCCTAACTACCTCCTAAGTCCCAATAAGAATACAAAAATGCATTCTAACATCAAGGAAAGACACAAAACAAATAGTCTCTGATACCACTTTATCATGAACCAGCCTAGGTACCCTGGTAACCTGATAACTGAGTCAGCTCTGACATAGCCTAAAGGGCGTTCCCAATCCCCCTGGGTAGGGGACTAGCACCTAGCATCGTATAATATAAAAGTGGGAAATTTTTTTTCCAAATACATTATAGAAGAAATATTAAAAACTCAGTAAGAATATAAGGAAACATCTATAGAGAGAAGTGTACCAAAAGTCAAATAGGAAATAACAACACAAAGTACCAAAAACATGGAAAACAACCCATGTCCCAACAGACTCAAAAACACTAAACCCAATGATCAGTAATAATAACCACCTCTAAGTGGAACTTTTACCTTTCTCAAACCATGAAGGATATGATCTAAAAACAGGTGAAGGAATAAGTAGGGTGTGAGGTAAATGCACATCAGGGTCTCACCAAGGATTCTATAAAATATTCAAATATTTAATTAACCAAATAAAAGTTTCAATTTTAAATAAAAAGGAATGAATATTCAAAAGAATATTTAAAAACAAATCATGAATTATATTTCAAATGATGTAAATAATTCAAATAAATGGATTAATTAAACATTTTATATAAAATAGTTTATAAAAATTTATAAGGAATGTGTAAAACAGTTTACAAAAAACAATGACATATATTTCAAATACAAAAATGAGAAACATGGCCATCTACCAAAAGGTATGATAGTTTTAGGCTATGGGATCCCCACACACATGAATATGTTCATGAAAAAATTTTTATACAGAAGAACCTCTAACACTGATGAAAGAGGACTCATCACTATCCCATCGGGGATGTGACATGTTGCACTAAGATTTTTTTAGTTATAAGGTTTCAAAAAAAGTGTTATCCCAATAATTCACTAACTAAATAGGCTTTCATGTTCACTAATCACAACCAATTATGGAAAATTTATTTTAAAACTATTTAAAATACAATTCATCCAATTCTACATTTCAAATATGTCAAATTCCATTTTAAAAACCAACACATGAGTTTTAATCTAAACATGACTTTTTCCTAGATAAAACATCTGGGTTTCTATCAAAACCGTTTTAATTCATTTTTTAAATACCAATTTAAAATAAATTTCATCTAATAAATATCCCAATTAAAATTCCATAATTAAATTCCAAAATTTAATTTAAACAACTTCCATCTAAATTTACAACACACTCCAATTCAATAGGATTGGTTTTTTTTCTGAATTTCACGCCAAATCCAATTTCAAATAAAAATCCCCCAATTCAATGGAATTTGGTTTTTAATAAAACAATTAAAATAAATTATCAATAAATTTAATTTAAATCAAACAATATACAATTAATAAAAAATGGACATCATAACAGAACACCTACCATTTTCACGGAAACACAACACCCGCGATGGAACCCACCGATAAGAACAGAGGTTTATAAGATATAGGAACTAGACCTAGAAATAAGATTAAACAACATGGAGTTTGGATCCATCAATCCCAAGATGATCTTTCAAAATCCATGGAGGGAAAGAGAAAGAGATGAAGAGATAGGGAGGCTTCTTACCTGCAGAGTCACAACACAATGACAACAACGATCAATCACTGAAAAAAACATCCCGAAAGGATTGGAGGTATCCAAAATCACATAGGGATGACTCTAGGTTTAGAGAAATTAATTATAGAGAATAATAAATAAAAAATTCATCTGATCTGCCTATTTAAAAGGAACTCTCGGGATTTTACATGATGTGTAACCCAATTACACGTCGTGTAATTAACAAGTCCCATAAAAGCTAAAAAACCTATCTCCTTTTGGTAATAATGTTTTATTTTCATTATATGATTTAAAAAATGTGTAACCATGTTACACGGTATGTAAATATCCAATAGGATAAAAAACTAGTAGGTTTTATGATGAAAATTCCAACAAATCTCTGACTTCACCATTATAGGTATCCTCCTAACTTCTTCTTGGACCTACCTAGAAAAAGAGGAAAACCATGACAGTGCTTAAAATTTACCTGACATAAAGGTAAGAGGATGTTACATATATAATTTCGATTCATTACATATCCTTAAAGAGAGAGAACATTCTTAACCACAATAAAAAGGTGGTTATGAGAGATCCCTTACACCCATAATAAAAACACATCAAGAAGAAAAATATCCATTCCATTCAAAAAAAATTTTGAAAATAATTTTAACCAAAGTAAATTTGTTTTAATTAACAAAAATATGGAATCTTTTAAAGGAATCTAGACATTAAGTAACAATTATTGTGGGGGAAAAAATTGGTTAAATCCATATACATTAAAAAAATATTTTTCTTTTGTAGAGAAATTCAAAACATTCTTTATAAAAAACCTAAAAATATTCATTTTTAAAACCATTGAAATAAATTCAAAAGTTACATAAAATTCCCTATATAATCTATTTATGTCCTTATAAATACATCAATAAAATAATTTTGAGAATATGGACATGGAAGAGAAATATCTATAAAATAAATATTAAAAAATTTAAATTGAGGTTTATAAAGTAAAGTGTCCCTTAAATTGAGTTTGAATCATCACATAATTTCTTTATTTTTCATGAATAATAAACTTATGTTAATTATTTAATTTCTTAGGAACTTTTTATATATTTATTATTCCTTTTATTCTTTCTATTACCATGTTAAATTAAATTACTTCGATAGATTGAGTATGGTCAATGAGGTCATTATTACATCATATACAGAACAATAATTATAACATAATTATAATTTTTATACATCAATTATACTTTTAAAACTAGTCATGAAATATGGTTATAAAAAATGAACTATGTTATAATCATGGAGACATTAGGCTGTACATATGCATGAGTAACGTTTTCATTTTTCAATGATGATGATGGAAACAAGATTGTTATTATTTTATATTTACAAAATGATAATAATATCATAAATAAAATATTATTTATTTTAATACTTATATATAAAAACAAAGTTATGTGGTTATAAAAAATGAATCACATCACTTTGTGGAGGTGGTAGTCCACACATACACATAAATTATGTTATCATTTTTAAATGGATAGAGTGTTAAGAAAGTATATGATATATTATCTTTATATAATGATAAATATTAAATTAATATAAGGTATATACATTAATCCATCATTATAACCATCTTTGAGAGGCGGTGACGGAAAATGATTTACATCAGTTTGGGAGGCTGTAGTTTTCCATACACATGAATGACTGTTTCATTTCCCATTTGATGGAAGAGAAGAAGAATATTGGTTATTAAATTAACATAAAAACATCTTAGTATATGGAAGACACTGGTTTTATTATTTTAGTATGATTTAATAATATTTGAAGCAGGCATAAGAAGAAATAAATCTAAAACATTCTGTTAAAAGCTATACCACTTGTTCGGGCCATATCCTTTTATTTACACGTTAACCATCTAAGGTTGGTATTATACACAAACCAATACCTATAGAACATGAGGAGGGATTATAGGAATTGATTTAGTATAGGGATGACCAAACTAAAAGGTGTTTTGAGTGTGAATAAAAGAGGATGGGAGGTACCCATTTATGAGATAGGGGAGGGGAACTCATGAAATTTCTTGAAGTATTAAATTAATATAAATTAATTATTAGGTAAAAATGGATCAAAAATGATATATTTATAATATATGATGAGGAGGGGTCAAAATTATATTATTAAGTAAAATTGTGACAAGTTTATACTATTTTTTTACCTTTATCGTTTTGTTTTAACTCCCATTAACCTTTTTGACAATTATGATGACAACAAAGTTTTTTAATTTTTAGGGGTTAATATTGTTACTATAAAAGAAAATTTGTCTATAAATGGACCATAATTAATATTTTTAAACATATACCAATCTCTTGTGTAAATATATGTTTTTTAGAAATTTTAAATCGTTTAATAAAATATTGTTTATTATAAAATAAAATTAATATCCTTTTTTGAAACTATTCATTTAATTTGACTTTGAAAACAACATGAAAACAATAGAATTGGAATATAAAACATTAAAACATATATAATATGTAATTTTTATCTAAAATATTCATGGGACACAATATTTCTTTCAAATTATATTACCATTAACATTTTAAAATCATTTATTTTATTTTTCTATTAATTGAATAAATGTTGTATCAATGTTGCATATGCATTTAAGGTGATTATTTCATTCCTAAAAACTAAAAATAAATTAAAACTTTAAAATCAAATAAACTATATTTAAAATAACTCCTTTATAACCAAACATAATATCTGTTTATCCCAATGTAAAAAAATTATAGATAATAAAACAAAGAGAATGACATTTTTGAATTTTCATTACATAAAATAATAAAAATGTCAAAATCAAATAAATATGGACCCAAGTTTCCATATTTTAGAAAATCGGATGGACATGGCCAAAATACACTCATCCAATAGGATAAAGTCAAATGTTAGGGTCAATTTTAATCCCTTCCATATTATTTTTACCCTTAATTACCAGATTTACCCTTACCATTATGAAAACTATTTACTAAAATTACTATTCATAATGAACAAAAATAAAGGGAAACCATTTATCAAATTTGGAAATGCTAATTCCAAATATGCAATATATTTTTTGAGATTAAATTTCTTAATTTTACATAAATTAATTGAATATTAAAACCCAAAACGTAACAAATAACAATTTTTTTCATCAAAAAAATTTTTTTTAAGTATAAAAATGTTTTTCTAAAATTTTAAATTATAAAAATAATTCCAAATATTGAAATTAGATTATGTTTAATCAAAAGGAACTAAGGAAATTTGAAAAAAAATTCAAAATATAAAGTCACTTTGTAAATAATTTATAAGAACATATATGTTTCAATACAAATCAGTATTTTTCAATATTCATTGAAAAATAAAAGTTTTAAGAACAATAACAAAATTTCACCATATGATAATTTTGGTATGTTTATTTAAAAATGATTTCTTTTTTATCAAATAAAATTTCTTAAATTTTCATAAATTAATTATAATATTTTCTCACTAAAACGATTGAACATCATTTTTGAAGAAAATGTATTCTTTTAAGAATAAAATAGATTTACTATAAAAAATGAGTGATTAATTACTATGCATTTAATAATAAATTTGTATTGATTTGGACCTTTATATATATTTCATAATGCTGTTAATCCTATTCATACCTGTCAATTCAACAGTTAGCTTAAAAAAATCACATTTAAATAATAATATTTTTATAGTATATCCTAATTTGCTTAAAGACTGATGCTTCATGTTAAGTAAGCTATCGATCGTAGTATTATTTTAAAAAGGTATGGTGTTACATGGATCAATCATTCTGAAATTTTTTGTTTGTTTTAAGATTTTGGAATTTCTTATTGCTAGGAGAGCTTTCTATTAGTGTAATATTTTTATTTTTGAGTGGTTCTATT
This sequence comes from Viscum album, assembly GCA_963277665.1. Classification (NCBI taxonomy): domain Eukaryota; kingdom Viridiplantae; phylum Streptophyta; class Magnoliopsida; order Santalales; family Viscaceae; genus Viscum; species Viscum album. The sequence continues at coordinate 2,029,220,989 of OY728123.1, read as the reverse complement.
AAGAGTTACCATTTTAAGGTTCTGATTATAATGATCTTAGAATTTTCTGTTGTTATTGTTCTTTTTATGATCCTATGTGATTAAGGGATTTCTGGGATAAGAAGATAAAATAATTTCTAATCATATGGATAAAGTTATTCCATAGCTAGGAAGACAGAGCTCAAGTACTTTCGATGTGTGGAAGTGAGCTGTTATTGATAGGTTTAGTCGAGGGCTTATAGGGATTGGATGAAAAAACTTATGATAATTATAAATTCAAGGATAGACTATGACAACTTTAAAGTCATAGATACCTTGGATGTGGTTTATTGATCCACCTTACACATTGTTTTAAAAGTGCGATTTTAATAATATCCTTTGAAAGGAGTATTTGGTTTGCCTAAAAAATATTCCATGTTTTGTTTTTGAATTTCTATTGTATTAATTTTTGAACTAACATTATGTTAGGTCTTTTATAGATTATTATAATACTGATAGTTTAATTTTCTACCATGTTAACACTTTCATCAGTAATAGTTAAAACACCAATCACTTTATTTTTCCTGCACTTATTGTATTTCATACGGTTTAGAATTCCGTTGTTTTCATATATATTTCTACGCTAACATTGGATTTTATTGATAATATGAGAAATTGATCAACATAATACTTATAGAGGAAGAAAATTGTAAGTTTATTTTTAAAACTACAATTTACTCCCTCTTGTATATTTTTATCCATCATACATTTGAACAAAATTTATTTATTTTCAATGTACTTAATGTATTACATATAGTTTATAATTTCACTATTTTTATATATTTTTACCCAGATCTTTGATTTGACTGATAATATTAAAATATAGAAAACATAACACTTGAAAAAGCCAAGTTTTTTCTTTAATTGAACATGTTATAAAAATACTAGTAATAGAAATTCATAGTTAAGGACTCACTCTGATACCAAATGTTTTCCCAAGGTATGATGGCTTATAAAATACAAGAGGGGGTGAATTTTAGTTTTAAAATAAATGAGAAATTTTCATTCTCTACAAGTATTATGTTGATTAGTTAATCATATTATCGATCAAATCAAAGATCAAAGAAAAAATAGTTATAAATAATGGAATTATTAACTGTATGAAATACAATAAGCAAAATTGTAATAAAGCAATCCATATTTTAACTATTACCAATGAATGTGTAGTTTTAATAATATCCTTTTAAAAGAGTATTTGATTTTCTAACCAATAATACTTGTTTTGTTTTTGTATTTTTGTAGTATTCATTTTTAAACCCCCATTATGTTAAGACTTGTATTAGTTATTATAATATTGATAATTTATTTTTATGCTATATTATCACTTTCATTGGTAATAGTTAATATATTGATCACTTTATTTCCAGTGTACTTATTATATTCTATATATTTTATAATTCCATTGTTTGCAATTATTTTTATTATGATCTTTGTTTGATCAATAATATAAAAAACTGATCAACACAATACTTATAGAGGATGTAAATTTTAATTTGGTTTTAAAACTACAATTCAACCCCTCTAATATCCTTTCAATGGAGAATTTGGTTTGATAACATGTATTCAGTAATTTGTTCTTTCAATTTTCATAGTATTCATTTTTGAAATATTTCTATGTTAAGTCTTGTATTAGTTACTATAATACCAATATTTTAATTTTCCACTCCATTAACACTTTCATCGATAACAGTTAAAATACAGATCTCTTTATTTCCATTGTACTTACCATATATCATACAATTTATAACTCTACTATTTACATATATTTTTTACTTTTCTCACTGATTTGATTAGTAATATAAAAAAATAATCAACATAAAAATTATAGAGGATGAAAACTATATATTTTTTTAAAATTATAATCCACCCCTCTTGTATTATATTAGCTATCATACATTGGGAAAACATTTGTTATCTGGGTGAGCCTTTACTTAAATTATGAGATTTATTAGAAAGATTTTACTTAATTCTGAATTTATGTTAGTTTATCAAAATTTCAACCCAGTTTAAATACATTAACCATGTTAGTATATGAAAGATAATTTTTGATTATAGGAGTACCATTTATAACATTCAAAAACTTAACTCTGACTAAACTACATATTTTTGACAGAGTTGATTATAATTATTAGTGTGATTGCGTGAAATACTATATCATTAATACCAGAGTTAGAAACATTAGAATTTTTATAGGAAACTATAATGTTTTGAAGAATAATATCACTAAATTTTACCATGAAGAAAAAATTGAATACCTGGTAAACCATAGAGTTCATAATAATTTATTATGTTATATGAACAGAAACATATGTAGCTAGATATCATCCAATAAAATGAAAAATGGAATTTGGAAAAATTTAGATACAACACAGTTTGGAAGTTCCAATGTTCTGGAAAGAAACAAAGCTATGTTAAAAGATTATTATCAAACCTTTAATTTTCTTCTTGGAGAAATAGTAAAGTAAATTCATCAATGTTTTATGACTATTGTAAAGGGCTCACTATCTTTTGGTGAAAAAGTTTTACCAAAAGATAAAATCATTGAAAAGATTGTTGATATTATTCTTAAAGAATGGGTGTCTAAGAGGAAAACAATAAATGAAACTAAACATTTGTAAAATTTAAGTCCATAGGAATTAATTAGAGAATTAATGAAATATGAAAGAATACTTAGATGAGATGCTGAAAAAGAGAAAAGAAAGGATGGAGTAAAATTACCTTCTACTTTATGGTACCTTAATTTCAACACCTTTAATACTTAAACTAACACTTCTAAATATTTAATTTCAAATGGAAAATTTAATAATTTAGATCAAATTGGTTCATATGATAGTAATAATGAACTTTACAAAATAATAATATGAATGAATAGGCATGCAGGTAATATGAATTTTCATAATGTTCAGCAGAAAAATAGGAAATACACGAAGATATCATGAGAAGTAATTTTCTATGAATGTAAGAAGGAAATTAATATTAGAAAATATTTTCCAAAAATAAATAAGAAAAATACAATTCCAAGTAGATATTATAAAAGAAGAAGAAATAAAATCATAAAATATTTAGACACTTGGTGTGATGCTACACATCCGTATGGGTGGTTTGGGATTCAAGGGAATTTTAATTTTCCAAATAGAGGTTGGTAAGAATTTCATACTGAGGATCACAATTGGATTCCAAGTAATGTATTTCCATAAAATATGTGTTTTAGGCATAAAAGGGGGTTCAAGAGATGAAATGCGGCTTGGGAGTCTCAGAAGGGTCCAGGGTGGCTGCTGCATCCGAGGCTACAACACACCATTAGCTTGTCGGTGACCCTTTTAAGGGGGAAAATGTCATTTTTACTCCCCCTTGGGAATTAGAGGGGGGTAATTATAGTGAAACATAATTTTCATTCATAATTATCATATCTATATAGATGTATATTCATTGCATAACATTTCAATCCCTGCTAGAATCAAATAGGTTTAGTGTATTTAGAAACATAGATACATAAAAAATGGTTTATAAGAGATCTAAAACCTCTCACATTAATTTATTCATAATCAGAACCCTTACTAGACTTATTATAATTAAAACCTTTCTTCATAACATAGGTAAATGAAACATAATAAAGGGTGAGATCAGTAGCTTATTAAGGGTAAAAAAGAGAGATACCAATGATCATTTATTCACAACCTGAGAATAAGGGCATGAGAACATGATCATAAAATTTGAAAACCATACCAAGTATATCATATATCATAATATTGAGTCATGACATAAAACATAGCAGTTCATAAGACATGAATCATAATGGAATAAAAGAACATGAGGCAGGAGAGAACAACATTGGCATAAGACATAAGTTTTTGGCATGTACAAAAGCATAAAAAATATTTTCCTTAATCAAGGTTCACTACCAAGGTTATCAAATTATATTATGTTCACTCCCCATTCCATTATATCCTTATTTAAGGTTCAATACCAAGACTATCATAGTGGTCATAGTCCCCCACAGAATCGAGTTCACTCCCCATTCTAGTCCTTATTGTATGATGAGATATACATCTTTACCCAATGCATTATAGGGATATATAATTTTGGGATCAACCATTAAATATTCATAATAAACTCATTTGTGCGACAAAAAATCTCAAATCATTCATCATATATCATAACATGTAGAAAGGAAACATGATTCATAAAGATATCAACATTTTATTATAACATAACCCATGGAAAATAAATGGGTTCCATAAGAATCTCATCATCATAATCATAAACTATCTAGATAAATATTAAGTATGTAATCATTGGATCATATCTCCAGTAAATCATATGTAACATCAAAGGTTGTTGTAATAAATGAAAATTCATTTAAAATGTCACTTGGAATATTTATTGAGGAAAATAAACTTTTCAGTTTGAAATAAATTATTTAAAATATAAAAATTTAACAATATTAAGGAAAACATCTTCTTTGAAAATATACTTGGATAATTGTAAAGGAAGATTCAAATAATTGAGTGATCATGATGGCGGGACATTCTTTTCATATAGTGCACATTAAAATAAAGATTCATTTCACATTTTTTGTTAAAAGACAAATGTACCTCATTTAGAAAATGATAGAAAGATTCATTTTAATCCATTTTGTAAAAATTAAATCATGAGTTAAAATTAATTTAAAATATCATAGGATAATATTATAAACAATTTTAGAAAACATAGATATAGAAGAAAAAATATTTTCGTCGAAGAGAGAATTAAAGTCTGTTTTTCTTAAAAATATTCTTTTAGTATACTGTTTAATTAAAGAGATACAAATGAAAGGAAAAAATGTAATATAAAAAAATAGCCATAGAAGAATAAAATTCATGGTATTATTTATAGATAGTTTATAAAATTTTATCATTGGAAACTTGATTGTAAATAATCCTGATAAACAATGAGATTGTAACATAAATCCCTTAGCTCAAGTTCGAATTGCATTGAAAGTGATCTACACTCCTGTATAATAAATTAAAATTAATTATAATTCTATACCAAAATCATGTAAATACATGTAATATCATATATGACCCACTTATAACATTTTAACACCCTTTTATTAATAATTTATTTTTAAAATCAACATTTCAATATTAACTATTTCATTTTTGTAGAAAATTTTGGTTGAGTTATTCTGATCCTTGTAATTTGATCATGGTTTCATAATATAAATAATTTTAATAATGATATAAATATCATATATACCCATTATATATATATTTAGCGTCATCTATAAAAGGTAAAGATAGAAAAATGAATTGCACCGTTCATGGAGATGGTAGACCACACGCACGCATGAACGTTGTTTTTACATTTTGAAAGATAGAATGAAATAATGTTAAATAATCATTCAAATTTAAAAAATCATTATTATATCACATATATATTCATTAAAATAATCCTTATTACCATCTATGTAAAGCATAATCGAAAAACCAATCACATCACTTCATGGAGGTAGTAGTCCACACGTACACCCGAGCAACATTATCATTTTCCAATGGATTGAAAGGTAAGAATGTAAATATGATATTTTAATTAAATATTTATAATTTTTTCATAAATTTCATGTATAAAAATTAAAACCATCATAATTACCATCGATTAAAAATGTTGATTGAAAATGATTTGTATCACTTTGTGTAGGGAGTAGTTAACATGCATGCATGAACAATACTTTCACTTCTTCTTTGATGGAAAATAGGGTGAATAAAGGTGATTACATAACAAAAATAAAATTTCAGTATATTTAGGATACTAAATTTATTATTTTATGATTAATACCTAATATTTATAGGGGTTGTATAAGAAATAAATTGAAAGAGTTCAGGCATGATGATTACCTATTCTTCAGAAGGCCTCCTTTAGATCCTTTATTAAGAACCCATATAAGGCTTTAAAATATAATTCATGGATAGAGAAATTCATAAGATAATTGGTTATGGGTTTATTCAAATATATGGCTAAAAGTTTTGAAAATAAAATAAAGGAGGGGTGACCTTTTATAATCGAGGGAGAAGACACACTTGAAATTTCTTAAAAGAATAAAATATAATAATGTCATACTCAATAAAAATGATACAAATGGATATAAATTTAGAATTATGGATAGTATGAGGTCAAAATATGTCCAAAAAATAGGATTTATACAAGTTTAATTGATAAAATTACCCTTATCTCTTGGTTTAACCCCTCAATAATTCTGTTTTAATCTTAATCACTATGAGTTTTTTTACTATTTTTACTATTCATTATGACTCAAAATAAAAGTACTATTATTAAAAAAATTGTACATGCTAATTCAATATATATAATACATTTTATTAAATTCAATTCATATAATTTCTAGAATTTAATTTGAAATTAAACCCGCAAAATGTGAAGAAAAACAATTTTTCATAAAAAATGTGTTCTTAAGTATAAAAGATTTTTACAAAAAAACACAACATAAAATTAATTATAATGACTTTAATTGGATTATTAATAATAAAAATAAACTAATTTTACTTTTGAAAGCATTTTAAAACAAAATTAAACCTTTTAAATTCTTCAAACAAAAGGCAATTTTCAATAAAAATTAGTATTTTTCACCAATCAATGAAAAATAAATCTTTTTAGAAATTTCTAAAAATATCATTCTTAACTAATTTTAAAATTTTTATTTTAAAAAATAAGGTCATTTTTAAAATAAAATTTCTAAATGTATTGGTCATTAATTATATTATTTTCTTCAAAAAATAAATAAAAACCATTTTGAGGAAAAATGTATTATATTTGATTTATCTAAAACCTTTATACATTATTTTTAAAATTTGATTATTACTATTAATTCATATAATTTAATTTCTAGGTTATAATGATATAATATATTACAATTCATTTAGACTAGGGCTTGCATGTATCACAAGCTACCAAAGAAATTAAATTTATTTAAAGATAAATATATCATAAAATATCAGGGTGTTACATTATATTCCCCTTAATTTATCCCTTAAAATTATATAATTTATATATAAATAAATGAGTATATATATTTCATTACATCCTCAAGTTCCCATGTAGCTTCTTCAAATTTTTGATTCCTCTAGAGAACTTTAACAAGGTGAGTAGTCTTATTCCATTACACTTTATCACTATAATCCAAGATTTCTAATAGTTTTCTATCATAGGAAAGATCATTCTCTAGTGGTACAACCTATAAGTTCAGTACTTGTGATGTATCAAGTATGTACTTCCTCATGAGAGATACTTACAACACATCATGAACTTGAGAAACGTTTGGTGGACACACCAAGTAATAATCCAATATCCTAACTTGATCAAGAATATAAAAGATTATAATATACCTAGGGATAAAAATTACCTTATTTCTAAATTTCATAACATTATTCCATAGATAAATTAATAGGAATACCATCTCACTAATTTCAAATTCTAGATCTCACCAACGATTTCCAGCACAACATTTCTATTGACTCTGAGCTACCTTAGTGTGCTACTAAATAGATATAACTTTATCTACCATTTCAATAGCTAGCTCAGGTCTTAATATATTTATTTCTTCAAATTTATCCATGAACATTGGATTTATAAGCTTATTTCTATAAAAGTTTTCATAAGGATCCTTCTGAATTCTCAAGTGAAAACTATTGTGGTAATAAAACTCCATTAGAGGAAGATTTTGATCCCAAACACATTTAAAATCATTAGAACAAGATCTTATCATATATTATAGGGTTTAAATGGTTCTCTCATACTGACCACATGTCCAAATATTATTATCAGTACTCAAAAAAAATATGAATCAATATCTTACTAAAGACTTTTCTAGAACTTCGAGGTAAACCTCAGATCCCCATCAGATACAATATAATGTGCTATTATATAAAACAGTTCCACTTCCTTAATTTATATTCTAGAAATATACTCAAGAGAGAAATATTATTTGATAGCAATGAAGTGTGTTGACTTCATAAGGAGATCAATTAAAACCTAAACAACATTATTCCCTTCATATGTTTTGGGGAGTCCAATGAAAAATTCTATGGTAATGTTTTCCCATTTCCATTCCGGTATGGGTAATGGTTATAAAATCCCCTTATACTTTTTTCTCTCAACCTTAAGTTTCTAACATACCAAGAATTTAGGTATATACTCTACAAAATCACTTTTCATGTTGTCCCACCAGAAATACTAATTCGTATCTCTATACATTTTCATACATGTAGGATGAAAAGAGAATGATGAATTATGAGCTTCATCCAATAGTTCCTTATTCAAGTCCGGTATTGATGGGACACATTCATGGTTCCAAAATCTTATCTTTTCATTAAAATCAAGGTTAAACCTATAATAATTTATTACCTTATTTTAAAACAGTACATCTTACTTTTTTACCTCTTTAATCTTCACTTAGAAATATGGTTGAAAAATCATTTGAGAATGATAAGATTTATCCCATTCCTTTACTATTTCAAGGTCTATATTTTATAAATCCAAAAAATATTAGATCTTTTGTGATCCTAATTATAAATAAGAGAGCATGATCCATTTGAATTAGGGAATCATCAACCTTATTCTATTTCCTAGAGTGGTAATGTATTGAGTAGTCATAATCTTTAATTAACTCCAAACATCTTCTCTAATTTATATTCAACTATTTTTGAGTGAATATATACTTTAAACATCTATGATCAATATATATTCCACACATTTATCCTTAAATATATTTCCACTATATCTTTAATTCAAAAATTACTATAGATAACTCCAAATATTGAGTTTCAAAATATTTTACATGAACCTATAATTTCCATGAGACATACACTATAACCATATCATTATACACGAGGAAACATCATAGTACCTTCTTTTATGCCTCACTATTGATCACAAACTCTTCTCCACTATAGGGTAGTGCAATCACATGTGAGATGACTAATATTGTTTTCTATTCCTTGAAATGTTCCTCACATTCATCTGTTCAATAGAACTTTTATCCCTTCCAAGTTAACTTGTTGAGTGGATTATATGGATATGAGAAATTCTGCACAAAGTATCAATAATATTCAACCAAACCAAGAAAAATACTGATCTTAGTCACATTGGTTAGGTTAGTCCAACATTCAATAACTTCTGTATTTGATGGATCCACTGACATACACTCTCTTAATATTATATAACCAACAAAATGAAACTTTTTATAGCCAAAATTCACACTTGGTATTTTTTTCATACATATTATTATCCCTTAGGGTCTTCTATAAAATCCTCGAGTGATCTTAATGCTCTTCATTTCTCTCTAAATATATAAGAACATCTTCTATAAAGACTACCACAAACTGATCAAGGTAATCTATAAGGACTCTATTCATTAAGTCCATTAAGATAACATAGATATTAGTAAGACCAAATGATATCACTATAAATTTATAACATCCACAACTTGTATAAAATGTTGTCTTGGGTATATCCTACTTCTTGAACCTCAGTTGATAATTTCTATAATGAAGGCCAATCTTGGAAAAGTATTGAATTCCTTTTAATTAATCAAAAAAATCATCAATATAGGGCATACGATACTTATTCTTGATTGTGATTCTATTAAGTTCCTGATAATCAATGCAGAGTCACATTGATCTATCTTTCTTCTCAATAAAAAAACAAGTTCACCCCAAGGTGTCACACTTTTCAAAATGAACCCCTTATCAATATTATCACTAAGGTTCTTATTTAATTCCTACAAATCAATTAAGGCTATTCTCTTTGGAGTCTTTTAAATAGGAATAGCACTAGGTATGAGTTCTATTGAAAATTAAACTTCATGATTTGGATTAATACTTTGAAATTCTTTAGTAAAAAAGTAAAAAACTCCAATAAAATAGGAATATATTCGATGTTGAGTTTCTGACCAACCATATAAGATAAACACCCCTTTTGAATAGGAATCAAGACTGATATAATTGATGTAATTTTCATCATAATTTCCTATTTATTATCACACTGATAAAAGATCATATCTTGGTTTGGGATATCAAATGTGACTTCCCTTCCTTGATAATTGATGTGGGATTTTTATAAAGAAAGACAATCCGTGCCTAAGATAACATCAAATTCAAATAGAGGGATAACAACCCTATTTTTAGGAAACACATCCCCACAAACTTTAATCATAGAATAATTATAGATTTGATATGAAATCATAATACCATTATGAGTTTTCACTACAAATTCAACATATAATATTAGAGGTGGAATTTTGTAAGACACAAAATTTCTAATGAGGTATGTTTTATTTAAAATTTGGTTTAAAAGAATTGAATTTATTTAATGGAATACCTCCAAAGATTAGAAAAGTTCTTGAGAGTGTCTTGGGGGTTTGAGACCTAGAAATGGGGAAGATAGTCCATTTAGTGCATGTTGAATGATTAGCACATGGTTAGTACTAACCGTGTTCCATACCCATGCATCCTGGAGGAGGGTGGAGCACAATTAGAAAACCATGCATAGTGGACCAGGAAAATATATAGCTTAATCCCCATTGGGCAGAGGTAACTTCTAGGTGACTGCATAGTTTTTCAAGCTGTGAGGGTGGCCAAAAAACCATGAAACTCATTTTCCTCTTATTTAGAGGGAACCATATGGTTAACACATAGTTTTGGAAAAAATGCATCCAAATTGTGTTCCTATTAAAAAGTGTACATTTTATCATTTTCCCTACCAATCTTAAATGTTTCTATAATAACCCATAATTTATAAATGACATTTTTTTTCTAGAAATGAATGTGTATTATATCATATTATACAATGTTATACACATATAAAACATAAAGAAAACAAAAACACATTATTTCATTAATGAAAATTATAACATTATTTAATAAATAAACCCATTAAAATATTAATTATTACAGGGAAATAATGGAAAATATAAAAACTACAATGGAAAAATATCGATCACACCATCTACTAGAATTACCCCTCCCATGAACAACATTATAGAAAAGAAACAAAATATTAATAAACCAATCCACATTATAGAAAATGGAAATATAGAACCTTGAGATGAATTGAGTTGAATATTGACTAAAATAATGAAGTGGTATTTATAAGAGGTAATGTGACTATTGGAATAGTAATGTGGCCATTGGGAATAATAACCCAACCCTTGAGAATAGTAACCTGAATATTGAAATAGTAATTTAACCTAAAAATAATAAATTGTGATATAAATATAATTTTTCATGATTAATTTAATTAAAAATATATATTATAATGCTAAAAAATAAATTCCATGATTAAAAAACTCAAAGAAAAGATAAACACATCTTTAATAAAATGTATTTTAAAGAATTTTATAAATTTAATAATTTTTATATTAAAAATTAAAATTACCCATTTCTGAAATTTATTTTTAAAAAATTAATATCATTTTTGAAATCATAATTTCAAAATTTTCTAAATGTTATTTTCTAGGTAATTTTATGAAATACTTCAATTTTCAAGTGAATAGTGAAAATACAATTTTTTACAAAACTGATGCATCTTAAATTACATCATTCATGATGTAATAATGTCCTAAGAATTTCTATAAATCACGGTTCATAAAAAAATATTTAGTTTCATAAACTAGTCATTAAAATAAAATAAACTTCAATTTTGAACCTAAAAATCATTTTCTAAAACCTAAAGTTAAAAGTGATCCCATAAAATAACTGTTTTTCTTTTTTTACTATTTACTTTTTAATAAACTAATGAATTCTAATTATAAATAAGTTTTAATTATTAAAAACCATTATATTAAATTTATATATGAATTATATTGTAAAAAAATCCACTATTACAAGTTTTATCTATGATATATTATATAATTTAATATTTTATCCTAAAAATACCCTTCTCCTAAAGTGTAAACAACACATATCCCTCCCCTTGGAAAAATAGTCCTACCCCACTTTACAAAGCCAAAGTTATACCCAAATATTATCTCTTAATCCCTTATAATCCTTATGAATATGGTGGAATAAACTAACTCCATCCATCAAGGAAGTCTAGTGCTGTACAAGAGAAGCCACACTAAGGAAAGAGTAAGTTTGTCAACCCTTTTGCCATTTTATTCTTATTCTCTCACTTTTACCTTATTGAATTCAAAATAAAATATTCTAAATATTTAATTAGATATTATTTTAACATTATATTTTTTATTTTAACCTACTATAAGTATCATAATTATAAAATATATAAATTTCAAACATCCCTTTACCACTCTTTCGATAATGTCCCGTCAAAAGTCGGTTTACCACTTACACAGAAATTTCTAGGTCAACACATATAACCATATTCGTGGGTGGATATTATGAGTTATATATAATATATAAACATGTATTAACATTTATTACAATATTCTGGAATTAATTATACTTATGTATAAATGACTTAGAACAAAATAGCAAAATCGAAGCGAAATGGAAAAATTATAAAGAAAACATGATATAAAAATGCTTCAAATTCAAAAAAAAACTAAAATATATAATCTAATGATTATAATTGGTAAATAGAGGTAAAAATTAAAACAATTAAACTTCATATCAATGTTTTAGTAAATCTATATTTAATATATAGGAAGTGTAAAAGTGATGAAATAAAGAGAGATTTAAGGTAATGAGATTCTAAAACCCAACTCATTTTCTTTATTTCATACCTATTTCTCAACATATTTGATATGTATTTTCCTCTAATATTCCATTAATATAATTTCATTATTATTCCATTTTATTTTAAGAGAAATACATATTCCCACCATGATTTTTAAGAAAAAAATATATTTTTCAAAAATAATTTTCTCTCAAAAACACACATTTTCTATTCTTAAGTTATTTCTTATTTACTCAATAATGATGATTTTTCTTCAAAATATGATTTCCCTTATTAATTTTTTAACTCTAGGTTTATTCATGATTTAGGTAATCCTTATGAAACAAATTCATTTCCATGGGTTATTTCATGATTATGATTGTTATACGTTCTATGTGGCATACATGAATATGTAAATATTAAGATGTGATGGGTGGTCCCAAAATTATATATACCTCCAATACATTGGGTAATGTGATATTTCTCATGAGATTATGTGTAATATACATGAACATGATTTTATATTTGTTCACAATGATTATGTTATGATTATACACATATGTTATGCATGAACATTATGATAACTTTGTTAAAAACCATGTGTGGTATTTGACCACCATGATATGATGTTTCATTTTTTTTCATTGACACATTATATAACTTTATCACGTATTTTCCTCATGATTATGTTGATGATCCGATGCTTATGAAATCCTAATGATGATTTTCTCCCCAATGTTATATTGATTAATGTCCCTTATTTCTTCACTTACTAGGCTTTTAGCTCACCCATTTCTGTAATGTATATCCTCAGGTGAATACACGTACTGAGGATAATGTTAGATTTTATAAGGCTAAAGAATAAGTATTTGAATAATTTTTATGATATATTATGTACAAATGATTTATGACCCAAATTTCCCAACATACTAAACCCTTAGATCATCAAATGTATAATTAATATGTTGTTTTTATTTAAAATTATGTAATAGTCATGTAAAAAATAACAGGATTGCTAACGTTTTTATCAGAGTTATGTTTTAGTTAATTTTTGAATTAGGCTTACAAAACATTAGTGACAAAACTTAGGTTAAGTCTATGTATATGTAAGCATCCAAGAATCTCGGTTTTAGAAAAAGGGTAAACATAGGGATCCCATAATATATGAATTTATTGTTAATTTCATAAAAGAATAAATTATTTATTCAATATTTTTTTACTTTTGTTTTTTTTCAAACCTTTTATATTTTAGAAAATTGTGGGAACTAGGGGAAATAAGGCCAACAACCTGTGTATGGGATGATGCAGCGATTTCCGAAATGACATCCCCAATTCCATGGGATGTGGAGTTCAAAACTTCATGATGATGGTTACCCAATTTTCTCAGGTTATGAATAATAACCTATCCCATGTGGAATATCCTCCTTTACCCAAAAAAGACCAACTATCCATTGAATCTTTTATACAGAAATGAGCATCGACATTTAATGGATCTTCTGATCCACCTTTCACAGAACAATGGGTTAACTTAGTGGAGAATATATTTTCTATACTCCACTATTTTGAGAAGGATAATGGGACATTGGTTGTCTATAATTTAGATGGATAATTTAATTAATGGTGTACATTGATAAAGAAAACCAAGTCTAAGGATGAAATAGAAGATTTGGAGTGGGAAGTCTTTAAGAAAATATTTCTTAACATGCATTTCCCTCAAACAATCTGAACAATGATAGAGAGAGAATTCATAGAGCTAGAGTAAAAGGAAGGTGAATATGTCATAGATTATAGGGAAAAATTCACAAGTATTTCAAGATACACCTTGTGTTTTGTTATAAAAAATGATAAAAAATAGATATTTTTTAGTGTTTTAAAACCAAACCTTCGAAAGGATATAATAATCTAAGAATTCGTGAGTTATGAAGAAGTGCTTTGATGTGCTCTAAAATTATAGATGGAATTTGGAAAATAGTCCCATAGTTATATATACAAGAAAAGAGGAATGGATTTTCAAGCTGGTGGGGCAAATGACAAAGGATGAAAGATGATCTGACCACCTACATGTCAAAATGTGGAAAGAATCATAATGGTAATTGACTCAATAGAATGAGGACATTATTCAAGTACAGAAGAGAAGAACACCAAACTCATTATAAGGCCCCAACCTTAAACCTTACTTAATCTTGAGTTATTACAAGATTACACATTGAGGATATTTTCAGGATTATAGTTTTAGAGAATTATGTCAAAACTATTACATCTCAAAAGATTACATAGTAGACACTTCTACTAAGTTTCCATAACATAAAAAAAACTTAAAAAGAAACATGTCAAGTTCCATGTTTTAGATAGCATGTCTTTCCTTGATCCCATCCTTGACCCTATTCATCTTTAAGTCCTGTGGAAAACATTTCAAAAACTTGGGATGAGTATAAAAATCCCAGTAAAGGATACACAAAGAAGGAAAACTGTTATTTTTTCTAAAACAACAAGTAAACCATGAGTACTTTACCAAAGTAATACTTTTCACCTTTATGAAGTAGTAAAAACTCTTCACTGAATAAAAGACCATTACTTACCCTTTTTTAACCAAAAGATTACCATAAAACCCATGTAAAGAACACATAACATATAAAGGTAACTTGGGACATAAACATACATAAATGAAATAACCATACGGTCGACTTCCACACATACTTAATGGAATATCCATACGGCCGACTTCCATACCCAATGCATTGGAGGTTATAACGTAACCACCCATCCTGGTATTCACGACACCAACCATCATATGGTTTATCACATAACCACCCGTAAAATGTCCAAGTACCATAATTAGACATAAAATATTGAAAATATAAACATTTCAATAACAACATTTCATTTTCAATCACAATAAGTAATTCCAAGATATTGAATTAATCAATCTACTTTCAAAAACCATTTAAAAGAGATTTTTGAATCAAAGTGTCCCATACCACTTTGAAGCTTTTAATGGGATTATAATTTTAAATCATTAATGTCCATATAAATAAATACTAAAAACCATTTTGAAAACATGGACATTAAAGATAAAGATTTAGAATAATGAATCTTTAAAACATTTAAAACGATATTTTTGTTAAAGAGTTTTTAACAAAATGAGAGACTCTTGAATACAAATAATCACGGAATAAAATTTAATCCGAGCTTTATAATATCATGAGAATAAAGGGATTCATGATATAATATTTCAAAGGAAAGTATACACACCAAATAAGAGTGAATTGGTTCATAACAACAATGAAGTCTCAATGGAAATGTAAATTGAGATGAAATCCATTATAAAGAGGGTATCCTTAAACTAAGGATAAATCTATCACATAATTATGTGTGAGAAATAAAAATACACCCAATATAAGTGGATATTAAGTGTGAAACAATCTAAGGTCATTCACATATTCATAGGATTACATGTTCAAGAATTACAATTTGAACCCAAAGAAATTGAAATTGGGTTAAGATGTTCCCTTGTAAAAATTTGACAGCCTAACGACGTCACTTCAAAATTCAGAAAATTAGTCGATGAGAGAGTGAATGGTATCTCATAACTTGGACATAAACTTTACATAAATAAGTATATATAAGAACATATCCCAACATAACAAGATGTAAATTAAAAGACATAACAAAAGAAGTCTTTTAAAAAGGGGAGGTTGAAAGGTCCCCTTACCGAGTGGGGTAACTTTCAAAACGTACACCCCATGGAAGTGGGGTCATACAATATAGATGTAAATAACAATAAATGAAATTATACTACACAAAGTGTATAATAATGGGAAGTACATACACCACTCAAAGGAGATAGTCGCAAATATAGCATAAATGTCACGAGAATAAAAGTGGGCTGAAAAATCCCTTATGAAAACTCGGCAGCCTAACGACGCCACATAAATCTTCCAAAAATGGATTGATGAGATCAAATAGGGTCTCTCATTATATGAACATAAAAAGTACAGAATTAGGAATATAAAATAACATCCCTAAACATATAAAATATGAGCTTAATATAAATGACATAAAAGAGAGTACTTAAAAAGAAAGAGAGAGGTTGGATCTCTTATGAAAATTCGGCAGCCTAACAGCACCACTCAAAACTTCCAAAATGGATTGATGAGAGAGAATAGGGTCTCTCATCATATGAACATAAAAATTACAGTAAAATTAATATAAAAGAACATCCCAATAACAAGAAATATGATCTTTAAAAGGAGAGACATAAAAGAGTGTACTTAAAAAGAAAGAGAGGAGTAGGATCCATTACCTCAAGTCCAACTTGTCTTGTTCGTTTCTTTATATTCCTGAATAATAAACTTTGGTCAATTTATAATTTCCTAAGTACCTCCTTTAAAGATTATTATTCAGTTAA
The DNA here is from genome assembly GCA_963277665.1 of Viscum album. Lineage (NCBI taxonomy): Eukaryota > Viridiplantae > Streptophyta > Magnoliopsida > Santalales > Viscaceae > Viscum > Viscum album. The sequence goes on along the minus strand of OY728123.1, from coordinate 2,029,203,897 downwards.
TATCACATATTATAATTTTATAATAATTGTTTAATAATGTTAGTTCATATCATACGTTTTTACCGATGTTTGGTACATGAGTCAAAAATGAACTTGTTTGAAAAATGATTGTCCATGTAGTTATAAGTAAATAATTTACAGAATAGTATTAATGATTAAAATATCATATATATCCAGTACATATTCATTTTATACTATTCCATATAATTGGGAGATAAAAAATGAAAAGCACCGTTCATGGAGACGGTAGGCCGTACGTACGCATGAACACTACTTTCATTTTTTTGTCATATTAATGAAATTAAAACAAAATGAGAGATATATATATGTTATAATTCCAAAATGATATCCATAATTTAGATTTAATATATTACATATATATCCATTATATATATGTACTTATAATAGTACATAACATTTTGAGATAAGAAATGAAATGTACCGTTCATGGAGACGGTAAGCCGTACGTACGCATGAACGCTACTTTCATTTCTATTTCATATTTAATGGAATTAAAACATAATGATACATAATAGTATTTTAATTCCAGTATGTTATAATATATAATATCATTAAATATATATCCTTTCTACTTACCACATATGGTATTAACGAATCAAATCACTTTGAGGGGGTGGTAGTCCGCACTTCCTTAAATGAAGATATCGCGTTTACCCAAAATGGAAACCATAAAGGTATGCCATAAATGAAAAATACAGAAGCATAAGTAAAAAATAAACCTATTATATATCATATATAAATATAGTGTCATCTTAATGGCCACCTTTTAAGGTGTTAAAAGAATGTTGAACAATCATCGTTTTGGGAGGCAGAAATTCGCCATCCACGGAAACAATATGTTATTTAACCATTAGATGTAGGTGTGTGTAATTTTAGCTTGAATAATTCTTATAAAAACATCCTAGTGTATTTAATATACTGGAGTCGTTACAAAATAAATTAATAAATAGAGTTTAGGGGGGTGGAGAAGAAAAATTAAACAAAAGGACTCAAGTGAAGACATTGCCTTAAAATCGGGTAACTCTTTTTGATTTGAGCTCAAAGGATTACTTAGGAAGACTTATGAACAAAGTGAGGCATCTAGGAGTAACAGAGGGATGTGTAGAGACAAAATGGGCAGGGTTTGGCCGAGCCAAAGGCTTCGGAAGTGTGGGTAAGGTGGTAGAGGTGGGGGCCTTTTATAAGAGGAGAGGAGGGGCACTCATGGAAAGTAAGGAAATGTTACTTTATTTTAGAATGAGTTTCGGATTTTAATGGTCCCACATTTATTTTTTCAGAGTATATGGTGATAAGGGTTAGAAATACAGTCATCCAATAGGTTTTGGACATGTGTAGGTCTTAGAGTTTACATTATCTTTCCATTTTATTTAAATCGATAAATAATGAGGTCATCGCCCCATCATCATGATGTCATAAATAATTTAATTTATTTAATGTCTAAAAATTATAAAAAAATACAATGATGTAGGAAATTATTTTATCTTTACAATGAATATTTATAGTCAAAATTCTGACTTGTATAACCCCATGTAAAAATTGTTTTAGTAAAACATTTCATGTTTGTCTCATTTTTACTTTAACATTAAATAAAAAGTTATTTATGTCATTTCCCAAACAAAGTGGCTCCATGGGGTCCCCAAGTTGACTCATGGATTTTCTTGGTCGGACATGACACATAAAATAAGGGTAGGACATGTTTCAAGCTCATCTCATATTATTAAAACATTATTTTTACCTTAAACTACACTAATTACCTCTAATCGCGATTAAAAATTTAATAAGTTACTATTCACCAAAAAATTATTTTAATCCAATTGAACCACATTTTACTTCTTAATGACAACCATGTATGTTTGATTTTTGAAATTCAAAACACAAATATGGCAAAATTTCATTTAAACGGGAAATCAGTTTTTATAAGTACCACTTAGTGGTTTCACTATTCATCAAAAATTGAAGTTTTTCAGAAAATTACCAAAAATTCACCTTAAGCTATATTTGATATTCCAAATTCAAAAATGAAGTCTATTTTACAAAATTAAAAACATATAAGTCGCATTAATTAATTTAATAATTAATTCTCGCTGACAGAGCAAATAGCGTGTTTTTATGAAACAATAAGTATCAAAAGATTGACACTAGTTTAAGTCCGATTTCAAAGTGAAATTAATTCCAATGTCCACAATTGGATTAAATGATAAAAATATATTCTAATTGGACTTTAAAACCAATTAAAAATATAATATAATCATATAAATAAATTAGATTAAAAAGTTGTTTTGAATTAAAATACAAAATTTTTCACTATTCATTAAAAAATGAACTTTATCGGAAAAATACCAAATATTTACACAAAGTATATTTTGATGTCCCTATTCTAAAGAAGAATTTTATTTTGTCAAATATAAGACATAAAATTGTCAAAAAGTGGATTTAAAATAGGTTCACCATCAAAAGGCAGTTAATCAACCCTTTAAAGAATATTAGAATGTTTACGCTTAAAATTGGATTCATTTGCATTTTTAATCCTCTAACATTTATAGTAAAAAGTAAAAATATTTGACAAACATATATAATCATTTTTTAGTTAGTTCTATTCATTAACTCCATTACAACGGCTAGGCGTTAACTACTATTTAAAATAATATTATTTTATTATTAGAGTGCAACGTAAGATTCCCAAGAAACTCGTTGTTGCGTATTGGGTATGCCATCGAGCATAGCATCCCCTTTAAAGTAATATTAATATTTTATTCACAAAAATGGATAAATATAAAAATGTCATATTCTTTATTTACTTGGGGTGTTACATCCTTCCCCCATTTTGGGAATTGCGTCCTCACAATTTTAAAATTGGGCTCAGAAACATCCTTGAAAGTCCCACATCGGAACAAGAGTCGGTAAAACAGTCACTTTAAAATAAAGAATGAGAAGTACAGAGGTCACCCGAGTTAAACCATACTAGGATTCCATGTAGGAAAACATGGACATAGAGGAGAAAACATAGGGTCATGTTCTGAGGGAGAGTGATAGTAAACATGTCTAGGAGAAACTTAACCATAAGAAAATCACAAACTTGTGATGGGTTAAACGGTATCTGATTCCCCAATAGGAAAAGATAATAGACAACATTTTTTTTATGTTACTCTTCATTGAGGAATTTATTTTTGATCTTAACTAAATCATAATGAAACATACTTACTTGTCACGTAGACTTTCAACTTTTACTAGATTCCTTAATCAAACTCATATTTTCTCCAAAAGACGAGTATTTAGGAAGACATGTTCGCATTAAGAGTACTATAATAAACTTATTGAGAATCACCTAATCCACAAAAGAGAACTATATACTTCCCATGTCCTTGGACTTTAACCAAAACCAAAACCAAAATGGTTTGTCCAAGATCAGATAATCCAGAAAAGGATAACCATTTATAAAAAGAAAATCTATTCTTAATCTCCAAAATTTGTCCAAAAAAACCCAAAGTTCAACGAGGACCATTTGATAAACAATTTGTCCATAAAATTCATCAAAGTAAACCAAACTAAGATTGAAACCCAAATATTTGAAGGATTTAGTCACATAGTCTTCCAAGGTACAATTTAACTTTTATCTCCAAATAACATTAGTTGCTCTTAAATTATCATATTGAAAAGTAATTAACCTAATCACATATCCTCGATGATAGGTTAATCATTTACATAGATAACCCAAAATAAACTTACTCTTGATTCCTAAAATCATCTAACTAAAAAAAATTAGTCAAACTAACTAGGTACTTTACGTAGTCCAATGGTAGGCGATAAATACCAGTCGCACTTTGGTTGTGGGTTTGATTCCCACAACTTTGTCCGACGCGACGAGTTGTCACACGATCTGTGTGTTGTCCTTTTTACAAAACTATATAATTATTATAAAATTCCCCAAAACGAGATAAAATCTTCAAAAATGATCATAACATATTTTAACCTCAAGTTTATCTTATGCCTTTCATTTTCTATCATAACATATAATAACCCATAATTACCTCAAAAGTAAGTATCATATAAACTCTAATGGTTACCTTTATAATTATTACCTGAACTTCCACATCGATTGGTCATCTTGTACATGATGCATTACAAAACATACCAAGGTTCAAGTGGTTTATCATGACTCCTTGATAGTTGGTTTAGAACAACCACGAGTTTCCTCATTGAATCCCCCATTTTATCTAGTATCTTAATCAGAGAACCACCACAGTTTCCTTCAAACCTGTTGTCTCTTTGGTGCCTGCTAGATCCATCCATTCACTAAAAACAGAAACCTCAGTGTGAGTATATCAACAAAACCATCATGTACTAATGAAGAAGGTAAATACTAAGATATACTTACTCATTAACTTTATCTAAAACTAGGACTTTCTGAAATCCTAACCATTATGGAAATGTCACATGTGCTTAGAGAATAACCTAACCTCTAAAGTTATCTAAACCAACCTCTGATACCAACTATAAGGCCCCAGCCTAGAACCTTACTTAATCTCGAGTTATTACAAGATTACACATTGAAGATCTTTTCAGGTTTAGAGTTTTAGAGAATTAGGACAAAACTATTACATCTCAAAAGATTACATAGGAGACACTTCTACTAAGTTTCCATAACATAAAAAAAACATAAAAAGAAACATGTCTAGTTCCATGTTTTAGATAACATGTCTTTCCTTGATCCCATCCTTGACCCTATTCATCTTTAAGTCCTATGGAAAACATTTCAAAAACATGGGATGAGCATAAAAAGCCCAGTAAAGGATACAAAAAGAAGGAAAACTGTTAGTTTTTTCCAAAACAACAAGTAAACCATGAGTACTTTACCAAAGTAATACTTTTCACCTTTATAAATTAGTAAAAACTCTTCTCTGAATAAAAGACCATTACTTAACCTTTTGTAACCAAAAGATTACCATAAAACCCATGTAAAGAACACATAACATATAAAGTTAACTTGGGAAATAAAAATACTTAAATGGAATAACCATACGGTCTACTTCCACACATACTTAATGGAATAGCCATACGACCAACTTCCATACCCAATGCATTGGAGGTTATAATGTAACCACCCATCCTGGTATTCATGGCACCACTCGTCATAGGGTTTATCACGTAACCACCCGTAAAATGTCCAAGTAACATTATTACACATAAAATATTGAAAATATAAACATTTAAATAACAACATTTCATTTTCAATCACAATAAGTAATTCCAAGATATTGAATTAATCAATCAACTTTCAAAAACCATTTAAAAGAGATTTTTGAATCAAAGTGTCCCATACCACTTTGAAGCTTTTAATGGGAATATAATTTTAAAACATAAATATACATATAAATAAATACTGAAAACCATTTTGAAAACATGGACATTAAAGATAAATATTTAGAATAATGAATCTTTAAAACATTTAAAATCATATTTTTGTTAAAGAGTTTTTAACAAAATGAGAGACTCTTGAATACAAATAACCGCGGAATAACATTTAATCCGAGCTTTATAATATCATGAGAATAAAGGGATTCATGATATAATATGTCAAAGGATAGTATACACACCAAATAAGAGTGAATTGGTGTATAACAACAATGAAGTCTCAATGGAAATGTAAATTGAGATGAAATCCATTATAAAGAGGGTATCCTTAAACTAAGGATAAATCTATCACATAATTATGTGTGAGAAATAAAAATACACCAAATATAAGTGGATATTAAGTGTGAAACAATATAAGGTCATTCACACATATTCATAGGATTACATGTTCAAGAAGTACAAGTTGAACCCAAAGAAATCGAAATTGGGTTAAGATGTTACCTTGTAAAAATTCGACAGCCTAACAGCGTCACTTCAAAATTCAGAAAATTAGTTGATGAGAGAGTGAATGGTATCTCATAACTTGGAAATAAACTTTACATCAATAAGGATATATAATAACATATCCCAACATAACAAGATGTAAATAAAAAGACATAACAAAATAAGTCTTTTAAAAAGAGGAGGGTGAAAGGTCCCCTTACGGAGTTGGGTAACTTTCGAAACGTACATCCCATGGAAGAAGGGTCATAAAATGAAGCTGTAAATACCCATAAATGAAATTATACTAAAAACATTGTATAATAATGGGCAGTACATACACCACTAAAAGGAGATAGTGTCAAACGTAGCATAAATGTCACAAGAATAAAAGTGGGATGAAAAATCCCTTACGAAAATTCGGCAGCCTAACAACGCCACATAAATCTTCCAAAAATGGATTGATGAGATCAAATAGGGTCTCTCAATATATGAACATAAAAATTACAGAGTGAGGAATATAAAATAACATCCCCAAACATATTAAATATGAGCTTAATATATATGACATAAAAGAGAGTACTTAAAAATAAAGAGAGAGGTTGGATCTCTTATGAAAATTCGGCAGCCTAACGGCGCCTCTCAAAACTTCCAAAATGGATTGATGAGAGTGAATAGGGTCTCTAATCATATGAACATAAAAATTACAGTAAAATTAATATACAATAACATCCCAATAACAATAAATATGAGCTTTAAAAGGAGCGACATAAAAGAGTGTACTTAAAAAGAAAGAGAGGAGTAGGATCCCTTACCTCAAGTCCAACTTGTCTTGTTCGTTTCTTTATATTCCTGAATAATAAACTTTGGTCAATTTATAATTGACTAGATACCTCCTTTAAATATTATTATTCAGTTAATATCACATATTATAATGTTATAATAATTGTTTAATAATGTTAGTTCATATGAGACGTTTTTGCCGATGTTTGGTACATGAGTCAAAAATGAACTTGTTTGAAAAATGATTGTCCATGTAGTTATAAGTAAATAATTTCCAGAATAGTATTAATGATTAAAATATCATATATATCCAGTAAATATTTATTTTATACTATTCCATATCATTTGGAGATAAAAAACGAAAAGCACCGTTCATGGAGACGGTAGGCCGTACGTACGCATGACCGCTACTTTCATTTTTTTGTCATATTAATGGAATTAAAAAAATGAGATATATATATATAAATGTTATAATTCAAGAATTATATCCATAATTTTGATGTAATATATTACATATATATCCATTATATATATGTACTTATAATAGTACATAACATTTTGAGATAAGAAATGAAATATACCGTTCATGGAGACGGTAAGCCGTACATACGCATGAATGCTACTTCTATTTCTATTTCATATTTAATGGAATTAAAAAATAATGATATATAATAGTATTTTAATTCCAGTATGGTATCATATATAATATCATTAAATATGTATCCTTTATATGTACCACAGATGGTATTAACGAATCAAATCACTTTGAGGGGGCGGTAGTCCGCACTTCCTTAAATGAAGATATCGCGTTTACCAATAATGGAAACCATAAAGGTATGCCATAAATGAAAAACACAGAAGATTACGTAAAACATAAACATTTTATATATCATATATAAATATAGTTTCATCTTAATGGCCACCTTTTAAGGTGTTAAAAGAATGTTGAAAAATCATCGTTTCAGGAGGCAGAAATTCGCCATCCACGGAAACAGTATGTTATTTAACCATTAGATGCAGGTGTGTGTAAGTTTAGCTAGAATACTTCTTATAAAAACATCCTAGTATATTGAAGATACTTTAGTTGTTACAAAATAAATTAATAAAAAGAGTTTAGGGGGGTGGAGAAGCAAAATAAAACAAAAGGACTCAAGTGAAGACATTACCTTAAAATCGGGTAACTCTTTTTGATTTGAGATCAAAGGCTTCCTTTGGAAGACTTCTGACCAAAGTGATGCTTCTAGGAGTAAGAGAGGGATGTGGAGAGACAAAATGGGCAGGGTTTAGCCGAGCCAAAAGCTTTGGAAGTGTGGGTAAGGTGGTAGAGGTGGGGGCCTTTTATAAGAGGAGAGGAGGGGCACTCTTGGAAAGTAAGGAAAGTTTACTTTATTTTAGAATTAGTTTCGGATTTTCATGGTCCCACATTGATGTGTTTCAACGATAAGGGGATAATGGTTCGAAATCCACTCATACAATAGGTTTTGGACATGTTTAGGTCTTATATGTTACATTATCTTTCCATTTTATTTAAATCATTAAATAATGAGGTCATCGCTGCATCATCATGATGTCATAAATAATTTAATTTATTTAATGTCTAAAAATTATAAAAAAATACTATGATGTAGGAAATATTTTTATATTTCCAATGAATATTTATATTTAAAATTATGACTTGTATAACCCCATGTAATGTTTTTTAATAAAACATTTCATGTTTGTCTCATTTTTACTTTAACATTAAATAAAAAGTTATTTATGTCATTTCCCAACCAAAGTGGCTCCATGGGGTCCCCATGTTGACCCATGGATTGTCTTGGTCGGCCATGACACATCAAATAAGGGTAGTACATGTGTAAAACTCATCTCATATTATTAAAACATCATTTTTAACTTAAACTACACTAATTACCTCTAATCGTGATTAAAAACTTAATAAGTTACTATTCACCAAAAAATTATTTTAATCCCATTGAACCACATTTTACTTCTTAATGATAACCATGTATGTCAGATTTTTGAAATTCAAAACACAAATATGGAAAAATTTCATTTAAACAGAAAATCAGTTTTTATAAGTACCACTTAGTGGTTTCACTATTCATCAAAAATTGATGTTTTTCAGAAAATTACCAAAAATTAACCATAAGATATATTTGATATTCCGAATTCAAAAATGAAGTCTATTTTACAAAATTCAAAACAAATAAGTTGAATTAATTAATTTAATAATTATTTCCCGCTGACAGAGAAAATAGCGTGTTTTTATGAAAGAATAAGTATCAAAAGATTGACACTAGTTTAAGTCCGATTTCAAAGTGAAATTAATTCCAATGACCACAATTGGATTAAGTGATAAAAATATATTCTAATTTAACTTTAAAACCAATTCAAAATATAATCTAATCATATAAATAAATTAGATTAAAAAGTTGTTTTGAATTAAAATACAACATTTTTCACTATTCATTAAAAATGAACTTTATCGGAAAAATACCAAAAATTTACACAAAGTAAATTTTGATGTCCCGATTATAAAGAAGAATTTTATTTTGTCAAATATAACACATAAAATTGTCAAAAAGTGGATTTAAAATAGGTTCTCCATCAAAATGTTGTTAATCGACCTTTTAAAGAATATTAGAATGTTTACGCTTAAAATTGGATTCATTTGCATTTTTAATCCTCTAAAATTTATTGTAAAAAGTGAAAATATTTGAAAAAAATATATAATCATTTTGTTGTTAGTTCTATTCATTCCCTCCATTACAACGGCTAGGCGTTAACTACTATTTAAAATAATATTATTTTATTATTAGAGTGCAAGGTAAGATTCCTAAGAAACTCGTTCTTGCATATTGGGTACGCCATCTAGCATAGCGTCCCCTTTAAAGTAATATTAATATTTTATTCACAAATATGGATAAATTTAAAAATTTCATATTCTTTATTTACCTGGGGTGTTACACTCATGAATGTCGAAGAGACATGAAGAAGATGAAGAGCATAATGTAGGAAAGGAAGACACATTCTAATTCATGACCCATGGTTCAATACTTCAGCTCTATGGAGAAAGGACACTATGCAATCCAATGCAGAAAACCACAGGTCCTTGAGGGTAATAATCACTAGTAACCACAAAATCCAAAGGTGAAAGGGAAATATTATGCCATCACTACTGTTGAAGTGGATCTCGAAAATTAAGTCATACAAGGTACAATTCCTATTCACTAAATAATGGTAAAATATTTATTTGATTATGGTTCTATGCATTGCTTTACATCCTTCAGGTTTTCTATAACTATTTAATAAAATCCTTAATACCTTGAAGTAGAGATATCTATAGAAACACTAAATGGTGTGATCATTGTAACCCAAGTGTTGGACTCTTCTCCTATCTACATAGGTGGTAAGATTCTTCTAGAGAATCTCATAATCCTTCCCTTGGTGGAATTCAATACTATACCGGGCATGGATTAGATCTCATTATATAGATCAAACATCAAATTTTGGGAAAAGGAAATCTATTTTTATATTATGAACCATCCAATTCTCCTCTACAAATGCAAGTATGATAAAAAATAACCTTTGGAAAATCCCTCAATGGTTTGGGTGATGATACCTTATAAAGAAGAATTCCTTTCCAAAATGGTTGAGTCAAAGTAAGGTATCAACCTAGAGGAAATTCCTATTGTGAGGGAATACACTGATGTATTTCCTAAAGAGTTACCCAGACCCCCTAGATCGTGAGGAAGAGTTCTCAATAGAACTTATAAACAGAGTCAATATTACCTCTAAATTCCCCTACATGATGGCCTCGATGGATGTGAAGGAGTCAAAGAAGAGACTACAAGAAAATTTAGACAAAGGGTTCATACATCCTAGTGTGTCTCCTTAGTGTATTACAGATCTCTTTGTCAATAATAAGGATGGATCAATGTGGCTATGTATCGATTATTGGGATATCAACAATATCACCATAAAGAATATGTATCCTCTACTAAGAATTGATGTATTTCTCATTCAACTACGAGGAGACCAGTACTTCTAAAAAGTGGATCTTCATTATGAATATTATCAACTGAAGGTTAAGAAGGTAGATATTCTGAAGAAAACCTTCCATACAATGTATGAACACTATGAGTTCACAGCGATGCCCTTAATACTTACTAATTCCCCTAAAATATTCATGAATTTTATGAATAGAGCCTTTAGATACTACCTTGAATTTTTTTGGAAGTGTTTATCGATGATATTTTCATTTACCACAAGATTAAGGAGGAAAATGAAGAGAATATTAGTATTGTGCTAGAAACATTGAGGAAGTAGTAAATGTATTTTAAGTTCAACAAGTGAAAATTTTGGATGCAGCAAGTCACATTCTTGGGGAACATGATCACAAGTGAGAGAATTTCTATGGAACCTTCAAAGAAAAAGGCAATTAAGGAATATAATAAACCCACTAATTTCATGGAAATCCATAGTTTTCTTGGTTTATCAGGGTACTATCTACATTTTGTAAGAAATTTATCATGATTGTTTAGCATGCTGAAAAAGTTATCATAGAAAGTGGTAAAGTATTTTTGGATAGAATAATGCGAGGAAATATTTAAGGATCTCAATAAGAGGCTAATAAATGTACCTCTATTCACACTACCAACAAGTGGAGAAGGTTTTGTGATATATAGTGATATTTTGAAGAAAGGATTTGGTTGTGTACTCATAGAGAATGAAAAATTGATAGCCTATGCATCACAACAGTTGAGGATCCATGATAAAAACTACTCAATGCCTGATCAGGATTTAGTAGATGTGATCTTCATCTTGAATATTTGGTGGTACTATCTCTATGGTTAGAAGTGTGATATATATACTGATAATAAGATCTTAATGTATATATTCACACAGAATGAGCTCAAAATTTGTCAAATAAGATGATTAGAGCTAATCAATGAAAAAAATATCTCTATTCACAACCATATGTGAAAGGTAAACAAGGTAGATAATGATCTGAGTAGAAAAAAACCTACTACTATATCCATGATGTAGATTTAGAAATAATATATCTTCATGGATATTTAAAGTATGGATATAGAAATAATAATGGTAACGAATACACCCTACCTTTCTCAAATTTTCTCCCAACCATCTATCCAAGAGGAGACTAAGGATACATAAAGGGATGATCTGGAGCTTCAAAATATGGTGAAAATATCTAAGTAAGGGAAGATTCGTGAATTCTATATTGATGATGATAACATCATTTGATTTGTAACTAGACTTTGTGTGACTGCACCACTTGAGATAAAGAAGGAGAAATTGGATAATACAAAAATCTCATCTTTCTATATCTATCCTGAAAGTACCAAGATATACTATGATCTTCTAAAACACTTCTAGTGGAACAAAATGAAGAAAGGAATTATAGAGTATATCTCATGGTGTTTGGTATATCAGTAAGTTATGGCAGAGTGACCTAAGTCCAAATAGATTGTGCAACCATTGCCTATACCCATGTAGAAATGGGAGAATGTCACTATGGACTTTATCAATGGTATCACAAAGATATATAAAGGAATAAATGTAATATAGGTTGTGGGGTATCAACTCATAAGGACTACCAACTTAATTGATTTTTGAGAATATTTATTTCTTGAACAACTTTTCAAGATATATGTGAAGGAAATGGCTAGGATACATGGGGTTCAACTTTTGATTATCTTTGAATGTGATCCAAGGCTCACATACAAATTCTGGATAATTCTTCAACATGCTTTGAGTACTAAACTAAATTTTAGTACGGTTTATCACCCCTAAATAGATGGCTAATCTAAAAGTACTATTCATATACGCAAGGACATGTTGAGAGATTACTCAATAAAATATAAAGGATGATGGGATCAACATCACCCATTGGATGAATTCTCATATAAAAATATCTTCCACTCAAGTATTTTGATATCTCCCTGTGAAGCTCTATATGGGATGTGATGTAGAACTCTAACTTTTTGGGATGAAGTTAGTGAAATAAAGAAAATTGGACCTAATATTTTGTATGACATGATAAATAAGGTTCAATCCATCCAACGACACATAAAAGCTGCTCATATTCAGAAAAAAGAGATATACTGACAACCGATGAAGGGGCTTGTTGTTTGAATTTTGAGACAAATTTTTCCTTTTAATATCACCATAGAAGAGAGTCATATGGTTTAGAAAGAAAGGGAATGTTAGACCTAGGTAAATTTTCCCCTTTGATACCCTTGATTACATAGGAGTAGTGGTCTATCAGCTTTCACTTCCACCAAATATAAATCAAGTTCATGATATATTCCATGTATATCCTATGAGGAAGTACATACCCTTTCCATCACATGTGGTAAATTCATAGGTGGTACAACTGGAGAATGATCTATCATATGAGGATCATCCGGTGAAGATCATATGCATTAAGGATAAATTTCTACGCCATATGACAACTCACCTTATCAAAGTGATGTGGAGGAACCATATGTATGAAGAGACAACATGGGAACTAGAGGAAAAATGAAACAGAAGTAGCCTCACTTATTCTCTACTGAGAATATGAGTTGAAATTTTGGGGATGAAATTTCTAAAGGGGGGAAGAATTTAACAACCCAAAGTTTATAAGTGGCATTTCTTTCTTGAAATGAAAGTGTATTATATTATATTATAAAATATTTTACCCATAAAAAACATAGAGGAACCAATAAAACAATATGTCATTAATGAAAATCATTATATTAGTCTATAAATAAACCCATTAAAAACCAATTATTACAAGGTTAAAAAATATAAAATAGAAAAACTATAATGGAAAAATATGGATAACCCCAATCTATTAGAATAATACCTCCAGTGAAAAATACTATAAAAATAAATAAAACATTAATAAAACAATAAAAATTATAGAAAATGGAAATATAAAACCTTGTGAAGATTTTATTTAAATGTTGAGGTAAATAATTAAGTGGTATTAATAAGAGGAAATGTAACCGTTGGGATAATAATGTGGCCATTGCGAATATTAACCTAACAGTTGGGAATAAATCTGGACTGTTGGAATAATAATTTAACCTAAAAATAATAAATTATGATATAAATAATATATATCCTGATTAATTTAAGTAAATATAGATTTTATAATTCCAAAAAATAAATATCATGATTATAAAACTCAAATAAAATATAAGCACTTTTTAATAAACTGTATTTTAAAGTATTTTGTAAAAAACATAATTCTTGTATTAAAAATTAAAATTAACTATTTTAGAAATTAATTTTTATAAAATTAATATCATTTTTGAAATCATAATGTCAAAATTGTATAAGGGTTAATTTTTGTTAATTTTCTGAAACTCTTTAATTTTCGTATCAATAATAAAAATACATTTTTTCACATAATTGATGTATCTTAAATTACATAATTCATAATGTAATAATGAAAAAATAATTTCTAGAAATTGATATTTTATTTCATAAATTATTCATTAAAATAAAATAACCGTAAATTCCAAACCTGAAAATCATTTTATAAAACCTAAAGTCAAAAGTGATCCCTTAAAATTACAATTTTTCTTTTTTCCACTTTCCTTTTTAATAAAATAATAAATTGAATTTATAAAGAGTTTTAAAGTCTTAAAACCATTATATTATATTTATATATGACTTATATTGTCAAAAAATTCACTATTACAAGTTTTACCTTTGATATATTATTTTATTTAATATTTTATTCTAAAAATACCTCTATCCTCAAGTATTAATAAATACCCCTTGAAAAAACACTCCTTCCCCACTTTACAAAGAAAAATTACTTCAAAAATAATCTCTCTTAAGCCTTTATAGAACTCAGTTTTTTTCTGGAGTAATCTAAATCCATTTATCAAGGAATTCCATTGTTGTACAAGATAAGCCACGCCAAGGAATGAGTAAGTTTTTCAACTCTTCTCTCATTTACTTTTTCTTCTCGCTTTTTTACCAAATTGATTTCAAAATAAAATATTCTAAAGATTAAATTAGGAATTATGTTGACATTATATTAATGATTTTAACCTACAATAAGTATCCTAATTATGATATATATAAATTTCAAACTAACCTTTCCCACTCTTTCGACAGTGTCCAATCAAATGCTGGTTAACCACCTACAGATACATTGCCAAGTCTAAACATATAAAAATATTTATGGATGGTTTTAATGGACGATATATAATATATAAACATCTATTATAATGTTATATAATATTTTATACTTATGCATAAATTACTTGAACAAAATAGAAACATCGAAGCGAAGCTGGAAAATTTGAAGGAAAACAAGATATCAAAATACTTCAAATTCAAAAAATAAAATTAATAAATATAATACAATTATTTTAATTTTTTAATATAGGTAAAAATGAAAATAATTCAATTTTGTATAAACTTTTTAATAAATCAATATTTATTATCCAGGAGGTTTAAAAGTGTTGAAAAAAAGAAGGATTTAAGGTAAGGAGATTCTCAAACCCAACTCCTTTTCATTGGTTTATCCCTCTTTCATGAAATTATTAGTATGGATATTCCTATAATGTTACTTAAATATCATTTCATTGTTCTTATCTTTTATTTTGGGGATATACATGTTTTCACCATGATTTTTAAGCCAAAAATATACTTTCCAAAAATAATTTTCTTTCCAAAACATATCTTTTACTCCTCTTGAGTTGTTTCTTATTCACTCAAGAATAATGATTTTTATGACAAATATAATTTCAATTATCCATTTTTAACCCCAAATTTATTCACGAAATCATGATTTATGAAAACCTTATGAAACCCATTCCTTTCTAGGGATTATTTCATGATTATGATTTTTATACATTCTATGTGGCATGCATGATTATGTAAATATTATGATATGACGGGTGAACTCAAAATTATATATCCCTCCAGTGCATTGGGTAATGTGATGCATCTCATGATATTATGTGTAATATAAATGAACATCATCCTATATATTTTCACAAAGATGATGTTACTATTATGACCATATGTTGTGCATGAATAAGATGCTATCTTTGTTCACAACTATGTGTGGTATTTGACCACTATGACATGGTGTTTCATTTTTATGCATTGCCACATTCCATGCCTTTATCAAATGTTTTAATCATGATTATGATGTAGATCCCATGATTATGATATTATGATAATGATTATGGTCACCCATGTTATATTGATCATGTCCCTTATTTCTCCTCTTACCGAGCATTTAGCTTACCCCTTTATTTGATGAATATCCTTAGGTGACTACATGTACTAAAGAAAACCTGAGATTTTAGAAGGATAAAAAATAAGTATTTAAATAATTGTTTATTATTTATTATGTATAAGTGATGTATGATCCTAATTTTTCCAAGATACTAAACCCTTCGATCCTCAAATATATAACTATTATGTTGTTTCTATTTAAAATTATGTAATAGTCATGTAAGAAAGAGTAGGGTTTCTATAATTTCTTCCATAATTTCTCACACCATTTACTCTCTAACAGTAAGGGGTGAAAAATAGAAGTTCTCTCCTTTTCTAAGGATTGTTATCCTTTAATTATTACGTGCATTAAGTTATTTTTTAGTGCAAATTAAAGATCAGAGTGATTTTATGAGTCCTTGATATCCTATTTTACAGAAGAAACATGGTTGGTTGAATTCACTTCTTTTGAATCTCTTAAACCTTACCTTTTTAGGGAATCCTTTGTTTTAGTGTTAGTAGTAATTTTAGTTCAAATCATGGGACAATGTCACGAACCAGCCCAGGTACCCTGGTAACCCGATAACCGAGCCGACCCTCACATAGCCTGAAGGGCGTTCCCGATCCCCACGGGTTGGCGACTAGCACCTGACATCACACAACATGCAAGTGTGAATGATTTTTCCACAAAAAACGTGGAATAAAAGAAACACGACAGTATACATAACAAAAAGAAACTCCATTGGGAGTAATTTACCAGAAAAAAAGAGGCATAAAAAGTCCAAAGTACTATAACCCAAGTACTAAAAATGGGAAAACAACCCCAAGGTCCCTAAGGAAACAACTCACCAAGACCAAAACTCAACAGCTAGATCCACCTCCAAGAGATCCCTTCCTTTTGCTCGAACCTGGAAGAAGAAATCCCACAAACACCTGGAGGAAAAAGTAGGGTGTGAGCCTAAGCCAAGTAGGATACCACCAAAGATTCTGTAACAGATTCCAAATATAGATTATCCAAAGAAAAGCATACAATTTTCAAATAAACATGTTTGGAAATTCAAAATCATATTTTAACAAAACATGCTATATATTTTCAAATGATGGAAATAAATAATTTAAGTAATGATTTTACAAATGATGAAATATTTCTAAAAATATGGATTAAGTAAAAAATTTATATAAAACAGTTTATATAAATTTAGCAGGCATGTAAAGCAGTTCAAAAGTGTTGGCATACATTTATATCTCAAATATAAATAAACAAGCGAGCAACATGGTCATCTACCAAAAGGTAAGATAATATTAACCAATTATAGGATTCTACACTCTCTATGTGAACTAAGTAAAATGTGTATACACTCATCCCTATGACACTGGCCAAAGGTGACTCATCACCAACCCGTCGGGGATGTGACCCACCGCAAGTATGTTTTATAATGTTGTCATAGCATAAAGTCTATCCAAATAACTCACTAACTACCTAATGCTTTCATGCACTCTTACATTATTGGTGAACTATTTTAAGAAAGCATAAAAATATGATCAATCCCATTCTTCAATTTAAAATGTTCCAATTTATTTCCATTTTAAACCAAAACATGTTTTATTCAAAAACATTCCTTTTCAAAAGATAAAACCAGTGGGTTTCTATCAAATCATTTAAAGCCATTTTCAACAGTTTGAAATCCAATCAAAACTAATTCCATCATCACACAATTTATTTCCAAAATTAAATTCAACAATTTAATTGAAATCATTTCCATCAAATCCAAAATTTTAATTAAACAATTTTAATCGGCCAATTTCCATAAACACACCCAATTCAATGGAATTGGGATTTTCTAAATTTCCATGCCAAAACTATTTCAAATATCTCGAATCATTGAAATTGAGTTTTTATTAATTTAATTGAAAGCAAATTTGAGCAATTGAATTTAAATCAACAATTGAAATAAATCAAGAAAATACAATGATAATCAATTTGGTAAGTTAGAACGGAACAACCTACATTGATTTATTGACGGAACTTAGCCTAACGAGAAACCCCCAAAACCAAGCAGCACAACATCGTCAATCATGTTCTGGATATAAATCCTTAAAACCCAAACAAATAAGATCAATGGCATCAAGATCTTATAAAACTAGATCTAGATCCAGAACCCTAGATCTAGATCTCAACTCATAGGTTTAAATCCATGGAAAATGGTGAAAATCTCCCATGAAAAGATCAAGGAAAGATAGAGGAAAGAACGAGAGAAGTAATAAGTTGAAATACACTTACTAGGAAGAGAGAAGATCTTCAATCCGAACCTTAAATATTGAAGGAAGAAGTTAAGATCACCTTGTAATCTCTCCGGGAGGCTTTAGAAACACCTAGAATGTTTCAATCCCAAGCCAAGGTTGGAAATATGGAAGTCATGGGGCTTCAGGTTGTTTTAAGAAGGATTTTTGGAATAAAAAACCACGTGCACGGTTACCTGGATAGAGGTGCACTGTCAAGCAAACTGTGCGCCAACTGTGCGGAACCCACTATCCAGGTTTGCAAGGTTGGCACGGTTTGGTCGCACGGTCTGTCAAATCGTGCACAAACCATGTGGAACTCTGTGTCTAGTTCAGCATGGTTGGCATGGTTTGGTCGCACGGTTTGTAAAACCGTGTGAAAACCATGCACAAATCACTGTACTCTAGTTTTCCTTAAGAGTTCACCTAAATGCACCCCATTTCACTACTACAAAACAGAGGTACTTAGAAACATCAAAAGTACCTGAAAACGTAACGTGATGTTACAGACAAGGTGGGGTGAGTGTTTGTCTATGATCGTGAGGTAGGTAGTCTAGAAGATTCCATCCATAGTCTTGATGTTTTCATTGTGTATGTGGTTATTTTCTTATGATACCTTATTTCATATTGGTGTTCTTGACTAATAAAATCAGACTAAACCTCAAAATTATACACTAGACCAATACTAAATCCCATCAGGTCTATTGATAATCTAGAGAACAGACTTAGGGCCACCCATGGGGTGTGCTAATCCATCGAAAAATGGTTAATGGGTTGTAAATGATGAGAAAAAGGGTGTAGATGATTAAATCAAGTTGTATTTTTTTTAACAAGTTATCTTGACATAAGGGGATGTTAGGATTAAATCATAAATTAAGGTTGTTATGATAATAAAATTTAAATAAGGGGTAAATGGTTAAAGGGGTTTGAACATGTTGTTAAATGGATTTCAAAAATCATAATGGTTGTGTTAAATGAATAAATAGCTAAAAGAATTAATTGTGGATTTTGGTTAAAGATGTTGAATGATATAAAACATGTGAATAATGGTGAATTAAAGAGGTTTATTATTGGTATTGTGATATTTTAAAAAGTACATATTGGTTGGACTATGGTAATTGTGAAATGATGAAATCTATGGGATTGATGGAAATGAAGTTCCACATATCCTAGATGTGTATGGTGGACTAGACGCTCCACACCCATGAGTAATAATTTTTAAACACAATGTTCCATATCCTTGATTTAAGATGGATATACATGATGTTCAGTATCCTTGACTTTATATGGTTGGCATGATGTTCCTTATTCTTGTCTAGGGTGCCAACATGATTATCCAGGCACTAATATCTTGGATATGGTATGATAAATTGGATTTTTCCACCATGATATTTATAATGAAATTTTTTATTGGATTATCTATTCTTTTTTAAATTGTTTAACCCATTTTTATTGATGGATTAAACTTTTGACATGGCCTAGGTAAGTTCAGTGGGTTGGGGTCATGGTATAACCAAATGCTTCAAGTGGATAATTGATTAAATTTTTAATTATAAAACATGTTTCATTATTTTCTTGTGTACTATTTCTTTTATCTTCTACATACAATTTTATTAGACTCGATATTTCTTTATACATTTTTGGTGGTGGCCTACTCAGTTGTACTCACACCCTACTCTGACAATCGTTGGTACCTAAGCGGATTTCATAGTTATAAGCCAGGATTAGGGGAAATGTCCTATATTAGATGGTTGATTTGTGATATGATATGGATCATGGATGAGGGGACTAGAGTTATGTCGATACCCATTTTTGGGATTGTTAGTGTGTCTTTATTTTGGGCTTTCTTTAGAGCATGACACTAGTATGACACGAAATGTTTACAATATTGGTTGTGGGAATTTACCCGGTTTTAGGAATTGATTACATGATCTATGTTTATTAATTATTACTACATTGGTTATTGTTTATTTTTGAATTCTTTCGATGCAGTAATATAGAGAAGAGGGTATAGTCTCACCACATGCTCTATTAGAACCTCGTTGCTAGTCGAAAATCTATGGAATACAGGGAGGTGCGCCTAAGGTCATGTAGCGCACTGGCTTGGGGTAGCAGTTTAGTCAGACATAGGTTGGGATGTTTAAAAGTGGTATCAGAGTGGTTTTATTTTCTATTATTTTACTATTTGGGAAATATGGATAGGTGACTAGATTTTTTCAACGCTTGGTAATAAGATTGTGCATGAGAGTAACTAACCCATGTGCGGGAAAAAACCCAAATTCCTAGGGTGGGATTATTGTTATAGATATTCTCTTATTACAGGTGGATGTTATTTCACCTTGGGTGATGAAAATGTGGCGTGATGTTATTATTTTTGAAGATATTACTTGTGGTATTATATGGAATGAGATTGTGTATACAAGCATCATTTTAGACACTCAGGGATTTATGTAACATGTATCATGTTAAACACACATGATAGAGCATGTATGGTTGAATTGAGGTAAATAAAATGATTTTATATTCTTCTATGATTTTGGAGAGTTAGTTCCTAATAAATAAAATGAAACCATGTAAATTAAAATATGTGAATTGAGATGGTTAAAAAGGGTGTCAAATGAAAATCCTATAATCATGGAAGATTGGTTTACACTAACTTATCCATGGACCATGATAATGATGGTTGAGGGTAGTGATGGTGTTGCAATTATATCCATTGGAAAAATTTATATAGAGTGACTTATTTATGTTCAGTTGTGAACCCCCTCTTGTGTAAATGTGAAAGTGATATGTTATGTGTTCTAAGAAGTGTGTTTGGGATTATAGAGAAATTCCACCTTGAAAATGGTTTCTAGTAGGGAAATAAGAGGATATTTCTTATAATTTACCTTCGGTGGTGGGACAAGAGCCCCAATTGATTCCAGGTGATAGGGTGTGTAATACCTTGAGATTTTTATAAAAGAATATTATGTTCGATAACATTAACGACATGCTACACCGAGCTTAAATGAACTACAAAATATTATTATTTAAATGATCCAATTATTACTATCCATTTAATTGGAAGGTATTATATATATATAATGGTCATGATCAATAAAAATATATTGATTAATTTTTAAGAAATAATCACTCAATTTTTAGTAAAGTCTTTCAATGCTTCTAAAATATGTATTTTTTTCAAAAATATGTTTTTATTATTTTTGTGGGAGAATATTAATTTATAGAAATTATAATAATTTTATTTGATAAAATGGATATCAATTTTAAAATAAAAATATCAAAATTATCTTATAGTGAATTTTTTTGATTTTTCTAAAATGTTTGATTTCTAATGAATAATAAAAAATACAGATTTTATAAGTCCCCAACGTTAAACCTTAATTAATCTTGAGTTATTACAAGATTACACATTGAGGATCTTTTCAGGTTTAGAGTTTTAGAGAATTAGGTCAAAACTATTACATCTCAAAATATTACATAGAAGACACTTCTACTAAGTTTCTATAACATAAAAACTAACTTAAAAAGAAACATGTGTAGTTCCATGTTTTAGATAGCGTGTCTTTCCTTGATCCCATCCTTGACCCTATTCATCTTTAAGTCCTGTGGAAAAAATTTCAAAAACTTGGGATGAGGATAAAAATCCCAGTAAAGGATACACAGAGAAGTAAAACTGTTAGTTTTTCCAAAACAACAAGTAAACCATGAGTACTTTACAAAGTAATACTTTTCACCTTTATGAAGTAGTAAAAACTCTTCACTGAATAAAAGACCATTACTTACCCTTTTGTAACCAAAAGATTACCATAAAACCCATGTAAAGAACACATAACATATATAGGTAACTTGGGACATAAACATACTTAAATGGAATAACCATACGGTCGACTTCCACACATACTTAATGGAATAACCATACGACCGACTTCCATACCCAATGCATTGGAGGTTATAACGTAACCACCCGTCCTGGTATTCACGACACCACCCATCATATGGTTTATCATGTAACCACCCGTAAAATGTCCAAGTACCATCATTACACATAAAATATTGAAAATATAAACATTTCAATAACAACATTTCATTTTCAATCACAATAAGTAATTCCAAGATATTGAATTAATCAATCTACTTTCAAAAACCATTTAAAAGAGATTTTTGAATCAAAGTGTCCCATACCACTTTGAAGCTTTTAATGGGATTGTAATTTTAAAACATTAATGTCCATATAAATAAATACTAAAAACCATTTTGAAAACATGGACATTAAATATAAATATTTAGAATAATGAATCTTTAAAACATTTAAAACGATATTTTTGTTAAAGAGTTTTTAACAAAATGAGAGACTCTTGAATACAAATAATTACAGAATAAAATTTAATCTGAGATTTATAATATAATGAGAATAAAAGGATTAATGATATAATATGTCAAAGGATAGTATACACACCAAATAAGAGGGAATTGGTGCATAACAATAATGAAGTCTCAATGGAAATGTAAATTGAGATGAAATCCATTATAAAGAGGGTATCCTTAAACTAAGGATAAATCAATCACATAATTATGTGTGAGAAATACAAATACACCCAATATAAGTGGATATTAAGTGTGAAACAATCTAATTTCATTAACACATATTCATAGGATTACATGTTCAATAAGTACAAGTTGAACCCCAAGAAATCGAAATTGGGTTAAGATGTTCCCTTGTAAAAATTCGACAGCCTAACAGCGTCACTTCAAAATTCAGAAAATTAGTTGATGAGAGAGTGAATGGTATCTCATCACTTGGACATAAACTTTACATAAATAAGGATATATAAGAAAATATCCCAACATAACAAGATGTAAATTAAAAGACATAACAAAATAAGTCTTTTAAAAAGAGGAGGGTGAAAGGTCCCCTTACCAAGTTGGGTAACTTTCGAAACGTACAACCCATGGAAGAAGGGTCATAAAATGAAGATGTAAATACCCATAAATGAAGTTATACTATACAAAGTGTATAATAATGGTCAGTACATACACCACTCAAAGGAGATAGTGGAAAACGTAGCATAAATGTCACGAGAATAAAAGTGGGATGAAAAATCCCTTACGAAAACTCGGCAGCCTAACGGCGCCACATAAATCTTCCAAAAATGGATTGATGAGATCAAATAGGGTCTCTCATTATATGAACATAAAAAGTACATAATTTGGAATATAAAAGAACATCCCCAAACATATGAAATCTGATCTTAATATAAATGACATAAAAGAGAGTACTTAAAAAGAAAGAGAGAGGTTAGATCTCTTACGAAAATTCGGCAGCCTAACGGCGCCACTCGAAATTTACAAAATGGATTGATGAGAGAGAATAGGGTCTCTTATCATGTGAACATAAAAATTACAGTAAAAGTAATAAAAAAGAACATCCCAATAACAAGAAAGATGAGCTTTAAAAGGAGCGACATAAAAGGGTGTACTTAAAAAGAAAGAGAGGAATAGGATCCCTTACCTCAAGTCCAACTTGTCTTGTTCGTTTCCTTATATTACTGAATAATAAACTTTGGTCAATTTATAATTTCCTAAGTACCTCCTTTAAAGTTTATTATTAAGTTCATATCACATATTATAATGTTATAATAATTGTTTAATAATGTTAGTTCATATCAGACGTTTTTGCCGATGTTTGGTACATGAGTCAAAAATGAACTTGTTTGAAAAATGATTGTCCATGTAGTTATAAGTAAATAATTTCAAGAATAGTATTAAGGATTAAAATATCATATATATCCAGTACATATTCATTTTATACTATTCCATATCATTTGGAGATAAAAAACGAAAAGCACCGTTCATGGAGACGGTAGGCCGTACGTACGCATGAATGCTACTTTCATTTTTTTGTCATATTAATGGGATTAAAACAAAATGAGATATATATATATATATATGTTATAATTCCAGAATTATATCCATAATTTAGATGTAATATATTACATATATATCCATTATATATATGTACTTATAATAGTACATAACATTTTGAGATAAGAAATGAAATGTACTGTTCATGGAGACGGTAAGCCGTACGTACGCATGAACGCTACTTCCATTTCTATTTCATATTTAATGGAAATAAAACATAATGATACATAATAGTATTTTAATTACATTATGGTATCATATATAATATCATTAAATATATATCCTTTATACGTACCACATTTGATATTAACGAATCAAATCACTTTGAGGGGGCGGTAGTCCGCACTTCCTTAAATGAAGATATCGCGTTTACCCATAATGGAAACCATAAAGGTATGACATAAATGAAAAATACAGAAGCTTAAGTAAAACATAAACATATTACATATCATATATAAATATAGTGTCATATTAATGGCCACCTTTGAAGGTGTTAAAATAATGTTGAACAATTATCGTTTCGGGAGGCAGAAATTCGTCATCCACGGAAACAGTATGTTATTTAACCATTAGATGTAGGTGTGTGTACGTTTATCTCGAATAATTTGTATAACAACATCCTATTATATTTAATATACTTTATTTTTTACAAAATAAATGAATAAAAAGATTTTAGGGGGGTGGAGAAGCAAAATAAAATAAAAGGTCTCAAGTGAAGACATTACCTTAAAATCGGGTAACTCTTTTTGATTTGAGCTCAAAGGCTTATTTGGGAAGAATTCTGACCAATGTGAGGCTTCTAGGAGTAAGATAGGGATGTGGAGAGACAAAATGAGCAGGGTTTGGTCGAGACAAAGGCTTGGGAAGTGTGTGTAAGGTGGTAGAGGTGGGGGCCTTTTATAATAGGAGAGGAGGGACACTCTTGGAAATTAAGGAAATGTTACTTTATTTTAGAATGAGTTTCAGATTTTAATGGTCCCACATTGATGTGTTTCGACGATAAGGTGATAAGGGTTCTAAATCCACTTATCCAATAGGTTTTGGACATGTGTAGGCCTTATATTTTACATTATATTTAAATTTTATTTAAATCGTTAAATAATGAGGTCACCGCTGCATCATCATGATGTCATAAATAATTTAATTTATTTAATGTCTAAAAATTATAAAAAAATACTATGATGTAGGAAATCATTTTAGATTTCTAATTAATTTTTATAGTCAAAATTCGGACATGTATACCCCCATGTAAAAATTGTTTTAATAAAACATTTCATGTTTGTCTCATTTTTACTTTAACATTAAATAAAAAGTTATTTATGTCATTTCCCAACCAAAGTGGCTCCATGGGGTCCCAAAGATGACCCATGGATTGTCTTGGTCGTCCATTACATCCAATAAGGGTAGAACTTGTATAAATCTCATCTCATTTTATTAAAACATTATTTTTACCTTAAACTACACTAATTACCTCTAATCGCGATTAAAAACTTAATAAGTTACTATTCACCAAAAAATTATTTTAATCCCATTGAACCACATTTTACTTCTTAATGACAACCATGTATGTCGGATTTTTGAAATTCAAAACACAAAGATGACAAAATTTCATTTAAACGGAAAATCAGTTTTTATAAGTACCACTTAGTGGTTTCACTATTCATCAAAAATTGAAGTTTTTCAGAAAATTACCAAAAATTCACCCTAAGCTATATTTGATATTCCGAATTCAAAAATGAAGTCTATTTTACAAAATCCAAAACATATAAGTTTCATTAATTAATTTAATAATTAATTCCCGCTGACAGAGCTAATAGCGTGTTTTTATGAAACAATATGTATCAAAAGATTGACACTAGTTTAAGTCCGATTTCAAAGTGAAATTAATTCCAATGACCAAAATGGGATTAAATGATAAAAATATATTCTAATTAAACTTTAAAACCAATTCAAAATATAATCTACCCATATAAATAAATTAGAATAAAAAGTGCTTTTGAATTAAAATACAACATTTTTCACTATTCATTAAAAAATGAACTTTATCAGAAAAATACCAAAAATTTACACAAAGTAAATTTTGATGTCCCGATTCTAAAGAAGAATTTTATTTTGTCAAATATAACACATAAAATTGTCAAAAAGTGGATTTAAAAGAGGTTCTCCATCAAAAGGCGGTTAATCGACCTTTTAAAGAATATTAGAATGTTTATGCTTAAAATTGGATTCATTTGCATTTTTAATCCTCTAACATTTATTGTAAAAAGTAAAAATATTTGAAAAATATATGTAATCATTTTGTAGTTAGTTCTGTTCATTCCCGCCATTACAACAGCTAAGCGTTAACTACTATTTAAAATAATATTATTTTATTATTAGAGTGCAACGTAAGATTCCCAAGAAACTCGTTGTTGCGTATTGGGTACGCCATCGAGCATAGAGTCCCCTTTAAAGTAATATTAATATTTTATTTACAAATATGGATAAATAAAAAAATGTCATATTCTTTATTTACCTGGGGTGTTACATCCTTCCTCCCTTTTGGGAATTGCGTCCTCGCAATTTTAAAATTGGGCTCGGAAACATCCTTGAAAGTCCCACATCGGCACAAGAGTCGGTAAAAACGTCACTTTAAAATAAAGAATGAGAAGTACAGAGGTCACCCGAGTTAACCCATACTAGGATTCCATGTAGTAAAACATGGCAATGGAGGAGAAATCATAGGGTCATGTTCTGATGGAGAGTGATAGTAAACATGTCTAGGAGAAAGTTAACCATAAGAAAATCACAAACTTGTGATGGGTTAAACGGTATCTGATTCCCCAGTAGGAAAAGATAATAGACAACATTTTTTTTATGTTACTCTTCATTGAGGAATTTATTTTTGATCTTAACTAAATCATAATGAAACATACTTACTTGTCACGTAGACTTTCAACTTTTACTAGATTCCTTAATCAAAATCATATTTTCTCCAAAAGACGAGTATTTAGGAAGACATGTTCGCATTAAGAGTACTATAATAAAATTATTGAGAATAACATAATCCACAAAAGAGAACTATATAATTCCCATGTCCTTAGACTTTAACCAAAACCAAAACCAAAATGTTTAGTCCAAGATCAGATAATCTAGAAAAGGATAACCCTTTATAAAAAGAAAATCTTTTCTTAATCTCCAAAATTTGTCCAACAAAACCCAAATTTCAACGAGGAACATTTGATAAAAACTTTTCCAAAAAATTAATCAAAGTAAACCAAACTAACATTTAAACCCAAATATTTGAAGGATTTAGTCACATAGTCCTCCAAGGTACAATTTAACTTTTATCTCCAAATAACATCAGTTGCTCTTAAATTATCATATTGAAAAGTAATTAACCTAATCACATATCCTCGATGATAGGTTAATCATTTACATAGATAACCCAAAATAAACTTACTCTTGATTCCTAAAATCATCTAACTAAAAAGAATTAGTCAAAATAACTAGGTAATTTTCGTAGTCCAGTGGTAGGCGATAAATACCAGTCACACTTTGGTTGTGGGTTTGATTCCCGCAGCTTTGTCCGACGCGACGAGTTGTCAAATGGTCTGCGTGTTGTCCTTTTTCAAAAACTATATAATTCTTAGAAGTTTCCCCAAAATGAGATAAAATCTTCAAAAATGATCATAACATATTCTAACCTCAAGTTTATCTCATGCCTTTCATTTTCCATCATAACATATAATAACCCATAATTACCTCCAAAGTAAGGATCATATAAACACTAATGGTTACCTTTATAATTATTACCTGAACTTCCACATCTATTGGTCATCTTGTACATGATGCATTACAGAACATACCAAAGTTCAAGTGGTTGATCATGACTCCTTGATAGTTGGTTCAGAACAACCACGAGTTTCCTCATTGAATCCCCCATTTTATCAAGTATCTTAATCAGAGAACCAGCACAGTTTCCTTCAAACCTGTTGTCTCTTTGGTGCATGCTAGATCCATCCATTCACTAAAAACAGAAATGTCAGTGTGAGTATATCAACAAAACCATCATGTACTAATGAGGAAGGTAAACACTAAGATATACTTACTCATTCACTTTATCTAAAACTAGGACACTTTCTGAAATCCTAACCATTATGGTAATGTCACATGTGCTTAGAGAATACCCTAACATCTAAAGTTATCTAAACCAACTTCTGATACCAACTATACGGCCCCAGCTTTAAACCTTACTTAATCTTGAGTTATTACAAGATTAAACATTGGGGATCTTTTCAGGTTTAGAGTTTTAGAGAATTAGGTCAAAACTATTACATCTCAAAAGATTACATAGCAGACACTTATACTAAGTTTCCATAACATAAAAAAACTTAAAAAGAAACATGTATAGTTCCATGTTTTAGATAGCATGTCTTTCCTTGATCCCATCCTTGACCCTATTCATATTTAATTCCTGTGGAAAACATTTAAAAAACTTGGGATGAGCATAAAAATCCCAGTAAAGGATACACAAAGAAGGAAAACTGTTAGTTTTTCCAAAACAACAAGTAAACCATGATTACTTTACCAAAGTAAAACTTTTCACCTTTAAGAAGTAGTAAAAACTCTTCACTGAATAAAATACCATTACTTACCCTTTTGTAACCAAAATATTACCATAAAACCCATGTAAAGAACACATAACATATAAAGGTAACCTGGGACATAAACATACTAAAATGGAATAACCATACGGTCGACTTCCACACATACTTAATGGAATAGCCATACAGTCGACTTCCATACCCAATGCATTGGAGGTTATAACGTAACCACCCGTCCTGGTATTCACGACACCAACCGTCATATGGTTTAGCACGTAACCACCCGTAAAATGTCCAAGTACCATCATTACACATAAAATATTGAAAATATAAACATTTCAATAACAACATTTCATTTTCAATCACAATAAGTAATTCCAAGATATTGAATTAATCAATCTACTTTCAAAAACCATTTAAAAGATATTTTTGAATCAAAGTGTCCCATACCACTTTGAAGCTTTTAATGGGATTATAATTTTAAAACATTAATGTCCATATAAATAAATACTGAAAACCATTTTGAAAACATGGACATTAAAGATAAATATTTAGAATAATGAATCTTTAAAACATTTAAAACGATATTTTTGTTAAAGAGTTTTTAACAAAATGAGAGACTCTTGAATACAAATAATCGCGGAATAACATTTAATATGAGCTTTATAATATCATGAGAATAAATGGATTCATGATATAATATGTCAAAGGACAGTATACACACCAAATAAGAGTGAATTGGTTCCTAACAACAATGAAGTCTCAATGGAAATGTAAATTGAGATGAAATCCATTATAAAGAGGGTATCCTTAAACTAAGGATAAATCTATCACATAATTATGTGTGAGAAATAAAAATACACCCAATATAAGTGGATATTAAGTGTGAAACAATTTAAGGTCATTCACACATATTCATAGGATTACATGTTCAAGAAGTGCAAGTTGAACCCAAAGAAATCGAAATTTGGTTAAGATGTTCCCTTGTAAAAATTCGACAGCCTAACGACATCACTTCAAAATTCAGAAAATTAGTCGATAAGAGAGTGAATGGTATCTCATCACTTGGACATAAACTTTACATCAATAATGATATATAAGAACATATTCCAACATAACAATATGTAAATTAAAAGACATAACAAAAGAAGTCTTTTAAAAAGAGGAGGGTGAAAGGTCCTCTTACCGAGTTGGGTAACTTTCGAAACGTACACCCCATGGAAGAAGGGTCATACAATGAAGATGTAAATACCCATAAATGAAATTATACTACACAAAGTCTATAATAATGGGAAGTACATACACCACTCAAAGGAGATAGTGGCAAACGTAGCATAAATGTCACGAGAATAAAAGTGGGATGAAAAATCCCTTACAAAAACTCGGCAGCATAACGGCGCCACATAAATCTTCCAAAAATGGATTGATGAGATCAAATAGGGCCTCTCATTATATGAACATAAAAAGTACAGAATGAGTAATATAAAAGAACATCCCCAAACATATGAAATATGAGGTTAATATAAATGACATAAAAGAGAGTACTTAAAAAGAAAGAGAGAGGTTGGATCTCTTATGAAAATTCAGCAGCCTAACGGCGCCACTCAAAACTTCCAAAATGGATTGATGAGAGAGAATATGGTATCTCATCATACGAACATAAAAATTACAGTAAAATTAATATAAAATAACATCCCAATAACAAGAAATTTGAGCTTTAAAAGGAGCGACATAAAAGAGTGTACTTAAAAAGAAAGAGAGGAGTAGGATCCCTTACCTCAAGTCCAACTTGTCTTGTTCATTTCATTATATTCCTGAATAATAAACTTTGGTCAATTTATAATTTTCTAAGTAACTCCTTTAAATATTATTATTCAGTTCATATCACATATTATAATGTTATAATAATTGTTTAATAATGTTAGTTCATATCAGACATTTTTGCTGATGTTTGGTACATGAGTCAAAAATGTACTTGTTTGAAAAATGATTGTCCATGTAGTTATAAGTAAATAATTTCCAGAATAGTATAAATGATTAAAATATCATATATATCCAGTAAATATTCATTTTATAATATTCTATATCATTTGGAGATAAAAAATGAAAAGCACCGTTCATGGAGATGGTAGGCCGTACGTACGCATGAACGCTACTTTCATTTTTTTGTCATATTAATGGAATTAAAACAAAATGAGAGATATATATATATATGTTATAATTCCAGAATGATATCCATAATTTAGATGTAATATATTACAAATATATCCATTATATATATGTACTTATAATAGTACATGACATTTTGAGATAAGAAATGAAATGTACCGTTCATGGAGACGGTAAGCCGTACGTACGCATGAACGCTACTTCCATTTCTATTTCATATTTAATGGAATTAAAACATAATGATACATAATAGTTTTTTAATTCCAGTATGGTATCATATATAATATCATTAAATATATATCCTTTATACGTACCACATATGGTATTAACGAATCAAATCACTTTGAGGGGGCGGTAGTCGGCACTTCCTTAAATGAAGATATCGCGTTTACCCATAATGGAAACCATAAAGGTATGCCATAAATGAAAAATACATAAGTTTAAGTAAAACATAAACAGATTATATATCACATATAAATATAGGGTCATATTAATGGCCACCTTTTAAGGTGTTAAAAGAATGTTGAACAATCATCGTTTCGGGAGGCAGAAATTCTACATCCACGGAAACAGTATGTTATCTAACCATTAGATGTAGGTGTGTGTAAGTTTAGCTAGAATAATTATTATAAAAACATCCTAGTATATTTAAGATACTGGATTTGTTACAAAATAAATGAATAAAAAGAGTTTAGGGGGGGGGGGGGGGTGGAGAAGCAAAATAAAACAAAAGGACTCAAGTGAAGACATTACCTTAAAATCGGGTAACTCTTTTTGATTTGAGCTCAAAGGCTTCCTTGGGAAGACTTCTGACAAAAGTGAGGCTTCTAGGAGTAAGATAGGGATTTGGAGAGACAAAATGGGCAGGGGTTGGCCGAGCCAAAGGCTTTGAAAGTGTGGGTAAGGTGGTAGAGGTGGGGCCTTTTATAAGAGGAGAGGAGGGGCACTCTTGGAAAGTAAGGAAATGTTACTTTATTTTAGAATGAGTTTCGGATTTTAATGGTCCCACATTGATGTTTTTCGAGGATAAGGTGATAAGGGTTCGAAATCCACTCATCCAATAGGTTTTGGAAATGTGTAGGTCTTAGATTTTAAATTATATTTCCATTTTATTTAAATTGTTAAATAATGAGGTCATCGCTGCATCGTCATGATGTCATAAATAATTTAATTTATTTAATGTCTAAAAATTATAAAACAAATACTATGATGTATTAAATCCTTTTATATTTCCAATGAATATTTATAGTAAAAATTATTACTTTTATAACCCCATGTAAAAATTGTTTTAGTAAAACATTTCATGTTTGTCTCATTTTTACTTTAACATTAAATAAAAAGTTATTTATGTCATTTCCCAACCAAAGTGGCTCCATGGGGTCCCCAAGTGGACCCATGAATTTTCTTGGTCGGCCATGACAAATCCAATAAGGGTAGGACATGTTTCAAGCTCATCTCATATTATTAAAACATTATTTTTACCTTAAACTACACTAATTACCTCTAATCGCGATTAAAAACATAATAAGTTACTATTCACCAAAAAATTATTTTAATCCCATTGAACCACATTTTACTTCTTAATGACAACCATGTATGTCGGATTTTTGAAATTCAAAACACAAAGACAGCAAAATTTCATTTAAACGGAAAATCAGTTTTTATAAGTACCACCTAGTGGTTTCACTATTCATCAAAAATTGAAGTTTTTCAGAAAATTACCAAAAATTCACCCTAAGATATATTTGATATTCTGAATTCAAAAATGAAGTCTATTTTAAAAAATTCAAAACATATAAGTTGCATTAATTAATTTAATACTTAATTTCCGCTGACAGAGCAAATAACGTGTTTTTATGAAACAATAAGTATCAAAAGATTGACACTAGTTTAAGTCCGATTTCAAAGTGAAATTAATTCCAATTAACACAATTGAATTAAATGATAAAAATATATTCTAATTGAACTTTTAAACCAATTAAAAATATTATATAATCATAAAAATAAATTAGATTAAAAAGTGGTTTTGAATTAAAATACAACATTT
Source organism: Viscum album (assembly GCA_963277665.1). Classification (NCBI taxonomy): domain Eukaryota; kingdom Viridiplantae; phylum Streptophyta; class Magnoliopsida; order Santalales; family Viscaceae; genus Viscum; species Viscum album. The sequence continues at coordinate 2,029,170,999 of OY728123.1, read as the reverse complement.
TTCACTATTCATTAAAAATGAACTTTATCGGAAAAATACAAAAAATTTACACAAAGTATATTTTGATTTCCCGATTCTAAATAAGAATTTTATTTTGTCAAATATAACACATAAAATTGTCAAAAAGTGGATTTAAAAGATGTTCGCCATCAAAAGGCGGTTAATCGACCTTTTAAAGAATATTAGAATGTTTACACTTAAAATTGGATTCATTTGCATTTTTAATCCTCTAACATTTATTGTAAAAAGTAAAAATATTTGAAAAACATATATAATCATTTTGTAGTTAGTTCTGTTCATTCCCGCCATTACAACGGCTAGGCGTTAACTACTATTTAAAATAATATTATTTTATTATTAGAGTGCAATGTAAGATTCCCAAGAAACTCATTGTTGCGTATTGGGTACGCCATCGAGCATAGCGTCCCCTTTTAAGTAATATTAATATTTTATTCACAAATATGGATAAATATAAAAATGTCATATTCTTTATTTACCTGGGTGTTACAGATTTTTATTGAAAACTGCATTTTATATTAATGTATTTATAAAGTAAAATTATATTTTTTTTTTTATTTTTAAAATTTTATTAGTTCTTTTTGATTAAAAATAATCCAATTATAATATTTTTAATGAATTTTATACTTGAATTTATTATACAAATAACTGTGTACTTAAAAAGATATTTTTATAAAAAGTGGGCTTTTTCACATTTTATGCACTTATTTGAAAATTCATTTTGAACAATTATAGGTGTTTAATTTGATAAAATGGATTAAATATTTGGAAAAAGGAGTTTAATTTTTTTTACATAGGACCCTTTTATTTTTTTGAAATATGAATATTAATTTCGGTAAAATTTATCACATTAATAAAGGGTAAATTGGGTTAATCTATGTTGAAACTAAGTGATAAGGCCATAAGATTTCATCCTAAATATTATAGGATGAATTTAATTTTACCATTATCACTTTTAAATTGAAATTTATTTGTTTAACGGACACTTTTCCATGAAAATTAACTATATAATATTTAAATAAAAAAGTCCCAAAATCTCACTCTCATAGTTTTAAATATCTCTTATGTCTTCATATAGGGAAAAAAGAAAGTTATAAATGAATATAAATAAATATATTATGAATAATGAAATTATATTCATGTGATTAATTTATCTATAAATTTTAGTGAATAAATAATTACCTTAAATTCTTGTGCAACACTAACACAATATATACTCAATTAATAGAAAAACAAGACATATGGTTTTAAAAATATTAAAAGTATTATAATTTGAGTTAGTTATAGTTTCCATGATTTTTTTAGATAAATATAAAACTTTATTGATGTTTAAAAGAATTATATTTAAATTGCCACATTTTCTTTATGTATTTTAAGTCAAATTAAATGAATAGTTTCAAAATCGACATTGATGATATTTTATCAAAATAACATTTTATTAAATTATTAAAAAATACTAAAAATATTTTAAGAATACAAAATGGATTTGATATGGTCTAACATTGTATCCCTTGTCTATTTATGAACAAATTATTACCTTATAAGTAAAATTATAACCCTTTAAGAGTAAAAAAATATGTTACTATAGTTAAGGTTAAAATTGGTTAACCAAGCGGTTAATAAAAGAGATAATGTTTAAAATGATTCCAAAAACCTGTAAAATTTTATTGTTTGATAGGATTTCAACCCCATCATACCTTAAATTATAATCCCTAACCATTTGGAAGAATTTTTCTTGAATATATTGAAATATCCTAAATATATTGAAATGTTATTATAGTTATTAAACCACTTTTATTAAACCTCTTTTCATAAAACGAGAAGTGAAAGTATAGCTTGTGCATACATATGACTTACCATAGAATGATAATATAATATCTACCTTTAAACCTTCCAATCCATTGAAAAATAATAATAGAAATTGTGCGTGCGTGCATACTACCACCTCTATGAAAAGTTGCGATTTGTTTTTTATTTACATTTTACTTGTGTCATGAACCAGCCTGGGTACCCCAGTAACCGAATAACCAAGTGGGTCCGGAAATAACTGAAAGAGGATTCTCGATCCACAAGGGTCAGATACTAGCACATGGAATACTACCAAAAGAATGTGAGGATGGGTTTACCACAAACATTGCAGAAGCAAACTAAACAAATTAGTATGCATACAAAAGAAACTCCCCTGGGAGTAATGTACCAGAAGTCAAACAAGATTAACCACCCAAATTAATCAATATATATACCAAAAAACAAGAACAAATGCCAAAATACTAATCAATTATACTTATTAGGTCCATGGATCAACAACTAGAACAACCTCCTAGTGGTGCTTTACCCCTACTCGAACCTGGAAGGAGATAATCTACAAACACTCAAAGACAGCGTGTGAGCTAAAAATCCCAGTAGTGTCTCACCAAGGATTCTAGAATAGATTCCATTATTAAATTAACCAAAGAATTTCTTTAACTTAGAACAAAAAGTTTTGGCATTTCATAAGCATAATTAAAACAATTCATGCTTTACAATTAAAAAGATAGAAAGTAAAGGATTTGCTTTTCAATTGATGGAACATTTAAAAAAATGTCACTTTTCACAAATGTCTTAAATAAAAACTTTTATATAAAATAGTTTATATAAATTAGAAGGCATTTAAAAACAATTTATAATAATGTAATATATTCATTTTAAATAGAAACAAGTGAGAAGCATGGTCATATTCCTAAGAAGGTATGATAGTTCTAGGATATAGAGACTCAACACTCAAGGTGACACAACAATATACGCATATGTCATTTTTAATTCAATCCAAAGAGGACTCATTATTATCACTTAAGGGACATGATGTGCTTCATTTATGTTTTCTAATGTTGTAAAGAATAAAGTGATGTCCAAATAACTCACCAACTACCAAAGTATTTCATTTTATCTAGTAAAAAACAACAATGTACCTTTTATTTCATGAATTCTTAAAATAAAATCAATCACATTCTCCTTTTCAAATGTGAAAATTTCCATTTAAAACCCATAACCTGGGATTTTAATAAAAAAATGCCTTTTTCTAAGATATACCCCAAAGGTTCTTATCAAAACCACTTTAATCTAGTTTCACCATATAAGAATTTTAAATCAATTGAAAATTCAATTTTACAACCCACATTCACAAATTAAATTTATCAAATTATTATTTCACAATTTTACATCAATTTCACAATAAACCCCCAATTTAATAGAATTGGAGTTTTTCATAATTTTATATAAAATCTATTTTCATAATTAAGTTCAACAATTTAATTGAATCAATTTTCATGAAATTCATAATTTAAATTTCAAAAATTTCCATAAACACACTATAATTTAATGTAATGGGGACTTTTCTAATTTCATGCCAAAAACCCATTTTTAAAAAGACAATTCAATGGAATTGGGGTTTTCCAACAAAAAAAGTGAAAGAAATTTAATTGAAATCAAGTAATTTCATTTAATTAAAAAATTGTAATTAAATAAAGTAGTTTACTTTTAATAAAATTTGGGCATCTTAATGGAACCACCTGCCTTTGGATCATAGGATCTCAAATCAGAAAGTCGTACATAGAAAACTCCATAAGAGAATGATGAAAATAAGGATCTATGAATCAAACATAGGTTTAGATATAAAACTGTGGGTATTAGAACTAAAAATCAATAAGGGGATTTATGAAACCTTATGGAGGAGAATAGAGATTAGGGGAGAATAAGAACATGAATTGGAAACTAATCAGAATAATATCAGAGGAAATTCCTAAATATTCGATTCATTTTTGAGAGGGATATAAGGGGACATGAACTCTTCTTAGAATCTCTAAGGAATGTAGAAATCGCTTATGGGTCTTTCCGATTCATCAGGGACAAAAAAGTGGGGTTCAAGAATTTTTAATCAAAATCCATATTTATTAAAAACCTGTACACACAGTTTCCTAGGTAGATCTATACTATTTCTCATAAAAGGCTAGACGACTTGACTAATTGTGCTACAACTGTGAAAAATACCACTATATTAGGTTGGAAAGTTTATTCTGTCAGGGCTCACAGTTTGTACTAACCATGCGCCAACCATTAACAAGCCTAGATACTTCCAAAATTTTCAAAAGTTCCCCTGAAGAAACCCAAAATGAAACCCAACCAAAGAAAGATAAAAAAGAGGGGTTTAGGAATATCTAAAAAAATAACAGGATGTTACAATTAGATGGTAATAATGATATATTTAATTAATATACATGATTTTTATAATATAATAATTATTTACTAAATTTCAATGATTATTTACCTTTATTTCATTCCATCTTTCAAAAAGAGAAAACAATATTCATGCATATGTACTATCCTTATTATTTATTTGGATGTTATATCTTTATGATGACAAGATTTTTATGTAACCCATTATTTTTCCATGGGTTATGCTATGTGGAAATGATGAAATGTTTATGAAAACCTTTTCTTTTACATGGATTTTTCTATAATGATCTGTTTATTAAACCAAATTATTCTCATGGGTTATATATTATGAATGTTTTATGGACATGTGGAACATATATTTATGATTTTCATTATGTAATGGGTGGTCCCAAAATTATATAGACCTCCAATGCATTGGGTACATATTGATATCTCATGTGATAAATTGGATTGGAATAGAGAGTTAACCGAGTTCAGTAAGGGACTTTTACCACTATAATATTCCTAGGAGTGAACCCTGATTACTATAATGGTTTGTGGAGTAAACAAAATCCACTATGGTAGTTTAGGAAACAATCCTTGACTACTAAGGAAATGATTTTCTATGCTTATGTTTATAACAAAAACTTATGTCTTATGTTAATATTATGCTCACATGGATTGTGTTATTTTATTACTTTATGATTCATGTCTTATAAACTGCCAAGATTTATTCCAAAAATCAAGATATTGATCTATGATATGTATATTAGGAATTTCAAATTTTATACTCGTATTATCATACCCTTATACTCTTTTTATTCTCAAGTGATCATTGATATCTCCCGTGATTTCCATTATTGAGCATTTGAGCTCACCATTTCTTGTATTTACTTTCCTCAAGTTATGAATAAACATATTAAGTATGGTATGTATAATAATGGTTCTATTTATGAAGAACCAAGTGTGAGATAATGTAGATCTCTTATGAACCAGTTGTTTTTGTGTCCAAGTTTCGCAAGGAACTAGACATATACAATTATGGAATGGACTGTTATATTAGGTAATGAACATTCATATAAAAAGATGAAATTTTAAGTATTAAAATTATGGGTCACTATTTTTGGAATCATAGTACGGTTTAGTAATCCTTTGGAAACTAGGATGATAAAATTTTAGTTAGAACCCTAGGGATAATTCTAAGTATATGATAATAATCTAATGTTTTTGTAATGATTAGGGATGACCAAGGATAAGAAAAATGTGTCATATATTAAAAAAAGGTGTCTTGATTTAGAAAACTATTAAATACTTTTTTCATGATTATATGGTTTCCCATTATTATTATTGTTTCTCACACCAAGATTTTTGGTTTCATTGAGTGGATAGTACCAAGTGGAATCATGTCAAAACTGAATGTGATGGATGATGGAATTATTGTACTTATTAGAAACTAAGTGAAGTGGGATAAATAATGAGAAACCTTGTGATTATTCCTAATTGGATATATAATTATATGGTAATAAGTATCAACTTGGGTGACTTTCCTGACAGACCAAATAAGAGAAAGATGGAGTTTCATGAAAACCATGGAAGAAAGAATATTGAATTTATTAAATGTTGAGAATATGTGAATAATCACTAAATGGAATGTCTCAAAGGAATGAGAAGATGTTTTATGTGTTGAAACGAAGGGAATAGAGAAAAAATTTCCCAGGAAAAATAAAAAGTTTGATAGAGGGAAATAAATCTCATCCTAAGGAACCATTTATAGTTCAATTTCATATGTGTAGAGAATATGAGAATTATTCAAGAGAATGCCTAAATCCAAGGGTTTTATATTCTACTAAGAAATAACCTATGTAATTCCAATTTTTAGAGTTCATGGATTGAAGTGTTTATGTATTAGGATTCAATAATTATTTTTTGGAAATTTTATATCAATGATGTTTTGGATACAAGGGTTATTAAACATTTAAGTATTGTTTTACAATAGAATTTGAAAACATTTAGTTAGTTGGGAAAAAGAGATGCTTGAAATTTATAGGATAGTATTTATGACCATGAAATTGATTAGTTGATGAAAAATTGCTTTAGGTCATCTTTGATGTTGTTTATTTCATTTTTAGAATTTTTAAGTATATTCAATAGTTTGTGATTTTTTAGGGATAAGGATTGTGTTTACTTTTAGAATCATATAAGTTTTCATGTGAGATTAACTCAAAAGTTATGGATAACATCATGGGTTTATAAGTTTAAGGTTTATCATAAGTTCTAAGGCATAAACACCCCTTTTTAATGTTTCAAGTGATGGTAATTTCTAGTGAATTGAAAATTTTTCTAGGTTTTAGGAAAAATAATCTATTGAGGTATTAATAATCCTTTAGGCTTGGTATATGATTTGATATTAAGTTAATTATAACCTATTGGATAATTGGTTATAAATAATCTTGATAGTTTACAAGTTATTAGTTGAAAAGGATATACAATTAGAGATAATTATGTATAAGATAAAGACTACCTTTCAAGTTAGTAATTAAATTAAATTTATGAAATTTTGGGGGAATTTAATTTTCTATAATATTTTATAGTGATTTATCATGTTGATTAAAGATATTATGGAAATTTGTTCATTAGGTTGAGCTATATATAACCCTTAGATTAAACATGTGATTTAACATAAAATATTATTTGGTAAAAATGAAATTTATTTTTTTGGGATGTAAATGAAAGGTATTAGATCACCTTTGAGGCTAAAACATTCTTTAATGTTGATTTTATTATGGTTATTTGGTTTATAGGGTTATTTATAAATTGATCCAAGTAGAATCATTATTGTTATTATGGAAAATTTAAAGGTAAATAAGTTTGTTTATACACTTTGGATATTATCTTAACTTGTACTAACCATTCAGTTTTGGTTAATATTTAAATATGAGGAATAGATTAATATTATTTTATAGATTATTATTTTTATTTTAGTGCTTCTCGCAAAAAAAATTAATCTTTAATACTCATCGTTTCTAGAAAAGGATGAGTTTGTGGGGGAAATATATTAAAGGATGAAATTGTAATTATAAAGTAAGTATATTTCCTATTTTTTTAGTCTATATAGTGAATAAATTCATAAAATCTTGTAAAAAGGATCTTTAAACAAAAATCGTATCCTATTATCTATATTTATGATGAATAAATTGTCTTTTCACCCGCTATATATTTTTGGTTTTTTGGCCGTTAGCCTTCTACTGGACATGTTCTTTATAACTATATTTTAATCCATGGGTATTAGTTTTCTTATCCATGTCAATATTTTCAATTTCCAATAATTTTTTCCTATTTAGAAACATAGCTATGTGTTATTCCATATGACCTTTATATTTCCATTTCCAAATTTTCAAGAGGAAGTTTTATTAACCCTTTCTATGATGTGGTATTTCAAAAAGGTATTTTTAGATGAACAAATTTGATTATCGAGATCAAGTTCAAATTTTAAGGTTTAAATTTATAAAAGGTGGGATAAAGTAACCCCATGAAATTTTTAAATAAGGAAATTATTTTTGATAGTGTATACGACATGCAACATCAAACTGAACCAAACCATGAAATATTATTTTTTAAATGTGACCATTATAAACTAGCTGTTGAATTGGAAGGTAGGAATAGTATTAAACATATTATGAAATATATTTTTATATATATAATTATCTTATTTGTTACAAATTTATTGATTAGTTATTAAGGAATAATAATTCAATTTTTAGTAAAGTCATTCTATGCATAAAAAAATGTTTCCTTCAAAAATGGGTTTTTTGTTTTTTCTTAGAGAATATTATAATTAATTTCAGGAACTTATAGAAATATTATTTTATAAAAATTATATCATTTGTTAAATCATAATATCAAAATTATATTATGGTGAAATTTAAATATTTTTTTATTTTTTTTATTTTTAATGAATTGTAAAAAATACTGATTTTTACTGAAGTATATATTTTTAAAGTATTCATACAGTAAATTTAATTTTTATTAGTTTTATAATGTAATTAGTCCATTTTTATTAAAAATAATACAATTATATTCTTTTTAATGAATTTCGTACCTAAATTTATTATAAAAACATATTCGTACTTAAAAACGCATTTTAAAAAAAAGTGGTTTTCATTTTGTTTTTCAAACTTATTTTAAAATTAATTTCCACCAATTATAGGTATTGAATTGGATAAAATAGATTCCATATTTTAAATTAAGAGATTCAAATTTTGTAAATAGTTCCCTTTTATTTTTCAGTATTATGAATGGTTACTGTGGTAAAATTTTTCACCACAGTAAAGGGTGAATTGGGTTAATCTAGGTTAAAACTAAGTGATAAGGCCACAATTTTTAATGATAATTCTTTTTTAATGAATGTAATTTTACCATCATCACCTTAGTATTTAATCTTATTTGTTTAATGGATGCTTGTCCCTAAAAACGACCCTTATAATATTTAAAGCAACGAAAGTTACAAAATGTCACTCTCTTAGTTTTAAATATCTCTTATGTGTTTATCTGGGGACAAAAGGAATGAATATAAATTTTTATTTTTTGAATAATAAAATTATATTCATGATTTTATATTATTCGTAATTTTTAGTGATTATATAATTACCTTAAATTCTTAAACAACGTCAATACAATATTTATTCAATTAATAAAAAATAAAATAAATGATTTTAAAAATATTAAAGGTAATATAATTTGAGTGAGTTATAGAATTCCACGAATTTTTCAGACAAATATAACATATTAGTTATGTTTAAAGTGATTATATTATAATTAAATTTTTTGATATATGTCTTTTAAGTCAAATTAAATGAATAGTATCACAATTGGCATTAATGATAGTTTATCAAAACAATATTTTATTAAATTCTTAAAATCATAAAAATATTAAAACAGGAAAATGTAGATAATATATGTTCTAAAATGTTACCACTTGTCCATTTGTGATTTTTTACCTTATAAGTAAAATTATAACCCTTTAAGAGTAATAAAATGTTACCGTGAATAAGGATACAATTAATTAACAAAGTGGTTAATGAAAAAATAATGTTTAAAATGACACCAACAACTATAAATTTTTTATTTGTTTATAGTATTTTAAAAACATCTTACATTAAATTCAAATTTATGTCCATTTGGAATCAATTGGATAGGTAATGACTTTATTATAATTTAATATTTTAAGAAATTCAAAAAGTGCCCCTCACCTCAATTATAAAAGGGAAGCTCCTCCCCTCACTTCTTCACAAATTTTGAGCCATATAACCTGACCATAACATGAAAATTCCATTCTTAACTTACATATTCACATTTAATAGGTTCATGTATTCCAAAAAGACTAGCCCTAGGACCCTTAAGAGAAGATCTAAAGGAGTTGTTTCAAAGAAGATGCAATCATATTAACCAATCAGTTTCTTTTTAATTATTATTTTACCTCTTCTAAATATATTATATTATTAATAAAATAATAAATTCAGTATACTAAATATACTAAAATTTTATTATGGTGATTAAACCACATTTATTTACCCTCTTTCTATAAAATATGATGTGAAAGTATCGCTCATGCGTATGTACGACTTACTGTCTCCTTGTAGCAATACAATTCACTTTTCAACACCATATTTCATTGATAATTATTATGATATGTTTACATTTTATAGTTAATATTTATGAAATAATAATAATTCATTTATTATAATATCATATCTACCTTCTTACCTTATAATCCATTATAAAATAATAACGTCGCTCGTGCGTAAGTATACACTACCACCTCTATGAAGTGATGTGATTTTTTTCATTTCAGTTTTAATTGAATGATATTAATGATAGATTTAATTAATATAAATGATTTTTATTAAATAATAATTATTCTATAAATATTAATTATTATTTGCCTTTCATTTTTTCCATCTATTGAAAAGTGAAAACAATATTCATGCTTATATAGTACCCACCGTCTTCATGAATAGTGTAATTCATTTTTCTAGTTTTATAATTTATGAATGATTATAAATATGTATATAATAGTTATATATGATATTTATATCATTATTAAAATTATATATATATATATATTATGTAATCATGATCAAATTACAAGGACTAAAACTATAAAATCAAAACATACGTTAAAAACGAAGCATATATCACCCAGAATAATGATTTTAATAAAGAATTGTTAATAAATGAGTGATAAAAGGTTATTAGTAAATAATATATGGTATGATATATATTATTATTGTTATATTATAGAGTTATAATAAATTTAAATTTATTATACATGGGGTTATAATACTTTTTAAGTAAGTGTAAATTGAGGTAATGAATTTCTATCGCACTTTTACTTCTCTGAGACACATGGAACATTCAAAAAAATGATTATTTTATTTTATGTTTATACTAACAGTGAATTTTTTTATGATTATTATGATGATTTTTATATGGATTTACAAATACATATAAGGTTATTTATTTCATGGGGTGTACGATTCAAATGTTACCAAATCGGTAAGCGTTTTATGTAACAATATCAATTTTTATCAAAATTAGTTATTATTAAGTTTTAGATGATGAAATATTATAGTATAAATCTAAATAAACTCGTGAATTTTGTTCCTATTTGGTTTTTTATTTAAATTACATGTTTTCCTTTCATTTTTCTCTCTTTAACTACTCAATAGACCGAAAAAATGGTTTTAAGGAAAACCAACTTCATTTCTCTCTTCGGTTGAAAATCAGGTTTATTCCATATCCTTTTATATATTTTTTAAATAATGTTTTTACTACTCTCAAATGGTTGATTAAATACATTTGTACCCATGTATAAATTTTTATTTTTTTAAAAGTAATCTTATTGTCATTTTCTAAATGAGGTACTTTTTTACTTTTTATAAAAGTTTGAAAGGAATGTTTTACTTTCAAAAATAAAGTATAAATGAAAATTACCACCTTAATGACCACTCAAGTTATTGAATATTAATTTAAATATTTTCAAAGTACTTTTCAAAGAAAAAGTTCCTCAATATTTGGGAAATATTTAGATTTTAAATAAGTTGTTTTAAAAAGAAATTGTTATTTTATAGATGAAATATTCTAATTGATCTTTTAAAGACATTTTTTAATATAATATAAAATCCTTTGATGTTAATTAGGTTTTACAGGTGATATTATCCAATGATATAATCCTTATTCTTTTTATGGATGGGTTATTTTTATGATGAAAATCTATTTATGAAATCCATTCCTTTTCCACGGGTTATGATACGAGGAGATGATAAAATGTTTATAAAACACATTGATTTTACATTGTTTCTATACGATGAAATGTTTATTAAAACCATTTCCTTTCATGGGTATTGATACGATTAATATTTTATGGTCTTGTGGAACATATATTTATATATATAATATTTTTATTATGTGAAGGATGATCCTAGAATTATATATTCCCCTACTATATTTGGTAAATGTTGATATCGCATGAGATAAATAGGGATGAAATGGGGAGTGAACCCAATTTAGTAATGGAATCTATCTAATATGATAGTCTTGGGAGTGAACATTGAATACTACGATGGTTTGGGGAATGAACTCAATCCACTATAATAGTCTTAGAAATTATACTTTACTTTTAAAGAGATGACTTTCTATACTTATTTTTTATTCCAAAAACTTATGTATTATGATAATGTTATGATCTTATGGATCATGTTATTTGATTCCTTTATGATTTATGTCTTACATGCTACCAAAATTTATTCCATGACTCAAGATTATGATATATGATATGCAGGGTATAAATTTCAAATGTTATTATCATATCTTTATGCTGTTATGATTAGGTTATGATAAAGTGGTCATTAGTATATTCCTTTTTCACCCTTAATAAGAATATGAGATCACCATTTCTTATGTTTCCTTTCCTTAGGTTATGAATAAAGGTATTAAGTATGATATTTATAAGAGGGGTTATAGTTATAAAGAACTAAGTGTGAGATGATGTATATCTCTTATGAACCAATTTTTTATATATCCAAGTTTTTGAAGGCAATAAAACTATATAATTCTAAAATGAATCATCACATTATATAATTAATATTCATATAAAAATATGAAATATTTATGTGTGAAAATTATGGGTCTCTAAAGGGTGAAAGATAAATTCCATGAAAATTTCACCAGTTTTATGCATTTTATGGAAAGTGACCCAGGGTGGGATGTGCTGAGTATATTTGAAAAAACTAGAGACGTATAGATATATAATCTTTTGATGTTTGATGGGGAGGGTGTACCTAAGGAATTTAGTTCTAGATTTATTGTTTCCAGATGATTCTGGACCACTTATAAAATTCTTCTAAGAAGAGGGTCAAGTTAGTGGATTATATTCTATGAGTACCAGTGAAGTAATGGTGGTATTTTCTAGTCTAGGATGATCAATTAGAGAATATGGATTTTGAGGAATTCCTAGAAAATTTCTTGGATCATTTCTATCAAGAGACCTTGCAGAAAGGGAGAGATGCATATTTTATGCACATGAACCAGGGGAATATGTCGGCGATGGACTATATTATCCACTTAACTAACTTGAAATTCTTTTCCTGTATTGGTAGGGGATGGGGTAGCTGTGATGAAACATTTTTAGGATGGGCTTAGATGTGATATCAAGTAGTACTACGTGAATATCCTCCATTTTAATAATTTTGCTGAAGTTTTGAATTAGACTCTCATTTCTTAGGGTATCCTAAAGAAGGTGTATAATGGTGAAAAAATAGGTTCATTTGGATGATCTGGTGGTGTGTTACAATATAATAGGAAGCATTATTATGTAAGCTTTCACTAAAGTGGTGGTGGGTAGAGTAGCTTGGGAAGAGAACCATCCTTTTAGGGAGGTGGTCATGTCATTTTCTATCAGCGTGGAAAGCCTGGTCACATACATGGTTAATGTATTCCACCACCAGTGGAGTACCAATCTTATGAAAGGATGGGAAACATACAATGTTTATATAGGAACCCTTATCCAATAGCTGGATATATAGGATCTAGGCTGATGCAAAACACAAACAGGGGATGTGTTACCCAATATTAGTATGGCAGTTGGAGTTATACTAGTCGTAATAGTTATGGTGGGGGATAAGGAGCTCCAGAATATGAGAGACTTTATCAATAGAGAATTGTAGTGCATGGGACCCAGGTAGGAGTTCAAGGTAGAGGGATAGGTTAACTACATGTAGTTTAGCCTACACCCAGCGGCAGCGAAGCTTGACCATCGATTATCTAAGATACTATTCTTATAGATTTTATGATTGCTAGTGATTTATTTAATATAGTATCCTCTAATTATTTTTTATCTTATTGGATTGTGAATGGTTTGAGTCTACCAGCAGAGTTCATGTTTGGGCTTATGTTGATCGACACACTATTGGGGATGCGATCAGAGAGCATATGTTTTTGTAAAGGGTGTACCCTTGAGGTTGATGACTACCATTTTCCATGGGACCTATATATGCTTTAGATATTTGGTTATGACCTAATATTAGGAGTGGAATGGTTGGAATCATATTGAGATCGCATCAATTGTCACTACAGGAGAGTGACCTTCACAAATCTTGAGGGTAACACCTATGTTTTTTTCTAGGGAATGAGATATATGGGTAGGTCGTGTATGGCCAGTTCTCCTTCATCGGAGTGATCTCACTACCCAGTTTTCAAGTCTTTTTATTGATTATAAGGTAATGGATCAATATATCTTCCCACTTGTAGTAGATATTTTTCAATACATGTTTCATGAGGAGGTATCATGGTTTCCACCTAAGAGGGAAATTGAGTTCATTATTACATTGATTCTTGGAGCCGATCCAGTTTTTATTCCATCTTATAGAAGGAAACTTAAAGAAATTTAGGATCTTAAGACCTAAATGGAAGAGTTAGAGGACAAAGGGTTGATCTATCTGAGTATGTCACCTTGGGGATCTCTTTTTTTATTTTCCAAGAAGGATGATGAAACTTTTCATTTATGTGATGATTACCAAAAGTTGAATAAAATAATTATTAAGAACTGATATCCTATTCCAAAATTGATTATTTTTTGACTAGATGAGGGGTACCTATGTATTATCAAAAATTTATTTGAGTTTAGGGTATCATTAGTTTGGGGTGAGGACTTTTGATATACGACATAACACTTTTAGAAGTAGGTATAACTTGTATGAGTTCATCGTGATTCCATTTACGATTACCAATTATCCTGTTGTGTTTATGGATTTGATGAGACAAATCTTTCACCGATACCTAGATCAATATATATATCATTCTTCATTGATTAAATCATGGTGTTCTCACAGATGAATGAAGTTTATTTAGAATAGATTGACATCATTCTCAGTACACTGAGGTATCATAGCCTATATTTCCTGCTATCTAAGTTCCATTTTGGGATTGAAAAGGCATATTTATTGGGGAAGATCATCATTGAGGAAGGTGTGTCAGTGGACCCTAAGAATGTTTGAGCATTTGTTTCTTGGGAACAACCCAAGAATGTTTTTGATATCTAATGATTTTTAGGTTTAGTGGGTTATTATCAAAGGTTAATTAAATACTTTTACCACATGGATGTTCCACTATCAGGACTGACCAAGAAGGGTGTCAAATTTTAATGGTTTGAAGCATGTGAGAATGATTTTCAAAAATTGAAAGGGGTTTTGACCATAAAACTGATTTTGATTTTACCCAAGTCGGTTAAAGAGTATACCGTATATTGTGATGCATTCAGGATTAGTCTTGGGGTAGTATTTATATAGGGGGATGACTCATGAAGTATATGTCATGAGAGTTTAGAACACATTAATGAAAATATCTTACACATGACCTAAATTTAGATATAGTAGTTCATGACTTAAAATTTTAGGGTCATTATATTTGGATTGAGAGGTTTATCATTTATACTAATCTTAATAGACTTAGATATATCTTTTATTAGTGATATTTAAATCTCTGATAGTGAAAATGATTTGAATTCATGTAGTCTTTTAAATTTGAGTTGGCCTATACACTAGGGAAGGGAAATGGTGTTGTGGATGTGTTGAGTTAGAAGAAACATACACCAGTAGTCTAAAAGTCTTGTTCTTAGTGGAATATAATGAATGTTTTCACTTAGAGGCATATTTTTGTTCAACAGAAGTATGAAAAAATGAAAATTATTTTAATATCTATTGTTCCATATCTTCTGAACTAGGTAAAAATTAGATAGTATGAGGATATAGAGTGCCTATAATTTAGGGATATCCTTGAAGGCAGGGAGTTACCACCCAATTAGACCATTGATGTTGATGATATTATTCATGTTCATGACCAAAGAGTTTTCCCCACATGTATGCAAGAGGAGCCGATGCATGAGTTTCATTCCTTAAAGTGGGCCATGCACCCTGGTTTGATAAAAAATGCACCATGACCATCATATATTGTATTGGTGGTTGGGGATAAAGAAGGAGATAATTATTTTCATGACATGATGTTATGCTTGTCAATAGGTGAAGGCCGCACATCAGTGGACCACTGGTCTGTTTCAACCATTTCCAATTTTAGAATAGAATTTGGATGATGTTTCCATAGATTTTGTAGTAGAACTTCAGAGGAATCACTATAAGAGTTATGTGATATGGGTTATTTTGGATCAATTGACAAAGTTGGATAATTTTTTTCCTGATTTTGGAGTCTTATATCATCAATCAGTAGAGTGAATTAAATGTTTGAGAGATAGTGTGTTTCCCTGAGGTACCTCAGTGTGTCATTTTATATCATGATATGTGTTTTACTTCACACTTATGGAAATGTTTATAGAAAATACATGGTACTTAGGTATTTCTGAGTACAACCTTTCACCCACAGACTGGAGGGAAATCACGACATACTATTCAGGTATTAGAGGACATAGTGAGGGAATGTGTCCTAGATTATAATGGTACATGGAAGAAGCATTTAGTGATTATTTATTTTTCTTATAAAAAAAGTAATTACGTAACTATCCAGATGGAACCATATAAGGAAAAATATTTTAGGCCATTTCAATTATCTTTTTATTGAATGGAAGTGGGAGAGTCGGAGTTTTTGGGACAGAGTTTTATGTAGGATACATTAGAGATTGTTCAATTGATATCAAGGAATATGGATTGGGACCAAAGTAAACATAAATCCTAGGCTAACTTATATCATCAGCCGCTTGAGTATGTAGTGGGTGACTGTGTGTTCCTTTAGGAGTCATTGAGATTGGGTTACTGTTGGATTAAGAAATAGGGAAAGTTGGAACCTAGGTTTGTGTGACTATTTGATACTATGGATAGGATCTAAGTGATAACATACTAGTTAGCTATTCCAAAATATTATTGTGTTATGAAAAATGTTTTTTATGTGTTGAATCTTAGATAGTATCACCTTGTCTATTATTATGTGATTAATATTGATGATGTTGAGCTTTAGGCTAATGCGTGCTTTGAGGAGCATCTGATTTGTATTATCGACCATGGTTATAAGATTCTTTTGGATAAAACTGTACATTTGGTCTGAGTTTTATGGAGGCATGGCCATGTTCAAGAGGAAACTTGGGATAGGGAAGCTGACATGTGGGACCAGTGGCTCGACCTTTGTACCATGGAAGCTTAGTGGTGCTTGGTAGAGAAACTAGAGGATGAGATGTTAAAATCTAGGAAACTTCAAACAAGGTAAATTTTGATTAAAATTTTGTTTAGTACTATTTAAATTGGATAATGAAAAATTTCTTGAGAGTAGGAAAGGTATCAGGAGTGTCCTTGTGGTATAAGACATGAAAATGGGGGGAAAAGCGGCCATCTAGTGCATGATGCACGATTGGCACATGGTTATTACTAACTATGCACCATAAGTGTGCATCATCAATAAGGATAGAGAATAGTTTGGAAACCACACATGGTATCTAATGAGATAGTGTAGCTTGAGACCCCTCAGATAGAGGAAACTACATGGTTGCCACATAGTTTTTTAAACCATGTGGGTGGATAAAAAAATGATGCGGCTTAGTTTCCTCTTGGACAAAAGGAACCACACAGTTGACACATAGTTTTGAAAACCATGTGTCTAAACCATGAAACTATTAAAAAGTGGAATATTTTCCATTTTTACCACATGAAATTAAATTTTTCTTCCCTAAAATGTCACCCTATTTCATCTCTAGTAGTAGGGGTGGGAACTAGGAGATCCCTCATTCTCCAAGGATTGTTATCCTCCAATTATTAGGCATTTAAAGTTCCATTTAGTGATAATTGATGATTCATGTGAGTCTATGATTCCAATTTATTCTATTTTATATAATAACCATGTTTAGTTGTTTTAAATTCTTCTGAATATACTAAAACCCCACTTTTTACAAGGAATCCTTAGCTTTGGTGTTAGCAGTTGTTTTAGTTCAAATCAAGGGCCAATGTGGAGTGAGTTCTTTTATATGAGAACAAGGTAGGTGGCTTACAAGATTCCTCCCATAGTCTTTATTTTTTACTTGTGTATGTGTTTGTGTCATTGTGTTGCCTTATTATATAATGGTATTCTTGAATAAGAAATGTAGATTGAACCGATAAATGATACAATAGACCACTCACCGATCCCATCAAGTCTGTTGATGATATATCGAACAGACTTAAGGTTATCCAAGGGGTGTGTAAATCCCTTGGTAAATGTTAAATGGGTTGTAAATGATGGGATATAGGGTTTAGAAGATTAAATTAGGTTGAAATTGATTTTTGACATAGTTATCATGACATAAGGGCTTTTTTGGATTAAATCAGAAATTAAGGGTGTTATGAAAAGGAAAGGGGAAATGGGGGGAAATAGTCAAATGGGGTAGATTACGTGTTTAAATATATTTATAGAACCTTAATGGTTATGCTAAATGAATAAATGGATAAATAAACCATGTGTGGATTTGTGTTAAAGATATTTAATGTGATAAACCTTGTGAATAATAGTGATTGGATGAGGTTCATTCTTGATATTGTGATATATTGAAAAGGTTATATAGGTTGGACCTTGGAAATTGTGAAATGATGAAATGGTTGGGAATGATGGACATGAGGTGCCACATCTCCCATATGTTTATGGTTGACTGGATGATCTACACCCATGGGTTAGAATTGTTGGAAACAACATTGCTTATCATTGATGTATGATGTCTAAACATATCTTTCATTATCCTTGACTTGATATAAAGAAAATTTCCTTCTGTATTCTTAGATAGGGTACGACCTGATGATCTGGTAAATAATTTCTTTGATAAGGTATGGGAAATCAGATTTTTTCACCTTAGTATTTATAATGAAAATGGTTAATGAATGCCCCCTTATTTTCTAAATTGTTTAACACCTTTTTATTAATGTCTGAAACTTTTGGTATTCTTAAAGAAGGTTTGGTGGGTTGTGGTCATGGTATAACCAAATGGATTAAGTGGATAATTGATTAAGATTTTTATTATGAAACATACTTCATTACTGACTTACTTACTATTTCTTTTATCTTCTATATACATGATTATTACACTAGATATTTATTTAAACATTATTTGTGGTCACCTAATGAGTTGAACACACACCTTGCTCAAGTCGTCGTTGGTACTCGAGAAAATTTCATGGTTATAGGTTTGGATAAAGGAAAATGACCTATATTAGATAGATCATTTGGGATATGAGATGGATCATGGTTTAGGGGACCAAACTGATATTGTAACCCATTTAGGTATTTTCAGTGTGTATTTATTTTAGGTTTCCATTGACACATGACACTATTATGACATGACATGTTTCTTGTATTGGTTGTGGTCATTTACCATGTTTTTGGAATTAATTACATAATGCATGGTTATTGATCATTACTACTTTGGTTATTTTTTATTTTCATTTCCACTAATGTTATACTCTAGTAAAGAGGGTATAGTCTCCCCAAAATCTCTATTACACCCCCACTGTGGTGTATGGGGAGGCGTGCCTAAGGTCACGTAGTGAACCAGCTTAGGGTACCTATTTAGTTGCACCGAGGTCAAGATGTTACATGTTTTGATACCCCTATAAAATTATTTAGATATAAAAGACTGGGTAGATCTAGAATCAAATAAGATATTAAAATTTCTAGAGTGAATGGTAAGTGTATATTTCACCTCTTCATTATCTCACCCCACCTTGGTAATAATGATCACATGAGATTTCCCTTTTTTATGGGTTTAAAAGTTTATATATTTCAATCATAATTATTAAACTTTTTATTTGAGCACTGGTCAGAATAATTCCCATAATCCTTGAATTTGAAACACTGGAGTGTCAGTGGTAAATTTTTTTGTGATTTCTCTCCATCATTAACAAACTTTTTCTTCCCATTAGTTAAAAATTTGATTACTCTATGAAGTTCATGTCTAAACTAATTTTTTTTTCCAATTCCCTTAAGGAAATTTTATATTTATTTCCTTACAAACATCAACTATAAAGGAAGTCTTGTCTACTTCTCTCCATGGTTTTTATAATTTCATTTTATTTACATCTTTATTTTCTTATCAAAGCCATAAGATTAATGGGTAAATCAAATCTCTTTTTCCACCTTGATAACACCTAGAATAATTTATTCATAGCTACTAAAGTTTCTTATAGATAAATAAATTTAGAGACTTTGTTTTAAGCCATTAGAGAATGTTTCAATGGTACTTTCAGGGTCTATGATAATACCATAATCATACCTTGCAAGGACTTTAAAATACCCTCATAAGTGTCAATGAATTTATCATAATTTTGGTTTAGATTAAAAAATTCCTTCTCTATTTTAATATGGATAATCCAAGGAAAGTACGTATTGAAAAATAATATCTTTTACTCATCCCACACTATAGAGTCAATTTCTTCCTGTTGCCCCATGTCCTTGATAAGAGTCCACCATTGATCTACTTATCCTTCATAATGGAAAACTGATAAAATAAAATTTTCATATTCCCAATACTAGAAAATGTGAAATATCTTTTTAGTGGTATTAATCCATTGACCAAAAACTAGTGGATCAGTAGACCCACTAAAAGAAGGTTGATTTTTCTTCATAAAGGACTCAAAAAAAAATTTTCATCTCCATTGCTTGTTTGGAATCTCATCATGAATCATATATTGATAAATTTTATTAAGAATAACAATAATATTTTTCATTCCAAATCCCATAATATTTGGTTACTCATGAGGAAAATCATTACAATGTATGTCACATTCAACATTAAATTAGTTCAATACATTGACTTAAAACAAAATGCATAGTGTGAATAATAATAATCATAGTGGGAAACCACATTAAAAATAATTTATATAATTTTTAATTCATGAAACATTTTTATCCTCTAACAAGTTAGGTTTAAACTAGGTCATCCACAATCATGATCTACTCAAATCCTTTATAATGGTTCATAAATAAAATGTGAATTAATAAAAGAATATCCCTCAAGTGTGTCAAATCGGGTGCAGAATAGGGGAACACTAACCATGTACCAAAATAATTATTATGATATACTTGGCCAAATATTTTAAAGGTTATTACCCCTAGATGAATTTATGCTGAAACCATTCCGACTTGTAGCACCTAGATAGGGTTGTTTTTTATAGGAAAACTACACTCTTTTATTTACCATAAATTAGGACATTCTTATATTCATAGGATTATCCTAAAGATTCTCACTAAAGTTATCTCATCCTAGTTTACAAAGGTAACTAATAATGGATCTGATAACAACTATAGCGACCTATAATTTTCATCTCTAATTATCACATCTTGATGGATTAATATTTAATACATAACATTACAATCTATGTCAGAATCAAATAAGTTTAGCATTTTTTGAAACTTGGATACATAAACAACTAGTTCATAAGATATTTACATCATCTCACAATACGTTATTTATAATTATAACCCTTATTATATATATATATCATACTTAAAACATTTTTTTATAACTCGGGGAAATGAAACATAAGAAAAGGTGAGCTCATATACCTAGTAAGGGTAAAAAAGGGTTATATCAATGATCACTTGAGAAGAAAATGATTAAAAGGGTATTAGAACCTGATAATAAAATTTAAAAACCATATCCAACATATCATAGATTATAATCTTGAGTCATGGAATAAAACTTAGACGTACATAATACATGAATCACAATGGAATCAAATAACATGAGCCATGGAGAATAACATTATCATAATACATAAGTTATTGGAATGCACCTAAGCATGTGAAATCATTTAATTAGTCACGTAAAACTTCTAAGACTATCATAGTGGATTGTTTTCACTCCCTATTCCATCAAATCCTTAGTCAAGGTTCACTCCCAAGACTATCATATTGGACAAAGTCCCTTATTGAAATGGGTTCACTCCCCATTCCCATTATTATTATCTCATGAGATATATAGCTTTACCAAATGCATTGGAACACTATATAATTATGGTACCACTCATTGAATAATCATAATACATTCATATATGTGCCAAAAATCCTAAAACATTCATCACATATCATAATATATGGAAGGGAAACAAGTTTCATAATTATTTAAACATTTAATTATAACATAACCCATGGAAAATAAATGTATTTCATTAACATCTCATAATAATAATAATAATAATATATATAGAAATAATAAGTATGGTATTCTTGGATCATATCCCCAATAAAGTGTAATTAACATAAAAATATGTTATCGTAAATAAAAATTCCTTTAAAATACCACTTGAAATATTTCGTAAAGACAATACCCATTTAATTTTGAAATCACTAATTTAAAATTTAAAAATTTCCAAAATTTTATGAAAAAAATGTTATTGAAAAGAAAATTTGAAACTTGAAAAGTAAGCTTCAAATAATAGATAATTCATGATGTTAGGAAATTCTATGCATACTATGTAAATAACCTAACCCTAGTTGCCCAAAGCTTGTGGTTACTTTTTTACACAGGTGTTAGATACAAGCAATTCCATCCCAAATGATCAAATGGTTTAATAGTATTGGTAAATAAGAAACATAATTGAGTCTCATATTATACATGAAAACATAAATTACAACATATTGAATGTAAATATTCAGCATTATTGAAACCATTCTTAGATTCGTTCTTAATATCCTGAGGAAGGGAAACAAAATTTCAGTTATCTCAAATGATTAGTAATTATTAAGTACAATTTAAGCTATCATGAATCAATATGGTATAAACATTATGGAAAGAAAAATAAATGAACACACATTCCATTTAATAAATAATTTACTATCAGGATTAGATAAGAAATAATCAATATGGAATGGTAAATAACTGAAAACACATTCCGTTTAATCAATAACTTGGGCACAAATTCATATATGGATAATATCAATGAAATAATCTCATTGATAATAATAACTAAATTCTCATTGAAATAAATTCATAATATTGGACAACAAAATCTCATACTTCATGATATCTATACCATCAAGACTTTTATTCAAGATAGTTTAAAACTGTGTCTAAAAAGTTATTTAATTTGGCCAACTAATTTGTCCCAGGGGACATAACGATTCATTTAGAGGTTATATAATTCTAGGCGCCACCCATTATTTCATATCTAATGAATTCTTTATATATCTAGTAACTGATTTAATTCATTAACAATATACCTTATCAAAAAATATCCATATTGAAAAAAGAATACAGATTTATCAATATTTCTCTAGGTAATAAAATAACTTTCAAAGTAAACACCGTATATAGAAATGGAACATAGTTTAGGAAATAATTGGATACAAATAATATTGATATTTAAGATAAATGTAATTTACAATGAAATATGATCATAATAAAGTGATTATTTTAAGAGAAATTTAATAATCACAAAATTAGTAATGAGATGAGAGGTGTCCATCGGTTCATTAGGAATATAGGTTTTCTCAATGAAATCATGTCTTTTGGAAGAATTAAGGGAATAGAAGTGAAATATTAGAATAATATTTCAAAAAAGATTTTTATTTGTAAAACCAGTGAAAACATGTATAATAAGATACATTTCATAAAACAATTATGTTGGTGGGGGAAGTCTACCGTATATGTTAAAAACATTACTTTTGACTTTTTGTCAAAACACCCCTTTATAAAATAGTATAAATATTCCGATAAAACATTTTTAAAATTTAAGTAGAACTTAAAATGTCCTTAATAAATAATTTTAGTAACTAATAGGATTTTTGTAAAAGAATTTTGGAAAACATGGACATGGAAGAAAAATATGTTTATTTTAAAGAGAAATCAAATTAGCTTCTTTTTAAAAAATTTCTTTGCTCAATTATAGTACCAAAGAGATTAAAAGTTTGAGTAAAATATATAAACTCCTTAAATATCCTATGTATAATAAAATTATCATATCTTATTAACGATAAATTATAAGATTATATTAATTAATGTAAAACAAATCCCAAAAGAAAGAGATATTGTAAAATATATTCTTACATCTTCAATAACTTTTAAATTGAAACTCCTTGAAATAATAAAATAAAATTGAAACATTAAACATCATTAATAAATATGTATTCATGTTAAATAAATCAAATGGGAACTATATAACCACATTAATGTGAATAGATTTATATTAACAAATATATCTCAATTGAATAGATTGTGAGACGAGATCACTTTCAATGATCATACGAGTGAAGTTACGATTAAGAAAGGAATTTATTATGCGTATAAAATTTTAATAAAGATAAAAAAATTGGAAATAAAATATAATATAATCAAGATACATAACACTTATAATTTTAGAATATCAAAGACAATGAAGAAGTTGTATTACCCAATAAAAAAACAGAGTTATGAAATAATTCAAGTCAAATATCCTCGGGTGAAATAATTCAAATTGAAATTTTAAATACCATTAAATATGAAGGATTCATGATATTACATGTAAAATTGGTATTATATACACAATATAAAATAAAATATGTGTATAACATTACAATATGAATCAATGAAAGAAAATTGATACAAAATCTTTTACCTCACATCTTCCTTTAGTAGAACATGATTTAACCTCATGTATAATGGTTTTAAAAATGTTGTTGATTTACATAAGAACCATATTAGTATTTATAATATGATATATGATCTTATTATAACATTTTATCACCACTTGTTTTATAATATTTCATTATTACCATTGTTTTGGGTATTAACTGCTTCGTTTTCTCATGCATGTTTTTCCATGGACGTTCTGGTTATTATGCATAGGATATAGATACATCATCTATAGAATAATATTAATAATATAAATATAATATTTATTCATTATATATATTTTTAATCATTTTTTTACTTTTTACATGGAAAATGAATCACATTGCTTTATAAAGATGATAAGCCATGCGTACGCACGAGCGAAGATATCATTCCCTTAATGGGTTAAAGGTTAAGGAAGTGGATGATATATATTAAATTTATATAATTAGTATCATTTAATATGTATCATATATATTCATTATTTCAATAATTATGACTATCTGTCTAAGTTGGTTATGGAAAATAATGTATATTGGTTCGTGTGGTGGTAGTCCGCTATACACATGTGTGATAACATTGTTTCCCATTTGATAGAGGAGGAGATTGATAAATATTATTTCTAAACACAATAAATTTTAATTATATATTATATAATTTTTTTATTATATTTCAATTGTTAATATATAATTGAATGTGGAAAAATAATAAATAAAAGGAAGGAACTTAGTAAATATAGTTACCTTGACTTAGAATAACCTCCTTTGGATATCTAATTAAGGACCATAGGGTTGGTATTTTTGGAACACCAAAAGCTATATAATGTTTCTAAGGATTTTTGGTAGATATGTTTTATGCTTTTGTTGATCCAAATGTCTTTATAGGTATGAATAAGTGAAAGGAGAGAGTGTCCTTTTATAATTGAGGAGGAATGACATTTTTGTAAATACCCAAAACAATTTGATAATGGGAAGTCACTCTCACCCCAAGTGCATAAAAAATTGATAAATAATGTATTATAGGTATTCTAAGGTCAATAAAAACCTCCACCATAAAAATTTAAACTTTTTTTAAACATGTTATTCCTTATCCTCTAAGTTTACTTACTTTTACTA
Source organism: Viscum album (assembly GCA_963277665.1). Classification (NCBI taxonomy): domain Eukaryota; kingdom Viridiplantae; phylum Streptophyta; class Magnoliopsida; order Santalales; family Viscaceae; genus Viscum; species Viscum album. The sequence goes on along the minus strand of OY728123.1, from coordinate 2,029,145,571 downwards.
TTTTATTTTCACCATGATAATTATTTTTCGAACCAAGGAAATTTATCATTTAAGCCTAAAATAAAATGATCGTTATTATATAATTTGGACCTAATGATTCTTAATATTATATCAAATTTATCAAATAAAAATTATATGTGTTTTTTGAAATTAATTTTAACACAAGAACATGTAACGCACAAAACCCCATTTTATCCTTAATCAGAGTAAATAAATTTTAATATCTTCAATAATAAAAATGAAAAAAATTAAGACAAAATTATTATATAATATTAATTATATGGATTTAAAATATTTAATTAATTTTATCAAATACAATTGACATAATTTTTATAATTTAATTTAAAAATAAACCTTTAAATTGTGTCAAAAAACATGTTTTCAAGAAATGCATTTTTCAAGCATAAGATAATCTTACATTAACTATATGAATAGTGATCATAATTATATGGATTTAAATTAATATATTTATATATATAATCTATATATTTAATTTAAATATTTCATTATTATTGGTTATTTTAATTAATTAAAATGGGCTAACATTATGTATTTAAAAATAGGTTTCAGGAAATTGCCTTTTTAAGTCAAAAAATAAACTTATACCAAAATCTGGTATAAATATGATTAAAATGTAATTAATTATTTTAAATATAACTAAATAATAATTATGTTACTTTGAAATAAAATTAAAATAATAATAGTACTTTTAAATTACTTAATTTATTGAAAAGAAATGAAAATTTTACAAAAAACTGTATTTTTCACTATTCATTGAAGAATCATTGTTTTCATAAATATAAAAAAAATTAACCCTTAGATAATTTTTAAGTTTTTATTTAAAAAATGATATTATTTTTATAAAATACAATTTATAAAGTAGTATAAATTTATTATAATTCCCAAGCATAAAATAAAAAATAAAACCGTTTTTGAAGAAAATGTATTGTGAAGCATAAAATGACTTTACTAAAACAGATTGAGTGATTATTTACTAATATTTTATCAATAAATGACTATTTATTAGTAAATATATATATATATATATTTTAATTTAGTTAATCCTATTCATACCTTCTAATTTAATTAATAGGTTATAACGGTTATATATGGGTCGTTTAAGCTTAGTGTTGTGTGTTGTATAGGATATTGAACACAATGCTCTTATTTTAAAACTCCATGGTGTTAAATTACCCTAAAATTTAATAAATTTAATCCTAAAAAATTAAAATTTCACTAAAAAAATCATGGGTTTGATATTTAAAAATTCCTTTGTTGAAAACCAACATCATAAAATAGGTTAATAAAGCATCCTCTTAAAAGAGGTAAAGGAAAATACAGGGGTTATCTTGAATAACACATAAATAGATTTACAAGTGGGAGAACATTAGTGGGAAGTGAAAATATAGACATGTAAGAAAATCATAAATAATTATGGAGAGTGATAGAGATCATGGATCACAATAAAGTGAATGATCAAGAGAATGTAAACGACCAAAAAACCATAAATCTATGAGGAATTAAATGACTATTTATTCATCAGATATGAAGGTAATAATATAATATTTTTTTCAATATCCTTTTCTTAAATTTGATGAATTATTTTATTCTCTAAGAACATAATGAAATATACTTACTGGATATATTTATATTTCACTTGATAGTTAAGGAAATACCAAACAAGTCCAGCCAGAAGAAAAGATTCTAACCATTTATTAAATAAAGAAAAAAAAGTACAGGAAAGACAGAGGCATGGTAAAACAAAGGGGTTTTCCCTCACCTAAAAAACAGACAAAAAAGTCAAAGATCATAATAAGACATATCATTTCCATAATAGGATTCACTAGTATTTTCCCACTCAGATTGAAATTTACCTTAATTGAAGATCTTGAGGATTTCAAAATTTTCCATCTTTGACACCTTAAAAGATGATCCGGTAGATATAGTCTACTGTATATTAGAGTTATCCCTCGATGTACTTCTCTTTGAATGAATATAAGTTCATTTTTCATTGTTAATCACCTTTTACATGCTATATAGAAATGAATCTTTAAAAGAGGAATTTCCACCACTGCTTGATGCCATCGAGGGGGTGCTGTTAACACTTTCATAACCATAATTTCACCATTTGGTTGTGCTTCAATAAATTTCTAATTCACTGCTTACTCCAAGGAATAAATATATATTATGAATTTTTTCTTCCTAAGGTACTAAAATTTACTTTTAATAGATCATAAGATCCATAAAAGAGTGAAACGTTATTCCACATGTCTCTAAAAATTTACCAGAACCAAAATGGTTAGCACAAACTATCCAATATAATACATTAATCTCTAAAATGTAATCTATAACACCCAAAAGTCAACTTAATCAATTCCATAAGTATATCTAATTCAAATAATTTATGTAAAGTCAATTTTATTCTAACCAGTACATCACATAGGCTAGTGGAAAGCATTGTTCCCTTGTCACCCTTTGGTTGTGGGTTCCAGACCCATAATTTTTTCAGATGCGATAGGTTTCACCCGACATGTGGGTTGTCCTTTTTCTAAAACTATATTAATATAATTCCTACAACATTCCCAAATTTCAATGACCTATAACTAACAAAATATAATATATATGATACATCTTAAAGGTTACCAAAAAATTTAATCTTATATCCACAAAATTTAAAGGCATTCTTCCTTTAATAACTTCTTCACTAAAATAAATACTAAAAAATGGTTGTATTTCCATAAATTTCATCCAAAATACACTTAATATTGACAAAATACCTTTCACATAAAATGTAAAAAGGGGTAATTAGTAAATTGAGCTTATCATCAACCTTAATATCATAAAACTATAAAGGTATCCATAATTCTTGAGTTAATATTTGATGAAAACATATATGATTTTAAAAAAATTAATACAACCCTTAGATTTTTCACGATTCTTATAACCATAATACCATTGATAAGAATAATTTTATAATATAATTATTCAATCCCAATACATAAATACTTAAACCCTTTTACTTCAACAAAATACATTCCTTAATCTTATAATTATACTTTTAAAGAGGGAATTAAATAAAATAATATCCAGGTTCCCCACATTCAATATAATAAACTATAAATGGATATATAAGATGAAATTTATTTCAATATATTAAACTCCTCACTTTTCTTTGACAATTAATTGCTTTATACAATTATTTTCCATTCATAAAACATTTTATTATACCTTTGATACATTATCATAGGTGTCTCTTTCCACATTTTTGATGTGAAGGAAATCAATCATTCTTTCCTCAATGGTCTCCACCACTCAAGCTCTTAGTAGACACCATCCTTCTCTTATTTGGTGAGTCTGAGAGTTGGTTAAGGTGTAGGTTTTTAATCATATATCATGATAACTGATTAGCCATAGTTATAACATCTTTCACTCCAATCATCATCCCACTTGGTTCCTCATAATCAGCACATTTTCCATCATATTAAATGTCAACATGATTATTTCAGGTTCTATTAATTGACTAAAACCAAAAAGCGTAGTGTGAGAAACAATAATCATAGTGGGAAAACTATAAAATTATTTATAAGATGTACAAACCATGAAACCCAATTTTAAGTCCATGACATCATAGGATAAATCTAGGCTAATCGGTATCATCATCTATTAAAATACTTCATGATTGTTAATAAAGAAAATGTGAATTATCCTAATAATATCCCCAAGGACTGTCGAACTAGGTGCACAGTAAGGCCCATTGTTATGCACCTTGTGATGATCAATTTAAAGGACTATGTTACCTTTTCAAATTTATTACCACAAGTAATTTGTTTTACAAAACCACATCCAATTATACTATCCATACCTGGATGTATTTCTAGGAAAAATCATATAATCTCTCACTTAAAAAAATAATAAAATGTTATTCTATACATATCCTCAAAGTTTACCCGAGGGTGACATTACCTAATCTATGTTTCCTTAAATCTATTTCCCAAGGATTATACTAAAAAATATCTAATACCAACTATAAAGACCCCTAACCAAAGTAGACTATAGTTTGTGGTTAATTTATTATATCGGTGCTATATACAAGCAATCACATCCCAAAGGACCAAATGGTTTACTATTCTTGGTAAAATAGATATATATTTGATCCTCATAATATATTTTAAAACATAAATTACAACATAGTTAAAGTAAATATTATGTATCCTTGAACTTGTTCAAAGATTCCTTCTTCATATCCTAGGGAATCAGATTAAAATAAGGGTGACCTCAGATGATCAATAAGGTTTTTGTACAATAGAAGATATAATGAATCAATATGGCATAAATTTTTTGGAAAAGTAAATAAATGAACACACATTCAATTTAATCAATAACTTGATTATCATGATTAGATAGACATAATAAATATGGTAAAGTAAATAACTGAAACACAATCCATTTAATCAATAAATTGAGTAAAAAATGAATCCATAGATGATATAAATGAAATAATATCATGGATACAAATAATTGAATTTGCAATGAAGTAAATTATTAATATTGGATGTCATGATATCATACATCATGATATTTATACCATCAATATATTTCACAAAGTTAGATTAAAACTTTGAGTAAAAACCCATTTAATTTGACCAAGTGATTTGTCTCATGTAAACTACCAATGTATCAAGGGGATATATAATTTTGGGCCCCACCTGACATTTCATGTCTAAATAATTCCTCATATATTGAGTGATTGATTTAATTCCTGAATAATATGCCATATAGATAAATATCTGTATTGAATAAATAATATAGATCTATTAATATTTCCCATGTTAATTAAATAACTTTCAAAGTAAACAAAATATATATAAATGTTATATTTCTAGGCAATAATAAAATCCATGACAAAAGGAATATGGATATTTAAGATAATTATAATGTAAAATGAAAAATGATCAAAAGAAAGTGATTGTTTCAAGAGAAATTTAACAACCACAAAATTAATCAAGAGATGAGAGTTGACCATCATCTCATCATGAATATAGGGTTTTGTAATACAATCATGTCCTTTATTAGAATAAAGTGAATATAAGTGAAATATTAAAATAAGTTTTCAAAAAAAGTTTTTTCTCTGTAAAACTAATTAAAATATATAGAATAATCTATATTTTTTAAAATGGTTATGAGGGTTTGGGAAGTCCATTATCACCATATATGTTAAAAAATTCCTTTTGATTCTTTATTGAAAATATACCTCTGGAAAAATAATATAATGATTTTTTTAAACAACTTTTTAAAAGTCAAGGATAAATTAAAAGGTACTAAATAAATGATTTGAGTAGATAATACTTCTTTGGAATTTGTTTTTGGAAAACATGGACATGAAAAAAAATATGTCTCTTTAAAGAGAAATAAAATTGTTTTTTTGAACTTTTTTTTAGTCAAGTATAAAAGATAGGATAAGTTAGAATAAAAATTAGAAACTACTTAAATATCTAGTGTATAAGAAATTTTTTTAATCTTATGAAGGATAGATGATAATTTTCCTTTGATGAAAGTAAAATAAATCCCATAAGAAAGAGAGATCGTAAAATAGATTCTTACATCTTTGGTAACTTTTAAAATTTAACCCCTTGAAATAATTAACTTGAAATGAAAGATTAAAAATCTGGAACAAATATTTATTCATGTTAAATACATAAAATGGGTAGTATATGCACCATATAAAATTAAATAGGTTCATATTAACAAATATGTCTCAATAGAATGGAAATTGAGGTAAAATATCTTACAAAGAACTTACCACTAAAGTGAGGATTAATAAAAGAATTTATAATTTATATAAAATTTAAATACATATAAAAAAATTGGTAATAAAATATAAAATAAATAATATAAACTATACACATAATATTATAATATCAAAGATAATGAAGAAGTAGTATAAACAAATGAAAAGAAACTGAGTTATAAAATTTCTCACCAATTGGTAATTATGAAGTCAAATCCCCTTGGGTGAAATAATTCAAATTAAAAATTAAAATACCATTAAATATTAATTATTCCTTATATTTGATGTAAAATGGGCAATATGTGCACCATATAAAATAAATTAGCTGCATAAATTATAATATGCCTCAATGAATGGAAATTGAGACAAAATCCCATATCTCATATTTCATTTTAGCTGAACATGATTTGACCTCTTATATATTTTTTTTAAAAAATTTATTGATTTATAAAAGAACCATATTCATATTTAAAATATAATATGTGATCTTATTATAACATCTTATCACCCATTTGTTTATAATATTTCATTATTATCATTTTTTGGGTGTTAATTACTTCGATTTCTCATGCATGTTTTGTCATGGAAGTTCCAGTTATTGTGTATAGGATATACATATATAATCTAAAGAATTATATTAATGTTATAAATATTATATTTATTCATTTGATACATTTTTAAAACCATTATTGAATTTTGTACATGGAAAATAAATCACATCGCTTCATAGAGATGGTAGGCTATACGTATACAGGAGCGATGATATCATTCCATTAATGGGTGAAAGGCTAAGGAAGTGGATGATATATATTTCTTTTTTTGAATTAATATCATGTCATATGTATCATATATATTCATTATTTCCATCATTATTACTATCCATGATATTTGGTGATGGAAAACAAATTACATCGGTTCGTGAGGCGGTAGTCCTCCGTACACTAGAGTGATAGATTTGTTTCCCATTTTATGGAGGAGGAGATTGGTACATATTATGATATCAACATAATAAATTCACAGTATATGTGATATAATGGTGTTATTATATAGGAATTATTAATATATAATTAAAGGTGGAAAAATAAAAAATAAAAAGAAGGAACTTAGTGAAGATAATTACCTTCCCTTAGAAGAACCACCTTTAGATATCTTATTAAGGACACTAGAGTTGATATTTTAGGAATATTTGAATATATATAATGTTTTTAAATATTTTTAAGAGATATAGTTTTTGGGTTTTTCCTAGAAAAATGAATTAAGAGGTGTGAATATGTGAGGGCGTGAAGTACCCTTTTATAATTGAGGCAGAGTGATTGTTTTGTAAATACCCAAAACTATTCAATAATGGGAAGTCACTCTTAGACCAATTGAATTTTTTTTTGATAAAAATTGGATTATATAGAAGATAAGGTCTATTAAGACCTAAAAAATAATAATTTTTTAAATATTTTATTCCTTATCCTCTAAGTTTACTAGCTTTTCCCTATTATTTTCACCATGGTAATTTTATTTTTAAAATAGGTAATTTATCCATTAAGACTAAAATAAAATAATACTTATTAGATAATTTGGAAACAATTATTATTAATATAAAATTTAATTTATTGAATAAATATTCCATGTGTGTGGGGAAATTAATTTTAACTTAAGAGAATGTAACACACAAAACCATATTTTAACATTAATTGATGTAAATAAATTTTACAATATTTAATAAGAATTATGACCAAAATTTATGTTTAACTTATTATAAAATAATGATTATTTTGATTATAAATATGTGATACATTTTATCAAATTCAATTCATAGAAGTGGAATAATTTAATTTTAAATCAAACCCATAAATCAAGTTGAAAAATGTTTTTCAAGAAATGAATTTTTCAAGCATGAGATGATCTTACATTAAATATATGACTATTGATCATCATTATATGGATTTAAATTTATATATTTAGATATATAATCTATATATTTAATCTAAATATTTCATTATTAGGTGGTATTTTATTTAATTAAAATGGATGAACATTTTTCATTAAAAATAGTTTTCAAAATATTACCTTTAAAAGTCAAAAAATAAACTTAGATCAAAAATTGGGGTGAAGATATTTAAATTGTAATTAATTATTTTAAATGTATATAAATAATACTTATATTAATTTTAAATAAAATTCAAATAATAATGATACTTTTAAATTAATTAATTTATTGAAAAGAAATGACAATTTTACAGAAAACGATATTTTTCACAATTCACTAAAAATCTCTCTTCTCAGAAAAACAAAAAAAAATCAGTATAATATAATTTTTATATTATGATTTGAAAATTTTTATTCTTTTTATAAAATAAAATATATAAAAGTGGTATAACTAAATTATAATTCTCAAATATAAAATGAAAATTAAAACCATTTTTGTAGAAAATGCATTTTGAAGCATAAAATGACTATAATAAAAATTTGAGTTATTATTTAATAAGAATTTATAAATAAATTTTTATTTATTAGGACCTATATATATATTTCATAATTTGGGTAATCATATTCATACCCACCAATTTAATGACTAGGTTATAATATTCATATTTAAATAATATATTATATGGGTCATTTAAGCTCGATGTTGTGTGTCATATATGCTATTGAAAAAATGTTATTATTTTAAAATACTGGGTTTTTACAATCTACAAGCATTAAAACAAATATTCTTATCACATTTTTGGTAAAAATTCAAAATTATCTAATTCAGATAACAATATAAATATTCCATTTAACCTTTTTTTTAAATTCATTCAAGGGTAAAAATGAATTTAAAAATCAGAAGATAATATTAAAAGGTTTTCTAAAAACATTTATAGAAGATATGGATATGGATGAAAAAAAATCGACGTAAAGGAGAAATAAAGTCGGTTTTCCTTAAAAATATTCCTTTAGTCTTTTGAGAACCTAAAGATAGAAAAATGAAAGGAAGACATGAAATATATATAAATAACTATAGGATAATAAAATTCATGGGATTATTGAGAGATATTTCATAAAATTTAATCATTGGAAACTTGATTATAATGAATCCTAATAAATAATGAGATTGTAACATAAATCCAATACCTCAAGTTCTACCTGATTTGAAAACACTATAAACTACTATATAATTAATTTAAATTTATTATAATAAAATAAAGGAATAAGATACATACTTATAATATCATATATTATTCACTTATAACATTTTGACACCAATTTATTAATAATTCTTTATTAAAATCATCATTTCTGGGTGTTAACTGTTTGTTTTTTTCATGATAATTTTGGTTCAATAGTTCGAATCCTTGAAATTTTATCATGGTTCCATCATCTCTAGAATTTAAATCATGTTAAAAATATCATATATATTTATTGTATATATAAATAGGGTCATCTATAAAAGTTTGAGACACAAAAACGATTTACACCGTTAATGGAGACGATAGACCTTATGTATGCAGGAAAATGTTTTTCACTTTTTAGCAGATTGAATGAAAGACAAGTAAATAATAATTAACCTTTATATAATCATTATTATGTTATATATTTCTTATATATTCATTAAATCTATGCATATTACCATACATGTAAGGAATAATTAGAAAATTAATCACATCCCTGCGTGGAGGTGATAGTCCACACGTACGGATGAGAGACGTTATCATCTTCCAATGGATTGGAAGTTAGGAAGGTAGATATAATATTATAATTATAGAAGCATAATTATACCATATATATCATCTATAAACATTAAATCCATCATAATAACTATCCATCAAAAAATGGTGATGTAAAATGATTTGTATGCTATATAGAGGCGGTAGTCCACCCATACACACGAGTGATACTTTCAGTTACCATTTGATGGGAAAGAGGGAGAATAAACTCGGTTCCAAAAAAATAATAAAATTTCAGTATATTTAGTATAATGAATTTATTATTTTATTATTAATAACTCATATTTAGAGGAGGTAGAAGAAGAAATAAATTGAAAGAGGTCCGGAAGGACGATTACATTTTCTTCAGTAGGCCCCCTTTAGATCATTTCTTAATAACAATTGTAATTTTTTTTAAGAATCCCATAACCTCTAATTCATGTATAGTAATGTTTAAATGATAATTGGGTAGTGTTTGGTAGAGATTGATATCTCAAAGTTATATAAAGAAGAGAAAGGAGAGGTTTCCTTTTATAAGTAAGAGAGAGGACACACTTGGAATTTCATAAAAGATTAAAATATAATAAAGTTATATTCAAAAAAAAAGATTAAAAATTATAACACAAAAATATTTTATGTTTTTTTAAATAAATTTAATTTCTTTGATTACTTGTGTTACATACAACACCAAGTTTAAACAAACCGTAATATACTATTAAAACAATATTATTTAATAATATAGTAATCTCATAGCCGTTGGATTGGTGGGTATGAATTGGACCAAATAAATTATTAAAATGTATGGTTAAATATAAATAAAAACTAGTTCTTTTATTATCAGTTAATTATAAATGAAAATAAAAACCAATATAAAGTAAAAGAATTTTTTTATATAAAAAACCGTTTCTATGAACTCATTGTATTTTTATCTTAATAAATTTAATAAATCACTTTTGGTGAATTATTTTGATTAAATTTATATATTATATATTGAATAATTTTTTTAATATTCATTTAATATTTTTCGAAGAATTTGATAAGAATACACCGAGTTTTATGCTTAAAAATGTATTTGTCTAAAAAGTGAGTTTCATCACATTTTTATGCGCTTATTTTTAAAATAAATTTCTCCCACTTATAGGTATTGAATTTTATAAAATGGATTCTATATTTGGAGTAATGAGGTCCAAATTTAGTCAATAATCCCCTTTTAGTTTTTGGTCAACATGAATAATAACCACGATAAAATTTATTACCCTAGTAAAGGGTCAATCAGATTAATTTAGGATAAAACTAAGTGATAAGGCCATAAATTTTTATCTTAATTGTTATTGGATTAAGGTAATTAAACCATTATAAAATTAGTCTCTAAATTAATTTTTTCAATGGATACTTTTTCATGAAAATGACCTATATAATATTTAAAGAAAATAATGTTACAAAATGCCACTCTCTTAGTTTTAAATATCTATTATGTGTCCACATAGGGAATAAAGAAAGTTATTGTTGGATCAAATATGTAAATGTATATGTATATTAGACGGAAAAATACAAGAGGGGGGGTGAATTGTAGTTTTAAAAACTTTGTGTTTAAACACTTAAGTGATTAGTTTAAAATATCTTAAACTAATACAATTAAAACAACCATAATTGTATTGAATATAAAGGTATGATGTAATGTAATACTATTAGAAAAGAAAAGTAATTGTATTCAAGATGAATACAATAATAAGAGTAAAACAAGTGTGGGAGATTCTACCATAAATCATATAGAATCTGTTAATACAATATGTAATAGAATAATCGTAATTGAAACAATTACAATTGAAAGTTTAAAGAAGAAAGGAAACAAAAAAACTTCCTTTCTAATACAAACAGCAGCGGAAAAGTAAAAGTATTACAATTATTTTTAACCCAAAGAGAAGGGTTATCCTTTCACCCAGGATAAGAGGTATGTCTTACCACCACCTTGGTAAGCCCTCGATACGATGATCGCTTCGTCTATCTGCCAATCCCCGATATCCCTCAATACGATGATTGGTTTGTCTGTATGCCTATCCCCGGAAGCCCTCGATACGATGCTTGGTTCGTCTGTCTACCTATCCCCGGCAGCCCTCAATATGATGATTGGTTCGTCTGTCTGCCTATCCCCGACAGCCCTCAATTTTGTGGGTAATCGACACCTCTGTCTTTTAATCACTTGAAAGACCTCGATACAAAGATCGGTCACAAAAAGCATGAGAGAAGTCACATCGTCTCCCTCTAGAACTTGATAGAAGAAATGTATCACAATTATTCTTCTCGGCTTCAAATTAACTCCTATTTATAGGCCTCAAGTTACAATGGTCACATTTCCCCCAATGGTCATATTTCTCCGAAAAACTCAGAGGGACTTGGAAACCTGGCATTATAATGGTCATATTGAAATAGAAAGCATGACATCGTTTTGATTAGTTTGTAACTAACTCAACGACATCGTATTGGTTAAAACAAAGATATATGAACATGATAATCATGAGTATGATTGATCTAAAATAAGTCTTTTGATAAAATAATAAAAGCATGCATGTGATAGAAGTATGAGTACTATCAGTATTACTAAATGTAATTTATTGATATGATACAAAGTAAGATACACAAAATTAAGTACAAATGACAGAGTTAGTATGACATGATTGGCAGAATCAGTACAAAAATTATACTCCGTACAATCAGTATGGTCAGTATGATCAGCATGATCAGTATGATAAGCATGGTTAGTACGATTAGCATAGTTAGTACGATCAGCATGATCAATACGATCAGCATGGTCAGTACGATCATCATGATCAGTATGATCCATATGGTCAGTACGATCAGCATGGTCAGTACGATCAGTATGGTCAGTACGATCAGCATGTTCAGTACGATTAGTATGGTTAGTACGATCTGCATGATCAGTACGATCAGTACGATCGTTACGATCAGCATGATCAGTACGATCTGCATGGTTTGTACGATCATCATGGTAAAATACAGTTGTGATTTCCAAAACAAGATATAAAAGTCAAAAGAAGACTTTTGACTCAACAATCTCCCCCTTTTTGGAAAGCACAAAACACAAAGTAAAGACAACAATAAATACTTATATCCCCCTGAGTTATTGGAAACTCTTCTGAATATGAAATTGAATACAAATAATTCCCCCTTATGTATGTATTTTCTTAAGGATTGTATTCACAAATTTTCTTTGGTTTCTAAGTATTTGATTAAAACATTCTCCCTTTGTAAAACATTCTCCCCCTTTATAAAACTTTCTTCCCCTTTTTGATTTACAAAAAGAATGGAGTAATTTTGAGATGCCTGAAAGAGTTAGAGAAAATAATTTCAAGGAAATGGAAAGAGTAACATAAATCTCATTATGATAACCAACAGGGTTCACAAAAAACAAATACAAGTCATTTTTTTTCTCTTTCCTTTTCCTTCTTTATCAATTCATGAAGAACAACTTTACTCTTTTTGATTTCTTTCTTGTCTTTAGAAATTTAATCACCCTGAGATCTGAGAAGTGCTTGTTGGTCGGCAAAAAACTGATCTTGATTCTTGATAGTCTCCTCCTAGACTCTGATTACTTCCTTAAGAGTGTCAATTATTTCTTGAAAATTCTTGTTATCTTTGGATAACATAGAATTTTGATTCTTTAACAAAACCATTTCATATTTGAAAGATGCAACCTTCAAAAATTCAGACTGAAAGGAATTGAAAAAATATTTGATTTTGTTACGTTTCTCTGAAAAAATATTTATTTGAAAAGATCTTTGAAGACATTTCTACATGAGTATTGGCAGAGGACTGAGACATATAGTTGAAGCTCTTGAATGATCGTACGATGACTTAAATCGGTGGAGTATAGCTTCACCACAAATCCTGAAAAACCGGTGTGGGTTTGGGAAGGGGGGGGGGTCTATTTATAGGCGGAAAAGGGTTACCGTTTATCTTCTACGGTTGATATTAGAAGAAATAAGATCAACATATAGGATTAAAATGATTTTTTTAAAAAAAAATAAGAAAGTATGTACCTGCCAGAGATCGTAAGGTAATTGTTGGTTTTAATAGAATTAACAATAAAATAAAACAAAAGCATACGAAGAAAAAGAATACAATCAACTATCATGCTGATGGAAAACAAAGTTGTTACCATGAACTGACGTGCTGATGGAAAACAATCTCTTTACCACAAACTAATGAGCCGATGGAAAAGAAATTCATTACCATGAACAGACGAGACGATGGAAAATAAATCCATTACCATGAACGGATGATCCGATGGAATAGAAATTCATTACCATGAATGGACGAGCCGATGGAAAAGAAATCCATTACCATGATCGGATGAGCTGATGGAATAGAAATTCATTACCATGATCGGACGAGCCGATGGAAAAGAAAATCATTACCATGATTGGACGAGCCGATGGAAAAGAAATTCATTACCATGATCGGACAAGCAAATGGAAAAGAAAATCACTACCATGATCAGACGAGCTGATGGAAAAGAAATTCATTACTATGATCTAATGAGCCAATGGAAAAGAAAATCATTACCATGATCGGAGGATACGATAAGCAGATAGGTAAATAATATAATAAAACTATTAATACGATTTACAGATAGGTAAATAATACAATAAAACTATAAATACGATAAATAGAAAGGTAAATGATACGATAAAACTGTCTATACAACAAACAGATAGGTAAATAATATGATAAAATTGTCAATACAATAAATAGATAGGTAAATAATATGATAAAACTGTCAATACGATAAACAGAAAGGTAAATAATAGGATAAAACTGTCAATATGATAAATATAAAGGTAAATAATACGATAAAACTGTCAATATGATAAATTGAAAGGTAAATAATATGGTAAAACTGTCAATACGATAAACAAAAAGACAAAAACACATACCAGGAGAATAAATAATTAAAGATCACAAGATAAAAAGAAACACAGTAAGAAATGTTCTCCCCCTTTATAAGAGGAGTTGTATGATGTAAGTAGAAATGTAAAACATGAAGTAGATATGAATGATTATTTTAATGTAATCATTCCTATATTCTGTTTTATAAACTCAAATTTATTGGAAGGTAATGGTTTTCTAAAAATGTCAACAAGTTGTTCTTGCGTTCCGATGAATTATAAAATAATATCTCCTTTTTGTGTGTGATCCTTAAGAAAGTGATGCCTAACATAAATGTGTTTTGCATGAGAGTGATGTTCTGGGATCTTACTAAGAGCTATGGCAATAGTATTATCACATAGAATTTGGGTGTTGGAAAAACTCAATCCATAGTCAGTGAGTGTGTGTTGCATCCACAACACTTGAGCACAACAACTTCCAGCTGCTACATATTCATCTTCAGCGGTGCAAAGTGCTACCAAGTGTTGTTTCTTGCAGGACCAAGAAACCAGAGAATCTCTAAAGAAATGACATGTTCCAGACGTACTTTTTCTATCCATTCTACAACCACCAAATTCAGAATCTGAAAAACTTTTTAAAACAAAATCATTTTCAGAAGAGTAAAAAAGTCCTAAATCCATAGTGCCTTTTAAATACCGAAAGATTCTATTTACGACTTTTAAATGAGACTCTTTTGGATTAGATTGGTATCTTGCATATAAGCATACAGAAAACATTAAGTCTGGTTGACTTGCTGTCAAGTATAGAAAACTTCCTATCATACCTCTAAAAATTGTTTGATCTACTGGTTTACCAGTTTCATCTAGATCAAGTGAATTTTAGGTACCAATTGGAGTGCTAATACTTTTAGTACTGTCATATCCATACTTTTTAAGTAAATATTTAATATACTTATGTTGGTATATATATGTTCTTTCTGGTTTTTGAGAAATTTGAAAACCAAAAAAGAATGTTAACTCACCCATCATACTCATTTCAAACTTAGACTTCATTAAATTTTCAAAAGAATCAGTTAAAGATTGCTGAGTTGAACCAAATATGATGTCATCAACAAAAATTTGAACAATCATAAAATTTTTATTTTCCATTTTTATAAAAAGGGTTTGATCTGCTATACATTTTTCATAATTGTTTTGTAAAAGAAATCCTATAAGTCTATCATACCATGATCTAGGGTCTTATTTAGGACCATATAGGGATTTGGTAAGTTTAAAAACACGATTAGGATGTTTTGGGTCTAGAAAACAAGGAGGTTGTTCGACAAAAACTTCTTCTTGAACAAAACCATTTAAAAATCACATTTAACATCCATTTGAAATAGTTTGAAGTTAAAGTATGCTGTAATGGCTAATAGAATTCGAATAGATTCAAGTCTAACTACCAGAGAATATGTTTCTTCATAGTCTATTCCCTCTTGTTGATTATATCCCTTAGCAACATTTCTTTCTTTATTTCATACAATGATTCAATTTTCATCACATTTGTTTCTAAAAACCCATTTTACTCTAATTACAGTTGTTTCTTTGGTTCTTTCAACTAAAGTCCAGACTTGATTCATCACAAATTCATTTAGTTCATCTTGCATTTCTTTGATCCAATATTCATCACCTAAGGCCTCACTTGGACTTTTAGGTTCAAATTGGGAAAGAAAAGAAAGATGTTCTATTTCATTTCTTAAGAAATTTCTAGTCCTTAAGGGTTGATTTACTTCACCAATGATGTTATCACTGGGATGATTCCTAAGAAACAATTGATTTGGGTTTTGTAAAACATGTTCATCAATATAGGGTAGAAATTCTTCTGTGGTAAATGTTTCAGAAGTATTTTATTGAACATTTTCCTTATCAAAAGGATATTCTAACAAAGGTTGATAATCAGTTTTTGAAAACACATCTGAGGATATAGGTTGGGATGATTTAAAAACAAAAGGATTAGTTTCATCAAATTTTACATGTACTGTTTTCTCAACAGTACAAGTGTTTTTATTGAAAACTCTTAAGCCTTAGAAGCTGTGGAGTAGCCTAGAAAGATTCCTTCATCATATTTTGGTGCGAATTTGTGTAGATTATCTTTTGTATTCAGAATGAATACTTTTCACCAAAAAACTTTGATGTATGAAACTTTAGGTTTTCGACTAGTCCGTAACTCATAAGGTGTTTTATTAAGAAAAGGTCAGGTTAAAACACAATTTATAGTATAGAAAGCAGTACTAACGGCTTCATCCCAAAAGTGCTTAGCAATTGGGTATTCACTCAGCATGGTTCTAGTCATTTCCTGAAGAATATGATTTGTTCTTTCAACAACACCATTTTTCTGAGGAGTTCTTGGAGCTGAGAAATTGTGGGTAATACCTTTATTACTATAAAAAGTTTCAAATTCACAATTTTGAAATTCACCATCATGATCACTATGAATAGTTATCAATGGTAGGTTTTTCACATTTTTAACTCGGGCTTGAAAAGTTTTGAAATGGGAAAAGGCTAAAGATTTCTTTGTTAGAAAATAGACCCATGTGAATCTAGTAAAGTCATCAACTAAAACAAATACATAGTATTTGCCTCCAATGCTTCTAGTTTGTGAAGGACCAAAAAGATCCATATGCACTAGCTATAATGTATTAGAAGTTGAAACTTCATTAATTGATTTAAAGCTAGTTTTATATTTCTTTCCAAATTGACAATGATCACAGACTTTTGAAGAATTATATCTAAGAACCGGTAGTCCCTTTACAAGTCTTTTATTTGAGAGTTTACAAAGGTTTCTTAGGTTTCAGTGTCCTAGTCTTCTATGCCTTAGCCATGATTGGTCTTCTATAGCACTTAAGTAGGGTAAATATTGGCTCCTAAGGTCTTCTAAGTTAATAGTGTATACATTCTCTTGCCTATGGGCAGATAGAATGAAATTATCCTTGGAATTGTGAACTAAACATTTATCATTTCTAAAATTCACAAGGTAACCTTCATCACATAATTGACTTATTCTGACGAGATTGTGCCTAAGGCCTTTAACAAACAAAACATTTGAGATAAGAACTTTTCCAAGAAAAACAATATTACCTATACCAACAATCATTCCTTGAGCATTATCTATGAAGGTAATATTTCCTCCTTTTGTTTTGATGATCTTTTAAAATAAATCTTTGTTTCCGATCATGTGTCGAGAACAACCACTATCCATGTACCAAATATCCTTGTTGGTACACTTATCATTTTCTTGAAAAAGAAACAATTAGTTTTTCAGAATCCAAACTTGTTTGGATCCAGAATGGTTAGATAACAGAATTTTAGGAATCCACATTTGTTTTACAAAATGAGCTTTATGAAATCCTAAAGACTGAGTTCTATTAAGAGAACACTCTCTTTTCCAGTGTCCACCACATTGACACTTAAAACAAAAAGGGTTATTTTGTGGAACAAAATAGTTATCACTAAAAACAGGTTTGGAATGAGTATAACGAGGTCCAGAATGATTTCTCAAAGGACAGATTTGGGAATACATTTTATCAAAGTTCTCCTTGCCATAAGTAAAGTTTGACAAACATTTTTTCAAAGAAAAAATTTCTGAATTTAGTTTTAAAACTAAATTTTTATCCTCAAAAACATTTGATTTTGAAATAGGGTTAGGTTCTAAAACATTTTTCTTAGAAATTACGTTTTCAAGATCCTTAGAAATTTTATCCTTATCAGATTTGACTTTCTCAAGGGTTTTTAAAATACTTTCAAAATCAGAAGTTTTTGTATTAAGATCATTAGAAAGATATGATACTTCTTTAGTTAAAACTGCAATTCTAGAATTTTCTTTATCAAGATTTTTCTCAAGTTTAGAAATTTCATTTTCAAGTAATTTAGCAAATCTAGACACTTCTTCAAAAGAAGGTATTGTATCATCTTCTTATGATAAAGAATCATCATTTGAAGATTCACAATATTTATTATCAGTATAATTTTCATTTAATGAGACATTTGTAATAGCTTCATCATTGTGTACCTTAGCCATAAGACAATGATCTTCAATTAGTAATCTGGTTATAAGTCTAATATTTCTCTATTCCGAGGACTCATATTCTAAATAATTATCTGAAGAATTTCTACCACTTTCACTCCAAGTATCATTTTCCTTCAAGACTTTCTTTGTCTTATAATACTTTTTCTTATTTCTTTCAGAATGTTTCTCCTTCTATATTTTCTCTTCAGTAAAGGACAATTAGGCCTTATGTGTCCCACTTTCTTACATTCATAACAAGTTACCTCTGAATCTTTCTTATCCTTCCTATCTTTTTTTTTCAATCTGTATTGGAAGTCTTTCTTTCCCAAAATCTTGTTCATCCTTCAAGCAAGATTGGCTAACTCATTATCTGAGTGATTACTATCACTTGATTCTCATATAACAAATTTCTTAGCTTTGGATATTGTTATCCTTTTAGGTGCTTCAGATTTAGATGTAAAGGCTACACTTCCATTCCCATTTTTCTTCTTATTGAAATCTTCATCTCTCTTCATTATTGTCTCATGCTGTAAAAGAGTTCCAAATAGTTCATCAAGAGTAATCTGGGAAACTTTTTTATTTTCATCAATATATTTCCTTTTTACTCCTATTCATTTGGCATTATAACAATGATCTTATCTACAAGAGATTCATCATCATGAACTTTTTATCCCATAGATTGTAAACCGTTGACAATTGTCATAAATCTTTGTTTCACTTTACATACTGGCTCTCCATAAGGAAAAACAAATCCACGATACTCTGCTCGAAGCATTGCTCTTCTTGTTTCTATAACCTTGGATGTACCAAAATGTGTGACTTCTAATTTCTTCCAAATACAATTGGATGCTTCACAAGAAGATATCTGGCTGTATATATTCCCGGTCATAGAGCATAATAAAGTATTGCGTACCTTGTAATTCAGTTGATATTCTTGATTCTCATGGTTAGTGAAAGTATTGACTTCTTTGTCAGGAATTTAATAACCTCCAGTAAGAATAATAAAATTTTCTACACCAGTATTGATAATAAATTTATTCATTCAATCTCTCCAGTACTCATAATAATTCCCATCAAAGATAGGTGGTCTAGAAGGATTTAGGTTTTCAATTGACCCAATATTCATTCCTGCCATCTAATGAAACAAAATTTTTTCCACTCCACACGTTAGTGTAGAAAGTAATTGAAACAGTAATAAAACATGAATAAGATCTAGTAGTATAAATTAGTGGAAACCTATAATGATACCAATTATTGGATAGAATATGTAAATATATATGTATATTAGATGGAACAATACAAGAGGGGGTGGGGTGAATGGTAGGTTTAAAAACATTGTGTTTAAACACATAAGAGATTAGTTTAAAAGATATTAAACTAATACAATTCAAACAACCACAATTGTATTGAATATAAAGGTATGATGTAATGTAATACTATTAGAAAAGTAATGTAATTGTATTCAAGATGAATAAAATAATCAGAGTAAAACATGTATGAGAGATTCTACCATAAAGAGTATAGAATCTATTAATACAATATGTAATAGAATAATCATAATTGAAACAATTACAATTGAAAGTGTAAAGAATAAAGGAAACAAAACAAATTCCATTCTAATACAAACAGCAGTAGAAAAGTAAAAGTATTACAATTATTTTTAACCCAAAGAGAAGGGTTATCCTTTCACCTAGGATAACTGGTCTGTCTTACCACCACCTTGGTAAGCCCTCGATACGATGATCAGTTAGTCTATCTGCCTATCCCCGGCAGCCTTCGATATGATGATCGGTTTGTCTGTTTGCCTATCCCCGGCAGCCCTCGATACGATGATCGGTTTGTCTGTCTGCCTATCCCTGGCAGCCCTCGATATGATGATCAGTTCATCTGTCTGCCTATCCATTGCATCCCTCGATACGATGATCAGTTTGTCTGTCTGCCTATCCCTGACAACCCTCAATTTTGTAGGTAATCGACACCTATTTCTTTCAATCACTTGAAATCCCTCGATACGAAGATCGGTCGCACAAAGCACAAAGCATGAGAGAAGTCACAACGGCTCTCTCTAGAACTAGATAGAAGCAAAGTATCACATTTATTCTTCTCGGCTTCAAATGACCTCCTATTTATAGGCCTCAGGTTCCAATGGTCACATTTCCTCTAACGGTCATATTTCTCCGAAAACCTCGAAGGGACTTGGACACCTGGCATTATAATGGTCATATTGAAACAGAAAGCACGCCATCGTTTTGATTAGTTTGTAACTAACTCAACAACATCGTATTGGATAAAACAAAGATATATGAACATGATAATCATGAGTACGATGGATCTAAAACAAGTCTTTTGATAAAATAATAAAAGCATGCATGTGATAGAAGTATGAGTACTATCAGTATTACTAAATGTAATGTATTGATATGATACAATGTATGATACACAAAAGTAAGTACAAATGACAGAGTCAG
This sequence comes from Viscum album, assembly GCA_963277665.1. Classification (NCBI taxonomy): domain Eukaryota; kingdom Viridiplantae; phylum Streptophyta; class Magnoliopsida; order Santalales; family Viscaceae; genus Viscum; species Viscum album. The sequence continues at coordinate 2,029,124,683 of OY728123.1, read as the reverse complement.
TATGATACGATTGACAGAGTCAGTATGAAAATTATAGTCCGTACGATCAGTATGGTCATTACGATCAGCATGATCAGTACGATCAGCATGGTCAGTATGAAAATTATAGTCCGTACGATCAGTATGGTCATTACGATCAGCATGATCAGCATGGTCAGTACGATCAGCATGGTCAGTACGATCCGCATGGTCAGTACGATCAGCATGATCAATACGATCAGCATGGTCAGTACGATTAGCATGGTCAGTACGATCAGCATGGTCAATACGATCAGCATGCTAATTACGATCAGCATGGTCAGTACAATCATCATGGTCAGTACGATCCGCATGGTTAGTACAATCAGCATGATCAGTACGATCAGCATGGTCAGTACGATCAGCATGGTCAGTACGATCAACATGGTCAGTACGATCAGCATGGTCAGTACGATCAGCATGGTCAGTACGATCAGCATGATCAGTACGATCAGCATGGTTAGTACGATTTGCATGGTCAGTATGATCAGCATGGTAAAATACATTTGTGATTTCCAAAACAAGATATAAAAGTCAGAAGGAGACTTTTGAATCAACAGTTATGAATGAATATAAATTTATATTTATATATTAATGAAATTATTTTAATGATGAAAATTTAATTTTAATTTTTATAAATTATATAATTACCATAAGTGCATATGCATCATTGATGAAATATTTGTTCAATTATTAGAAAAATAGAATAACTGGTTTTAAAAATATTAAAAGTAATATAATTTGTATGAGTTATAGTATTAAAATTTTTTATAGATAAATATGAAATATCAGGGTTGTGTTAAAGTATTATATTCTAATTCAAACTTTCTATTTATATCTTGAAAGTCAAATTAAGTGAATAATTTCAAAATTGGATTTAATAATATTTTATCAAAATAATATTTTATTAAATTATTTAAAACTTATACCAATCATGAAACATGATAATTAGGATAATATATAGTATAAAATTTCATCATTTTTAAATTTATGATTCAATAGTAACATTATAATTAAAATTATAATCATTTAAGTGTGAAATTTGTTATACCTTAGTTAATATTAAAGTAGGTTAACTAATGGGTTAAACCATAAGACAAGGTTTAAAAAACCACTTGAACCTATCCAAATTTTTTTTTGATATTATTTTAACCTTATAATAAATTATCTTCAAATAAATGGCCTTTTGGATTCATTTTTTTCAATATAATGACTTTATTATATTTTAATCTTTTAATAAATTCCAAAAGTTCCCCTCATGTCAATTATAAAAGGTCGCCTCTTCCCCTAACTTATTCACACCATTTGAGATTTTCAACTAACCCATACCCTAAAAAATACCTTATAAAATTTCGTATACACATTATATATGTGTTTTTATTCGCAAAATTCTAACTATAGGATCCTTAATAGGATATCTAAAGGAGTTCTTTGAATGAAGAGGTAACCCACCTTAACAAATCACTTTACTTTTTTACATATTATTTACCACCTATAGATCTATGGTATTTATCATAAAATAATAAATTAAGTATTATAATTATACTTATATTATATTTTTATTATTAAATCACCAATATCCACCATCTTTTTCATCAAATGGGAAGTAAAAGTATCACTCATGTATACATACGACTCACCATCTCCACATCGTAATACAATTCATTTTCCATCACCATATTTCATGGATGGTTATTATGATGGGTTTAAAATTTATATATTATACTTATGAAATAATTGTAATCCTATAATTATAATATCAAATATATATTATTACCTTCCAAACCATTGGAAAATGACAACATCGCTTGTGCGTCCGTGTGGACTACCATCTACAAGTAGTGATGCGATTTTTTTTCATTTACATTTTACTTAGATGGTAATAAGTATGGATTTAATGAATATATAAGATATATATTATATAATAATGATTATGTTAATGTGATTTATTATTAACCTTTATTTCATTCCATCTATCAAAAAGTAAAATCAACGTTCACGCGTACATAAGAACTACCATCTCCATGAATGGTATAATTTATTTTTCTATCTCTATAATTTATGAATGATTATAAATATGTATGTAATGAATATATATTATATTTATATAATGATTAATATTATGGATATTATGTAACCATGATCAAATCACAGGGTCCAAAACTACCTAATAAAAACATACATGAAAAATGAAGAAGTTATCACTTGAAATAGTATTTTAAAGAATTGTTAATAAACCGATGATAAAAGTTTATAAGTAAATAATATAGCATATAATATGTATGAACATGATTCTGGAATATATTTATAATAAATATATATTTTTTATACTTGATTCTTAAACATGTATGAAGGAAGTCAGTCTTGAGGTAAGGAATTTTCGTCTCACTTTTATCTCTATGAGACACATGTCATATTCACCACTTGTTTCTTTTATGAGGTGTATATAATGCCCATGAATGTATTTTTTGATGATTATTATGATTTTTTTTGTATTTACATATCCATATATGGTTATTTATTTCTTGGGGATTATGATTCAAATACTACCAAAGCGGTAAAGGTTTTATGTTACACTCTCATTATTTATCAAGATTTTTTGTGATTTTATTTCTGATGATAAATTATTACAATCTACCTATCAAGAAGCTAATTAATTTTATTATCCACTAGTTATTTCTTGAATCTAAAATTTTTTATTTTATTTTCCCCACTTTATGTATTCAATATACCAAACTAATTTTTTAAGGAAAACTAAGTTGATTTATCTCTTGAGTCGAAAGTTCTTTCTCTTCCATATCTATGTTTTCAAAAAAAAATTCAAGAATGTTTTTTCTATTAAAAAATTATTTTTAAAGTTATTTTTACCCATTTTTGAACCTTTTAAAATATTTTCTAAATATAATATTCTTCTTGTTTTCTAAATAAGGTACTTTTTGACTTTTTACTAAAGTATGAAAGAACTTTTTTCTTTCAACACATATGACATGAAAACAATTTCGTGCTTTCATGACCACTTAAGGTTTTGAATATTTATTTAAATGTTTTAAATTTTATATTCAAAGAAAATTGTTTCCTTTATATTTGGGAAATTTTTATATTTTAAATAAATTATTTCAAATATAAAAGTGTACTTTCCTCAAGAAATAGTCCAACTGCTCTATTAAATTCATTTTTCATCTAAGATGACATCCTTTAATGTTAATTAATTTTTATTGGAAATATAACCCAATGATATAGTCCTTATTATTTATCTTCATCGTTTATTATTATGATAAATAAATTTTTTATGAAACCCATTTCTTTTTCATGGATTATGAAATAATGAAATGTTTATGAAACCCATTTATTTTCATGGGTTCTAATATGATTAATATTATAAGTTCTTATCGAAAAAATTGTATGATTTTAATTTTGTGATGAGTGGGACCAAAAGTATATTATTCTCTAATTAATTGTGTAAATATTGTTATCTCATGAGGTAAATTGAACTAGAATGGGTAGTGAACCTAGTTTAGTAAAGGACTCTCTCCACTATGATAGTCTTAGTAGTAAACCTTGAATACTACGATGGTTTGAGGAGTGAACCCAATCCACTATGATAGTCTTGGTAGTAAACCTTAACTACTAAGATGGTTTTAGGAGTGAACCTAATCTACTATGATAGTCTTGGGATTGAACATTGACTGCTATGATGGTTTTGGGAGTAAATCAAATCCCCTGTGATATTCTTTGAAATGATATTTGAATACTAAGGATATGATTTTATATACTTATGTGTATGCCAAAAAATCCTATCTTATGACAATATTATGCTTTCATGGCTCATGTTATTTTGTTCCTTTATGATTCATGTCTTATGAACTACTACACTTTATCAATGACTCAATATTATGATCTTTGATTTGTAGAGTATGGTTTTCAAATTTTAAGTTCATGTTACCATACCCTTATGCCCATGCTTTTCATATGTGATCATTGATATCTCTAGTTTTTACCCTTACTAATTATCTGAGCTCAACCTTTCTTATGTTCCTTTTCCCCATGTTATAAAGACAGGTATTAGGAATGATACGTATAATAACGGTTATAGTTATAAATAATGTAGTGGTAGATGATGTTGATCATTTATAAACCATTTATTTATGTTTCAATGTTTTTGAAGGCACTAGAACTATAGTATTATAAAATGTATCATTATGAAATGTAATGAATATTCATATAATAATATGTAATATCTATATATAAAAAATATGCGTCTCTATAGTTGACATCAGAGCAAGGCTTAGTTAACCTTTGGAAACTAGGATGATAAAACTTGAGTAAGAACCCTAGGGATAAGTCTAAGTATAGTATAACATCATAATATTTTGTTAATGATCATGTATGAACATGGTTAATCCTAAGGTTTCATATATTTAAAAGAAGGTGTATTGATTTATACACCCTATTAATTATTATTTTCTTATGATTGATCACTATGATCAAGGATATATGATTATCATGCTAGACATTTTGGATTTACTAAGGGACTGAAGATAGAACAATGAAGTTGATGTGGTGATAGGTTTAATTTAATATTAAAGTATATTATTTGAGATTATTTATATAAATTTCCTTATATCTATAAAATTATTTAGGAATGTGAATTCCAATCCTTAATGATTAAATTTGAATTAGCAATGAAAACCACTAATGGTATGATGATCATATTGAATGTTTACGATTCTTATCCAGTTGAAGTTTATGTGAATATGTATCTTGAAAATCATTATATTCCCCCTATGGTTGAATTTGATCTTATTTTGTGAATTTATTAACTTTCTTTACATAAATCCCACATCAATTTACAAGGAAGGGAATTGATGTTTGATATTTCAAATCAACCTATGATTGTCTATCAATAAAATGATAAATATAAAATTCGAATTAAAATCATTTCCATTGTATGGGTCTTTATTCCTATTCAAAAGGGGTGTTTATCTCAGATGGTTGGGGAGGAACTCAACATATAATATATACCTACTATGTGGGAGTTTTTTATGTCTTTTTGGAAGAATTTCTTAGTCTTCCACTGAACAATTAAGTTGAGTTATCGATAGATTTAATACCTAGTTCGAAACCTATTTTAATGAATTTATATAGAATATACCTGATTGAGTTGAAATAATTAAATAATAAACTCTGGTAGAATCTTGAAAAAGGATTCATTCGGCCATGTGCGTCACCATGGGGTGAAATATATTTTTTTGTTAAGAAGAAAGATGAATCAATGTGACTCTGTATTTATTATTGAGTACTTATCAACATCACTACAAAGAACAAGTATCCTTTACACCGTATTGATGACTTGTTTGATGAATTGTGAAAATCTGAAAATTTCCCAAAATTGATCTTTATTATGGGTATCATTAATAGAGGTTCAAGAAGGATGATATATCCAAGAAAATATTTCATACAAGGTATAGACACTAAGAATTTATATTATTTATATTTGGTTTTACTAATTCCCCTTGATCTACATGGATTTAATGAATAGAGTCTTTAGATATTACCTTGATCAGTATTGGGTGGCCTTTATAGATGATATTTTTATATATTAAAATAGAAAAGAAGATCATGAATATAATTTGATAATTGTGATGAACACCTTGAGGAAAGGAAAAAAAAATTCCAAATTTTCAAAATATGAATTTTGGTTTCTAAAAGTTTCATTATCAAGTAATATAATCTCAAATGAGTGCATATCAATAGATCATTCAAAGATATAAGTTATTGAAAATTAAGCCAAACCAACCATTGTAATTAATATCCATAGTTTCCTTGGTCTAGATGGATATTATCATAACTTTTTAGAGAATTTATCATGAATATATAATCCACTCACCAAGTTAATTTGGAAGGTACTTAAGTCCCTTTGAATATATTAATGTGAGGAAAATTTCAAGAAACTAAATATAAGGTTAGTCAGTGCAACTATAATTAATTAACCCTAAAATGGAGAGGGGTTTGTAATCTATATTGATAAATCTAAGAAGGGATTGGGATACTTGATCATGTAGAATGATATGGTGATAAATTATAAATCACTCCAATTAAAGGTTCATGTGAAAAATTACCCAACTCATGATTTGAAGTTAGATGTTGTATTTTTTTCATTAAAGACATGAAGTAATAATATTTAAGGAGAAAGGTGTGATATATATACTAATCATAAAATTTTAAAGTATATTTTCACACAGAAATAATTGAATATATTCTAGAGAATATAGTTGGAGTTGATTATATATTATTAATACTCAATACATTAACATCATAATAATGAAAACAAGGTGTGGTATATGATCTATGTTGAAAGGATCCTTCTATATTATATGTGATGAATATTAAAAAAGATCCAACTTTTTGGTTTTGAAAAGGATAGGTCATAAAATCTTAAATAAAGGTGAGAAGTAATATCTTTCTTAAATGATTATTCAATCATCTATCCAAGTGAAGATTAAAGAGGCACATAAGAAATTCATAGGGCCATAGAAGAAGGTCAAAATTGTTCTTGAGTTTAAATTTTTTTATAATATAATAATAGGGTTTTTGAATCATATATATTTTCTGACTTTCCTAGATTGAAAGGATTTTTTGTAGGAGGCTCATAGTTCACCATTCTTTATTTATCCTTGAATTATGAAGATGCATAGAGATCTAAAAGAGTGTTTATAGTTGGATAAAATGAAGGGAGGTATTTAAGAGTTTGTATCTTAGTTCTTAGTATGTCAATTATTTAAGTCTAAGAGACAAAATTATAAGGATATGTTAGAATAATTACCCATACCATAATGTAAATGGAAAAACATCACCATGGATTTTGTTGTCGGACTCCTTAAATTTTTTGAAGGACACAATGCTATTTGGGTTATAATTAATTTCCTTAAAAAGGAAACACACTTCATTTTTATCAGATAATAATTATATCTAGATCAAATTTATAAGATAAAATTAAATAAATTTTAAGTATTCATGGAGTACCACATTTTAATATATCTGACTGGGATTTGAGGTTTACCTCAATGTTTTGGAGAAGTCTTCAACAAGTTTTTTATATTGAGTTATGTTTCACCACAACTTATCATCCTCATAAAAATAGTCATCTTGAGAGAACAATTAATACTCTAGAGTATATGTTGACCTTTTTTCTATAGATTTCAAAGGTGGTTTCTATCAACACCTTCTTATGGTCGATTTTTCTTATAACAATATCTCTCACTCAAAAATTTATATGGCTCTTTATAAATCCTTCTATGGAAAAAGTGTCGAACTCCAACCTTATAGAATAAAGTTAGATAAATAAATATTTTAGGACTAGTTCTAACTGGGGAAATGATAGAAAAAGTTATATCAATTCAATAGCACATCAAGGTTTCTTAGAGTCTATAGAAAATTTATTTTGACATTCGTCAGTATGATTTGAAATTTGAAGTTAGTGAGAAGGTTTTCTTATTAATTTATCTATAGAATGAGGTTAAGAGATTCAAAAATAATTTAAATATATGACCTAGGTATATTGGACCTTTTTATATTATTGATCTTGATGGTATGGTATCTTATCTCTTGGTGCTTCCACCAAATATCTCATAGGTTCACAATGTGTTAGATGTTTTTTTCTTTTGAGGAAGTATATAATTAATCCATTACATGTAATACACTCAAATGATTCACAATTGGAACATGATATTTTTTACGAAGAAAAATTGGTAGAGATATTGGATCATAGAGATAATGTGCTATGGAACAGGACTATTCACCTAGTGAAAGTTCTTTAGAGGAATCAGAAATTCGAAGAAGCTTCTTGGGAACCCAAGGATGTAATAAAAGAGAGATATCCTAATTTTTATATATAAGAGTGATGGATTTGGAGAGTAGAAATAATTTTAATGGGGTAGAATGTAACACCTTGAGATATTAATTTTTCTATTAAATTTAATTTCTTTGATAACTATTGTTTCATGTAACACTGAGTTTAAATGAACTACGATATACTATTAAAATATTATTATTTAATGTGACATTTATCACCTAGACATTGGGTTGATGGGTATGAATATGAATAAATAAATTATATACATTTATGGTTACATATGTATAAAAATTAACACTTTGATTATTAATTAATTAGAAATTAAAATAAAAACAAATTAAAAATAAAGGAGATATTTTTATGAAAAAAACTATTTTTATATGTCATAATATTTTAATATTAATAAATTTAATAAATTCTTATTGGTGAATAATTTCAATGAAATTAATATATTATATGTTCAATCAAATGTTTTAACATTCATTTAATAATTTTCTAAGCATGAGATAAGAATAAACCACATTGTATGTTTAAAAGTGTATTTTTCTAAAAAGCAATTCTCATCATGTTTTTGCACGTATATTTTTTAATATTAATTTATACAACTTATAGGTATTGAATTTGATAAAATGGATTCCATATTCAAAATAATAAGGTTAATTTTTTTCAAATAATTCTCTTTTATTTTTTGTCTATATGAATAGTAATTGTGATAAAATTTATCACCTCAGTAAAGGGTAAATCAAGTTAATTTAGGTTAAAACTAAGTAATAAAAACATCATTTTTCATCACAATTCTTATTTTATGAAGATAATTTGAACCTTATCAACTTAGTCTTTAAATTTATTTGTTTAATGGTAACTTTTATATGAAAATGACCTATATAATATTTAAAGCAAAGAAAGTTACAAAATATCACAATCTTAGTTTTAAATATGCATTATGTGTCTAAATAAGGAAAAACGGAAGTTATGAATGAATATAAATTTATATTTTGAGATTAATTAAATTATTTTAAATATTTAAATTTATTTTTCATTTTTAGAAATTATATAATTTTCTTTAATTCTTATTCAACATCGATGAAATATTTATTCAATTTATATAAAATGAAAATAAATGATTTTAAAAATATCAAAAGTAATATAATTTGAGTTATTTATAGTGTCACATGAATTTTATGGATAGATATGACATATTAATATTGTTTTAAAAGAGTATATTGAAATAATAACATTTTATTTATATCTTTTAAGTCAAATTAATTGAATAGTTTCAAAATTGACATTACTGATATTTTATCAAAATAATATTTTATTAATTTTTTCAAAAATTATAAAAATATTCAATTAGTAAAATTAGTATAAAATATAGTGTAAAAGAACATAATTTTTTCATTTATGTTTCAATAGTTAACTTATAATTAAAATTATAACCCTTTTAGATTGAAAAAGGGGTTTCCATGGTTAATGTTAAAATAGGTTAACTAAGGGGTTAAAAAATATAAGGTTTAAAAAACCACCTAAACCTATCATAATTTAATTGGTTAATTTTATTTAAAACCTATAATATATAATATTTAAATACATGGATTTTTGGTGGAATTTGGGATATTGAATGACTTTATTATAATTTAATCTTTTAGTAAGTTGCAAAAGTTCCCCTCACCTCAATTATAAAAGGGAACCTCCTCCCATCACTTATTCACACTATTTGAGCCTTATATCTAGAAAATACCCTAGAAAATTCCCTTATAATATTCCTTTATAAAAATTATATAGGTACTAGTCTTCAAAAAATATCAACCCTAGGATCCTAAAGAGAATATCTAAAGGAGTTCTTTTAAAGAAGAGGTAATCGCCTTAACCAATCACATTATTATTTACTTATTCATTACCTTGTATAAATATATGATATTTATCTTAAAATAAAAAATTAAGTATCTAAAATATACTTAAAATTTTTTATGATCATTAAATAAATATTATCCACCTTATTTCTCATCAAATAGGAAGTGAAAGTATTGATTGTTCATACGTATGACTTACTCCCTCCATGTAGTGATACAATTCATTTCCCATCACTATATTTCATGGATGGTTATTATTGTGAGTTTAAATATTATATATTATACTTATGAAATAATTATACTCTTGGAATTATAATATCACATCTACCATCTAACCTTCCAAATCATTGGAAAGCGATAACGTCTCCCGTGCATACGTGTGAACTACCACCTCTACAAAGTGATGTAATTTGTTTTCATTTGCATTCTAATTGTATGATAATAAGGATAGATTTAATGAATATATATATATATATATATTATATATGATATAATAATAATTATTTAAAGGTTATTTATCATTTTACTTTTTTTTCATCTATCAAAAAGTGAAAACAACGTTCATGCGTATGTATGACCTACCTTCTCCATGAATAGTGTAATTCATTTTTATATCTCTATATTTTATGAATTATTATTAATATGTATATAATTAATATATATTATATTTATATCATTATTAATATTTTATATATTATGGAACCATGATGAAAGTACATATACCAAAACCACCAAACCAAAATTAAATGAAAAATGAAACATTTTTCACTAAGAACAATGATGTTAACGAATTGTTAATAAAAGGGTGATAAAAAGGTTTTATGTAAATAATATATGTTATGATATATATGATTATGGTTCTAAAATATATTTATACTAAATATAATTTTAATATAGGAGGTTCAAATATATATGAAGGAAGTCAGACTTGAGGTAAGGGAATTTTTTACTATTATCACATTGAGACACATGCCATATTAACCACTTGTTTCTTTTATGTGGTGTATATAATTCCGAGGAATTTATTTTATGATTATTATTATGAAATTAATAGTGATTTACATATATGTATAAGGTTATTTAATTCATAGGGCTTACGATTCAGATGTGACATAAATTTTTTATGTTATAATATCTTTTATTTATGAAGATTGTTTATGATTAAGTTTATAAAGATGAATTATTATGATATAACTCTAAATAAAATCATAAAGTTTCTTCTAATATGGTTATTTCTTGAAATCATATGTTTTAATTTCATTTTACCTTCTTTAATTACTCAGGATATTGAAATTATTTTAAGTAAAACAAACTTTGTATCTGTATTCGGTCAAAAATATTTTCTCTTGCATATCTATATTTTATAAAAAAATGATTTCAGAATGTTTTTATGATTATCCAATAATTTTTAAGGTCATTTTACCCATGTTTTAACTTTTAAAAAATTATATAAAAGGAATATTATTTTCATTTTCCTAATGAGGTAATTTTGGAATTTTTTATAAAAGTATGAAATTAATGTTTTCCTTTAACTTATATTGTATGAAACAAATTTCCCACCATCATGAACACTAAAGGTTTTGAAGTTTCCTTTACATTTTTTCAAGGTTAATTTAAAAGAAAATATTTTCCTTAATATTTTTGGGAAATTTTTAGATTTTAAATAAATTATTTAAATGTGGAAAGGGTATTTTCCTCAGGAAAAATTATAACATACATTTTCAAGATATTTTCATCTAAGATGAAATCCCTTAATATTACTTATGTTTTACTAAGAATGTGATCCAATGATACCATCCTTATTATTTTTCTGGATGGTTTATGATTATGATAAAAAAATTATAAAACCCATTTTTTTATGGGCTATGCTATGATGAAATGTTTATGAAAACCATTTATTTTTAAGGGTTTTGATATGATGAATGTTTTATGATATTATGTCACAGATATATAATATTTTAATTATATAATGAGTTGGTCCATAATTATATATCCCTCCAATGAATAGGGTAAATATTTATATGTCATTAGATAAATAGTATTGGGCTAGGGAGTGAAACTAGTTTAGTAAGGAACTTTATCTACTATGACATTATTGGGAGTGAAAATAGACTACTATGATAGTTTGGGGAGTAAACCCAATCCAATATGATCATTTTGGGAGTGAAAATTGACTACTATAATGGTTTGATAAGTGAACCCAATCCACTATGATAGTCTTGAGAGTGAACCTTGACTACTATAATGGTTCATGGAGTGAACCAAATCCAATATGATAGTCTTATAAATTTAACTTTACTTCTAAGTAAATGATTTTATTTTCTTACGTGTATTCCATAAACTCATGTCTTATGGAAATGTTATGATTTGATGGCTCATGTTATTTGATTCCTTTATTATTAAAATCTTTTAAAATGCCAAGATTTATTACATGACTCAATATTATGATCTATGATATGAAGGGTATGGTTTTAAAATATAAATATCATGTTCTCATACCCTTATGCTCTTGTTATACTTATTTGATCACTGATAACTCCTTTTTTTACCCTTACTGAGCATCTATGCTCACCCTTTCTTAGGTTTTCTTTCCCTAGGTTACGATGAAAGTTATTAAGTATGATATGTATAATAAGGGTTATAGTTTTGAAGATCATAGGGGGATACGATGTAGATAATTTATGAACTAGTTATTTATGTGTCCAAGTTTCCAAAGGAACTAGACCTATTCGATTCTAGAATGGATCATTATAATATGTAATGAATATTAATCTAATAAGATGTAATATTTATGTATGAAATTTTGGATCACTATAACAATTGACAGAAATTATGATGGTGGGATATTATGATGTCCAATTATGGCCATTAAATAGGATTTAAATAATTTAATTGGAAAATTACCCTTATAAATTTGTTTAAACCCCTCAGTAAACCCATTTTAACCTTAATTGCAATGATTTTTTTAACTTTTTACTATTAATTTTCACTATAAATAAAAGTATCATAATTAACAAATTTTTAAATTATGATACCAAATATATAATCATTTTTATTAAATTTAATTCATTAAATTGGATGAATTTAATTTTAAATGTAACCCGCGAAACACAAAGGAAAGCAGTTTTCCAATTTTTTTTCTATAAACTATTTTTATAGAAAAATACAAATATAAATTAATTATATTGAAATAAATTGAATTATTTATAATAAATAAACAAATTTTAATTTTTAAATCATTATCATAAAAAATAAAACTTTGGAAATGCTTGAAATAAAATATAGTTTTCAACAAAAATCATTATTTTTAACTATTAATTGAACAATCTGTCTTTTCAGAAAATTATACAAAATTGAGTATAATTTTATTTTGAAATTATAATTTCAAAAATGAATTTCATTTTTTAAAATTTATTTTCTAAAATTTTAAAAAATTAATTATATTATTTTCTTACAAAAAAAATAAGAACCATTTTTGAAAAAAATGTATTTTTAAATCTTGTAATTAATTTATTAAAAAAAGTAATTATTTATCCTTATATTTAATTTATCTAAAACCATGATATATAATTTTTAAAATGTGGTTATTTATATACATTCCACCAATTTAACCTCTATGTTATAATAGAATACTATATTACAATTCATTTAGACTCAGGGTTGGATGTAAGACAAGCTATAAAGGCATTAAATTTATTTAAAGAGAAAAATATTGGGATGTTACATTCTACCCCCCTTTAAATGAATTTAACTATATAAATTATATCACTATGATAAAAAAAATAAGGATATCTCTTTTTCACCACATTCCAAGGATTCTATATAGTTTGTTTGAATTTGTGATCCCTCGAAAGAAATTTAACCAGGTGTATAGTATTATTTCCTAACAATTTATCTCTATGATCCAATATTTATACCATATTTTCTTCATATGAATGATCTTGACCTTGTGTTATAACCTCTTAGTTTAATACATGTGATGTACCAAGTATGTACTTCCTTAATATATATACTTGGAACCAATCATGAACTTGAGAGAGGTTCAGTGGAAGTTCCAAGCGATAACCTACCATCCCTACTCAATTAAGAATCTTAGAAGGGGCAATATAAATGAGGATAAATTTCCCTTATTTTTGAATATAATAACCTTATTCTATGGTGAAATTCATATAAATACCTTCTCTTTAATTACAAATTCCAAATTTCACTAATAATTATCAGTATAAATTTCTATTGAAACTGAGCTACCTTAATGTGTCGCTGAATGGATTTTAATTTCTCTATCATTTCCTCATATAGATCAGGTTACAATAGATTTTTTTTCCATAACTCCATCCCAACACATTGGATTTCTAAACTTATTTCCATATATATTTTCATATGGATCCATCTGAATGATTTGGTGGATACTATTATTGTAAGAAAATTTGACTAGAGGAAGGTGCTAATCCCACCACCTTTGAAATTAATAGAATAAGATATCAAGATATCCTCTAGGGTTTGAATGGTTCTCTTAGAATGAATATCTACCTAAGTATTATTATCAATACAAAAACACAACTATGAATCTATAGCCTACGAAATAATTCACCAGAACATTGAGATAAACCTCATATTCTAATCAGATACAATAGAATATGGTACTCCATGAAACCATACCAATTTATTAATTTGTATTATAAAAATATTATCTCGAGAGAAATATTATTTAATAGTAATGAATTGAACTAACTTCTTAAGGTGATCAATAACAACACAAATAGAATTATACCCTTTAGATGTTCGGGGAGTCCAATGATTAAATCCATGGTGATGGTTTCTGATTTCTATTCTAGTATGGGTAATTGTTATAACATCACCTTAGAATTTTGTCTCCAAGACTTAAATTACTAACATACCAATAATCAAAATACATAATCTATAATATCTATTTTCCTGTGGTCCCACTATAAATACTCTTTCATATCTCCATACAGCTTCATACTTTTAGGATGAAAAGATAATGATAAACTTTGAGCTTCATCCAATATCTCCTTCTTCAAGTCTGGCATTAGTGAGACACATACTTTGTTTGTAAACCTTATCATTCCATCATAATCAAGGCTAGGTTTAGAATAATTTATTACCTTATTTTTTAACTCTACATCTTCCTTCTATTCCACTTTAATATTCACATGGATTGATGGTTGAAAAATCATTCGAGAAAAATAAGATTTATCTCCTTCCTTCATGATTTCAAGGTCCATCATTTGAAAATCAATAAATATGAGATATTTTTTTATCCTCATCATAGTTATGATAATATGATCCTTTCGACTTAGGTAATATTACACCTTGTTAGATTTATTAGGGTGGTAATGTATTGGTAAATCATAATTTTTAATAAACTCTAACTATATTTTTGATGTATATTCAACTCTTTTTAAGGGAATATATACTTTAAATTTTTATGATTTGTATATATGTCACACCTTTTTCGATAAAGATAATTCCTCTATATATTTAATGAAAAAATTAACTTAGATAACTTTAAATCATGAGTTGGGTAATTTGTTTTCACAAACCTTCTATTATCATGAGGCATAAGCCACAATAAAATCATTCTTCATGAGGAAACATCCCAGTAACTTCTTCAAAGCATCACCATAGACCACTGACCCGTGTCTACTATAGGTTAGTGTAAGAAAAAGTGCACTGACTAACCTTATCTTCAATTACATGATATTTTCCTCACACTCATCTATTCAAAGGAACTTTTCTCCCTTTCAATTTAACTTGGTGAGTTGATTATGAAACCATGATAAATTCTTAAAAAGTGTTTGTAATATCCAACACAGTAAAAAAAACTATGGATCTTAGTCACAATGGTTGTTCTAGGCCAATATTCAATTAATTATTTCTTTGATGGGTCTACTGATATACAATTTATTGATATTATTTGACGAAAAAATGAAACATTATATAACTAAAATTCAAACTTGGTAATATTTTCATACAAATTATCATTCTTTAGGGTTTTTAGTACAATCCTCAAGTGAGATTGATGATCTTAATTTAACTTTTAATATATAATAATATCTTATATAAATACTACCAAAAATTAATCTAGGTAATCTCTAGAGACACTTTTCATGATGTCTATGAAGATAGCATGATCATTAGTCAGAAAAAATGGAATCACTATAAATTTATGGCATCCATATCTTGTACGGAATGCTGTATTGGGTATATTCTCATTCCTAACCCTCAATATATGATATCCAAAATGAAGTTTAATCTTGGGAAGGTATAAAGCTCCACATAATTAATAAAAAAGGTCATTAGTATGAGGTAGAGGATAATTATTCTTGATTTTGGTCTTGTTAAGTTCCTGATAATAAATGAAGAGTCTCATTGATCCATATTTTTTCTTAATAAAAATAATAGGTGTACCCTAAGGAGATAAAAATTGATGAATGAATTTTTTATCAAGATTCTTTTGGAGTTTCTTATTCCATTCAAGCAATTCAATAAGGTACATTCTATATAATGTCTTTAAAATAGGTGTACCTCTAGGTATGAGTTCTATTGAAAAATAAAATTCATGATTTAAATTAAAACTGGGCAATTATTCAAGAAAAACATCATAAAAATCTCATACAATAAAAATATATTTGATGTTAAGTTTCTCCCCAACCTTATGTGATAAACACCCATTTAAAATAGGGATCAATATCCATATAGTGGATGTAATTTTCATCAGATGTTCATATTTTTAATTACACTGCTAGACGATCATAGTTTGGTTCAAATATATCAAAATTTAATTCCCTTACCTAGTAATTGATTCCATATTTATGTAAATAAATATAATCCCTGGCTAAGATAACATAAAATTCAACTAGAGAGAGAATAACTATATGTTCAAGAATCAAATTCCCACAAACTTAAATCTGAGAAGAATCGTAGACTTGAAATTTGATCATCATACCATTTGTATTTTTCATTGATAATTCAATATCTAATCATTGGGGTGATGCTGTGATACCCTTAAAAAATTCATCAAATATAAAATAGTGGGTAGATATAGAATCAAATAAGACATTTGCAGTTCCAAAGTGAATTGTATATTTACCTTTCTCCACTTCTTTATCATAACCCACATCAAAAATAGTGATCATATGGGATGCCCCTTTTTATATAGTCTTAATAGGTTTCTAACATTGATAATAATCATTAACCTTCATATTTCAGCATTTTTTATCATCATTCCCGTACTCCTTGAATTTGAAACACTAGAGTGTGAGTGGAGAATTATATGGTGATTTATCTCTATCATTAGATAACTTATTCTTCACATCACTTAGAAATTCAATTACCAAATATAATTCCTATCCACACTTAAAAAACTTATTAGTTTCCTTAAATAATATACTCCATGTTTCCTTCCACACTTTGAGCATAAAAGAAGGCTGATGTTCTTCTCTCTATGTTTTCTAGAAAATCCTTTGAATCCGATATTTATTTTCTTATCAAAACCATGATATTGAAGGGGAAATCTAATCTCCATTTCTACCATGATAACACATCTAATAATTTCTTCATAACTATTGAAGTATATTTTGGATAACACCCTTCAAAAAAATGGTTTAAATCCACTGGAGAATTGAGCAATTTTACTTTTAAGTTAGATGATAATTCCATAAGCATACCTTGAATGTCTTACAAAAATTTCATCATAGGTACTAATGAGTTCATCATCCATATGTTTTAGCTCAATGAATCCCTTATCTATTTTTTCAGGAGGAATATTAGGAATTACATATTTAAAAATAACTTCATAAAAGCATCCCAAACCATGGAGTCAATTTCTTCATATTTCATCGAGTTCTTTATAAGATTCCACCATTGATCTACTTTTCCTTCAAAAATATAAACAACTAAAATAAAATTTTCATTTTTGAACAATGGAGAATTGAAAATATCATTTTTGTGGTAGTAATACATTGCATGTCAACTAGTTGATCAATATACACATTAAAATAAGGTGGTTAATGCCTCATGAAGGACTCAACAGAACATTATTCCCTTCTTTTCCCATTTGTAATATCAACATGATTCATAAGCTAAGAATGTTTCATAAGAACAAAACCATGATTTTCCATTCTAGATCCCATAAAATTTGGTTTCTCAGGAGGACAATCATTTCATCATCCATCATATTCGATAATAAAATGGTTCCTTGATGTTCTATCCATTGACTAAAACTAAAAATGATAGTGTGAGAAACAATAATCATAGTAGTAAACCACATGAAAAATAATTTATAGGATATATAAATCATGACACCTCTTCTTCATCCTATGATACCTTAGGTTTAAATTAGGTAATATATGGTCATCATCTATTAAAATCCTTTATAATGGATCATAAAGAAAATGTGAATCATCCCAATCATATTCCCCAGGAGTGCTAAACTAAGAGATCAGTAAGGGAACACTAACAATGCACCAAAATGATAGATGATATATAATTTACTAACTCTTTTAAGGTTATTACACCTATATGGATATGTACTAAAACCATTCCTAATTTTAGCATCATGACATATATTTTATTATAAGAAAACCACATTTATTATTTAACATAACTAACGAAATTCACCTATATATAGGATTATCCTAAGGGTTGTCCCTAAATTGTTATTATCCAATTTTCCAAAGGTAACTAAACCTATCTCTAATACCAACTATATTGATCCATACTTTTCATTTATAATTATCAAATCATGATAGATGGATATTAAATACAAAACATTATGATACATAAAAAAATAATATATATTTATTGTCTTTTGAAACTTGAATACATAGAAAAATGGTTTATAAAAGGTATATATTATCTCCCACTAAGTTTTTCATAATTATCACCCTTCTTAGACATGTCATAATTAGAACCTTTCTTCATAAACCATAGAAAGGAAAGATAAGAAAGGGTGAGATCCGAATCTCAGTGAGGGTAAATAAGGGAGATATCAATGATTACATAAACATAACATGGGAATAAGGGTATGATAATATGATCATAACATTTTAAAACGACACCCAACATATAGTATATTATAATCTTGTGTTTTAGCATAACAATTACCAGTTCGTAAGACCCAAATCATAAAGGACTCAATTAACATGATCCATGAGAGTATAACATTGGCATAAGATATATGTTAATGACATAAAAATGAAAATGAAAAATAATTTCTTTATTCAAGGGACACTTAAAATACTCTCATAGTGAAATTATTTCACTCTCTATTCCATCATATCCTTCTTCAAAGTTCACTCCCAAGACTATCATATTGGACAATCCCTAACGGAACTAGGTTCATTCCCCATTCTAGTCCTTATTATATCATGAGATACACATATTTAACTAATGCATTGGAGGGATATATAATTCTAGGAACACCTATCTCATAATCAAAATCCATTAATATGTGTGACACAAAATCATAAACCATTCATTATATGTCATAACCCATGGAGAGGAAATT
The DNA here is from genome assembly GCA_963277665.1 of Viscum album. NCBI lineage: Eukaryota > Viridiplantae > Streptophyta > Magnoliopsida > Santalales > Viscaceae > Viscum > Viscum album. The sequence goes on along the minus strand of OY728123.1, from coordinate 2,029,105,431 downwards.
AATTTCATAAACATTTCAATATTTTATCATAACATAACCCCTGGAAAATAAACAGGTTTCATAAACATCTCATAATCATAATCATAAAACATTTATGGAAAGTATAATTATTTTATCCTTTGATCATATCCCCAATAAATTATAATTAACATTAAATAATGTTATCATAATTGAAAATTCCATTAAAATCTCACTTGGTGTATCTCTTAAGGAAAATACCATTTTAATTTTGAAATAACTTATTTAAATATAAAAGTTTCCAAAATATAAATGAAAAATTTTTCTTTGAAAATAACCTTGGAAACATTTAAAATAAAGTCCATTTCATCAAGCGGTCATGATGGTGGGGAATTCCATTCATGTCATGTATGTTAAAATAAAGATTCCTTTCACATTTTCATTCCAAAGTCAAAAGTACATCATTAATAAAATGATAAGAATATTCATTTTAAACCATTTTATAAAAAATAAATCATGATTAAAAATTAATTTAAAAAATAATAGGATAATATTAGAAACATTGTTGTAAACACTTTTATAAAATATATATATGTACAAAAAATGATTTTTGACCATAGAGAGAAATCAAGTCGATTTTACTTAAAAAAATTATTTCAGTATATTGTATAATTAAAGGGTAAAATGGAATTAAAATGAAATATCTATAAATAAATTTATTATAATAAAATTAATTGGATTATTTAGATATAGGTTATAAAATTTCATCATCCAAAACTTGATCATAAACAATCCTGTTAAACAATGAGATTGTAACATTAATCCCTCGACTCAAGTTTGAATTACCATGAAATAAATATAAAATATTTTATAATAAATTAAAATATATTATAATTCTATGAAATAGTAATTTAAATAATTATAATATCATATATGATCCAATTATAACATTTTAACACCTATTTATTAATAATTCCTTATTAAAATCATCTTTTCCAGGTGTTAGCTCTTTCATTTTTCATGAGAATTTTGGTTTGACGGTTTCAATACTTGTACAATGATCATGGTTATATCATCTATTTTTTTTAATAATGATATAAATATCATATATATTCACTATATATATATTTATAGTCATCTTTAATATGTAGATATAGATAAATGAATTACAACGTTCATGGTGTTAGTAGGTCGTACGTACGCATTGATGTTGTTTTCGCTCTTCGAAGGATAGAATGAAAGAAAGTTAAATAATAATTCAACTTTGTGGAATAATTATTATATCATATATATTCATTAAATAAATCCTTTTTACCATCAATTTAAAGTGGAATATAAAAATAAATCACGGCATTTCATGGAGGTGGTAGTCCACTTGTATACACAAACGACATTATTATTTTGAAAAAGATCAGAAAGTAATAAAGGATGGTATTATATTATAATTAAAAAAGAATAATTATTTCATATATATTATATATAATCATTAAACCTTTCATTATAAGCATTCATGAAAAATTTTGATGACAAATTAATTGCATCGCTACGTGAAGGTGGTAGTCCACACGTATGCACAAACGATACTTTCACTACCCATTTAATGGATAAGAGGGTGAATAAAGGTGGTTAAATTATAATAATAACATTATATTATATTTATGAACTGAATTTATTATTTTATAATGAATCACTTATATTCATATGTGGTATATGAAGAAATAAATTGAAAGAGGTTGGGTAGGATGATTACATATTCTTCAGTAGGCCTCCATTAGGTCATTTTTTAAGAACCCTTATAGTGGTCTTTTAAGAATAAAAAAACCTCTAATTAATTTATTGGGAAGTTTATATGATAATTGTGAAATATTTGATTAATATATATGGATAATAGTGACATAAATAAGAGAAAGGAAGGGTATCCTTTTATAAGCGAGATAGAAGACACACTTGTAATTTCTTAAAAGATTAAAATATAATGAAGTCATACTCAAGTCAAATGATTCTAAATGGAAATTTTTTTTAATTTGGTATATTATTAGGTCTAAATAAGTCAATAAAATAGTATTTATACAAGATTAATTAATAAAATTACCCTTATCTCTTGGTCTAACCCCCGGTAAACCTGTTTTAACCTTAACAACAATGATTTTTTTTATAGTTTTTACTATTAATTATAAAAAAATTAAAGTGTTCTCATTATTCTTTTAAATGAATATTCCAAATATTCAATCCATTTTATCAAATTAAATTCATATTATTGGTAGAATTTAATTTTAAATTAAATCCCCAAAACGTGATGAAAATCAGTTTTCTAGAAAATGTGTTTACCTGAGTATAAGATGTTTTTTATTCCAAAATCCAATATAAAATTAATTATAATAAACTTAATTGTATTATTAATAATTTTTTTGAGCTATTTTATCATTTTAAATCATTTTATAAAAAATTAAACTTTTTAAATTATTGAAACAAAAGACAATTTTCAATAAAAATTACGATTTCACTATTCATTATAAAATCAATCTTTTCAAAAAATTACCAAAAAACAATCTAATATAATTTTTAAATTATAATTTCGAAAATGAAGTTAAATATTTTAAATAAAGTTTCTTAAAGTGGCATAATTAATTTTATTATTTCTTGACAAAAAGAAATAAAAAGAAATTTTGAGGAGAAATTCATTTTTAAAGAATATAATGACTTTACTAAAAATTGAGTACTTATTTATTAATATATTTGATTAACCTAAAACATTTATATTTTTTTCCAAAATGTTTTTATTCCTATTCATTCCACCAATTTAACAACTATTTTATGCATGTCACAAGATATCAAATAATTTAAATTTATCTAAAGAAAAATATATCATAAAATATCTGGATATTACAGTAGCCCCATTTCTCCTATTACTTTTTTATATATAACCAAGAGACTTATACCACTCCTTACCCTCTAAAATACCCTTAAGGGTGTTCTAAATTGATTCTACCATCAATCCAAGGTATGTTTGTGACTCTATGGGCCTCAACTCCCTCTTTCTTTAATTTTTTTTCTCCTCCGTCTATGTTTTCATCGAAGATTCCCCCAAATCATGGTGGAATATCCCATTTATAGAGGAGATTTCAAATAGCCTGGGATGAGGGTATCTTGAGATGATATCTACACCCAGCCTCTTGATTATTCAATAAGGTTTGTCATCATTTTAGTTTTTCTTATTTTTTCCAAAAATTTTCCAATTTAATTAATTGTGTAATTGGTGTCGTTGGTTGGGAATTTGGCTCAACATTGGTTTGGGGGTCTAATAATAGAGGAATATACCATGTGGATTGAGGTTTCAACTGAAGAATAAGGCTTAGTGAGTTATCTTTCCTTATAATGAGTTGGTTTTCAGTTAATTAATTTGTTATAAATGTTATAATTAAATTATATGGGTGTTATGGTTGAAGATAAGAGCTTGGATTGTTGATGTGGGTTTGGATAAACTTGGACATAGCTTAATGGTCCTTTAAAAAGATGTTGACCCTTGATTAATTTAATTAGAAAGTTTCAAAAGTGGGATAGATGATGCCTTTAATTTAACCTATAACCTTTTTATGTTTTTTATGTGTGTTCATAGTGTGATAAAAATGGATTCACCATGCTTGATGTTCTTTAAATTAAATGTCTAGTGTGGGTAATTTCCTAATCATTTACTATTTGGATAAAGTTGGGAAAATTGGTTAAATTGATAGTTGTAAAATAGAATTTCACAACCATGATAATTAAAAATGGAATTTTCTTTTTAATTGAATTGGAACTAATTTAAAATTAATGTCTTAGTATTAAATATGTTTATGAATAAAAAGTAATTTGGTTTTCTTATTGAAAATAGTTTTTCTTGAAATGGTTTTTGAAAATCAAAGGAAATGTAAATGGAGTTTTATTTGAAATGAATGTGGGAAATAAATTTTATGGTGTGTGTTTGATGCTTTAAAATGTTTTCTGAGATGTTATTTTAGAAAATATGGGGGGAAAATGGTTTTTATACTTGGATTAAAAATGGTACCTTGTAATGGTTTGGGAAATGGAGTTTGGGAAATATTTTCAAAAGAAAAAAAACCCAAACTCCCATAACACCTTATTTATTTTCTTCTGTGATTTGGATTTTTATTTGTATTTGGTTTTATGTGTTGGGAATTTATGGTTAATCTAGGGTGAAAATGACCCTTGAGGGATGAATGGATTTAAGGTTAACCTGGGGTGAACACAAACCTTAGGGACACATGGTTTGTAGTTAAAACTAGGGTCAACATGGCCCCCAGGTGGAAACATGGCCCTAATAATGGGTATATTACCCTTGAGTTTCACTTTGAACTATGGATGGTAATATTAATCTTGGTTGGGAGATGGTTGGAATGGTCTATGTGATGTGATCATAGACACCCCAACATTAGATGAAGCCAGTATATACCATTCCTAGTTTAAAACTGTCGCTAAGTATAGTGTTTGTTTATGTTTTCAGTTTTATTATATTTTAAATGGTTATATTAGTAACAATTATTTTGATCACTTATGCATGAAATAATTTTATACTTGTTATTTTTGGGACTCTATTGGAGGTGGCCTATTGAGTTTTACTCACACCCTATTCAGGTCTCCATTTTACTTGGGTACCCAAGCATATTTCACATGATATTGTAGGTATAGGTTCAGGGATGAGGACCATGTTCATATTTTTACATGGATGAGTGGTCTATTAGGGGTTTCATATTAGGTTTTTAGTGTGAGTCATTAATCTTATTATAAGTATATCCTCAAAGGTTTTTCTTTTTTTATGCTTTTGTATTTGTATGTAACTGACCTAATGGGTGGTATGTTTTTTATGCTATATGCCAGTATTTTCTTGTACCTTATTTTGTTTAGTTTATTAATTCTTATGCATACTCTAATGTGTGTGAGATTTGGTTATTTTATTACTCATGTTACTGTATACTCTAATATAGTGTTGTAGTCTCCCCACCATACCATCTTATACCTCATTTCTATTCAGATTCGTCTAGTGTATGGGGAGACATGCTTGAGGTATAGTAGATACCACTGTTCTAGGAACCATTCATTGGTCTAAGGTGGTGGGATGTTGAAAAGTGGTATTAGAGCATGTTTTTTTGTAACACTATTTTGGGAGATGGAAGATAAAAGACATAATAATTTGTTGAAGCTTGTGATGGAACCCGGATTGGTGCATTTTGAACACCTTTATTGGTGGAATTCCAAGTTACCATGGGTTTGGGTTTGATATTATTGGTTTGTACTATTATGACTAATATTATTTTCACCTAGTGTGATGCACATGATGATTTAGATGTATGATTTATGGGTTGTAGACTCTGTCTCTTTGAGTGTTATAAATTGGATAACTTTTTAATTTTTGACTCTTATCATGTAGTGGTAGGTGGCGTCTCATTTATCATATTAGGCATGTAGGATCCACATGTTATAGAAATTATACTCTTCTATTTCCATTAAAAACTAAGGATCAGATGGTTAAAGTGTTATAAAATACTCATATGAATTTTTAGCATATAAATACTTGGGGGAATTCTATTTAGTTTGGTCGACTTGTATATGTATGTTTCATTTTAGTGGAAGGACTTATGGATCCTACGAAGCCAATAGTTGTATGGTCCCTTTAGAAATAGATAATTAGAGACACTGAGAAGTTAGTAAGGAAGTTCAATCTTTTAGAGATAAAACCCATTAGGGTTTGGTTATAAAATATTCAGGACCTACATTGGGACTGTAGGACCATCCCTCCCAATATTGTCCACCTTAGTTCACCACCCATGGGTTTTTTTAGCAGGAATCACTTCTCACTAGGGGGCTCATTTCTACCCCCTCTGAAAAGGACTTGCAATGGGGATAGGATAACTGGGGCTTATATACCATTCCCAACACCACTCAAAGTCTCAATGTGGGATAAGGGAAAAGGTGTCATGGTGTGACACCCATATGTCATGTCATGACACATTGTAGCCGATAGTCCTTGACCCATAGGGCTGTACTGCATTAATTTGGGACTCCCACAATATCCCCATCAGTTCTTGACCTGTGAATCAGGGTCTTTATACCCCCCATTCATACTAATTATAAGATCTATATTGGGGCTATAGGACCCTCCATCACAATATTTTCTACTTTGGTTCACTACCTCATGTGTTTATTCTTTAGTAGGGATCACTACTCACCAGGGTGGCTCACTTCCACCCCCCCTGTGAAAAGGCCTTATAATGGAGATAAGATTGTTGAGGATTATATTCCATTCCCAAAAACCTATTTGGTGTTTATCCCATATATATTTGACAACCTATTTGGTTTTTATCCCATATATATTTGAATTATATCTTACATAACCACACCATTTGGTTTGAGTCTCTCAATATGGATTTTATGGGATGATGTCGTCATGTATATGTGAACTTGGTGAGTGTGTTCTGTGAGGGAGTAGTCACATATGAGGATGATCAATGGGAAATTAGTTCCCTTGTGATTGGGTGGTTTGGAAAAAGAGCTTTCTTGGGTTTATTGAGATGATATTGAGTATTAATTCCCATCATTTGAACCTTATAGTAGGTAGTTGAAATGTAAGTACTGGGTAGTGTCTAATATGAGAGTCATATGGGTTTTCCCATGGGTAATAACCTTTATGAGACCTTGTAGGGATAGGTGGTTGGACTAATGAACCAATGGAAACATGAATCTTGGACTAGGTGGGAGAGCTAGAGATCGTGGACTTGGCTAGATCTTAGCAGGATAGTGCTTGGTTTTCTGGTGAGGGAAACCTGTGAGATGGGTTGGCCTATGGTTGTGTTTTCCTTAGTGATGGGAAGAAATGTAGGTGATTTGGTGTGGGACCAATGCATGTGAGGTGAGACCTTTTTTTCAATGTAGTAATAGTGATTCCTGGATGGGTTTTTAAGGTAAAATCACATTGAGTGAAAGGGTTAAGTTATCAAAACTAGATTAGAAGGGTAAGACTATTTAGCTGCTCAAACCTGTTGTTATAGGTGTGTTTAGTATGTAACATTAGTGTGGGTAAGAGATTTTGGTTTTTGTACAACACCAAGTAAAGACCAAGCATGTGGATGATGTTGACATGCTTAGGAGCTTGGATGACTGCATATGGTTATGGAATGATACTCATGTTGTGGGTAGTCATGAGACAAACATGGGAAAAGATAAGGTGATGACCATGAAGAGGTTGTACCTAAGTGTTCTTGGTTAGTTGGGTCTATCATGTAGTAGGGAAAAACATTTATAGTCTTGGGAGGTGAGCCGTAACATGAATGTGATGCCAGGATCCTTTTGGGAAAGTGAACATATGATGACTTGGTTTCATGGGAGTAATATACTAGAGGAGCATGGTCATTAGTTAATCACTTGAACCTATTTATTTTAAAGTGATACTATTTGTGGTATTAGTCATGTTATCTCTTTGGGGTGTTATAAGAGTACACACTTGATAATCGTGGGTGAGACTGAGAAACACACATGAGGCATGTATAGAGATTGGGGGATTTGAATAAGTGATGACCATGAGTAGGATAATTATAGATGATAATTTTGGTTTCATTCTTGTGGACGAGGTGGCCCAGAGCTTCAGATGAAATGGAGGAAGTTCCCTATGGTGAGGGATGTATAGAGATGGATTTTGTGTGGTGAAAAGGTCCATCTGGGAGTTGGTTTATGGAAACTATTTCTTAGGGTGATGGGAGAATAGAAAAAGAGGAGTGATATGTGGTTTTGGATATGATCCTCTAAGGTGAAGCTCAAGGAGTGGTTTAAGTAAATATAAGTGGGGACTAGTGCACCAGTTCCTGATGAGGGTGGTGACTCACGTTTTGTATTGAAATTCAGTAGGTGCTGCGGAAGAAGTTCTTATGAGATAGGGATGATAAATGGTTTGACATTTCAGATTAGGGCTTGGGTATGAGTGGGAATAGTCCTGTCCAGTTATCACAAGAAGAAAATGGAAAATGTGTGGGGCATGATAATTGAATTTTTATTCAAGGATGCAATTAAAAATATTCTCTTATAGTGTGGAGTGTGGCATCAGTCATGAAATTATGACCCTCACACAAGAGGAATCATAGATATGTGAACCATGATTAGGTGGGCATTAAGGTTTGTGACACCAATGATAAAATAGATCATAGTTTTTATGGATTCATTATAGAATTAATGGTATGAATTAAAGTGTGAAATGAGTTGGAGTTTGATCATAGGCATTGGTCTTATGGTAATTAAGTGAATAATAAAATATTAGATTGGGTTTATCCTAGAGAAGATGGTAGTGCTCGATAGTGGTTTTGGTTGGAGGAGGATCTGACTGGGAAATATTTCCAATGATCATGTATGGAATTTGGTGATTAAGTGTGGATGATCAAAATGTGTCTCATGGAGTAGGGACACTAGGATTGAATAGTTCTAATATTCATTAATGGTTGGATTATGAACATGGATTATAGACTCAGGATGAAATAAGAATGATTTAAGGTTGTTTTGGATTTAAAAACATTTTAATTCTCAGTAAAAGAACAATGTGGGTTTGATTAGCCTATGAGATAATAATTAAGATCACAATGGGAGCTAGTAGTGATCTTAAATGATCATGTTTTGAAAATCAAGGGATGCCTCTAGTCTTAGAGGCTTCAGGATTTGATGTTTTAGAAATTCATTGGTAGAAGGTCTGAGCATTTTCATGTCTTTTTAACTGAAGTAGTTTCAACAGATTGGTTTCTGAGCAGCTAGATATAGTGATCAAAAGAGCACAGTGAGAAATTCAAATTGGTAATGATGGGATGTTTCAAACATAGACCATATATTTCAAGGAAAATATGACATGTCTGGTCTTATAAAGGGATAGAGGATGTATGTTTATTTTGCATTGTAATCAGGAGTAGGGAGTTGTACCAGTGTTGGGTTGGTGTTATTGATTTTGATCGACAAGGAAATTGGGAAACCATGATAGGAACATCTATAGAACACAAATATGGGGTTTCAGTAAACAATTCCTATATAGGAAGTTCTAATGAAGTAGAATTGTCCTTTATGGGATAAGATCTATGGAGGAGAGAACCCTCGATCGACTTATATTTTGGATGATGGTACAGTTGTGTCTCAGGATGGATGAGATAAAGTAAACATTATCTTGATGTTTCAGTAAGGGTTATAGGTATTGGTTTGTGTCTTGGTGGATTAATCTATGTAAGTTAGAGGTTATTCCTTGGAAGTGTGTTCAACATTTTGAGTTAGAAAGCAGCTTTTTGAATAGAGGTCAATGACCAAAATAGGTAGAGTTATTCGAGAGGATGACCACCAATAATCCTTAAGGATGAGAAATGTTATAGGGGGAGTTTTTAATTCCTATCATCTATACAAGCGGTTTAGAATTCAAGGTAATTTTAATTTTACAATCAGTGGCTGGGAAAACAATTTCAACCAAGATTCATATGTTGGTTATGAGGCATGTAACACCTCAAAGGAGGTGTTTTGGGCATGGAAGGGGGGGTCTAATGATGAAATGGGTTCTTGGGAGAGTCTTGGAATTGTTTTGGATGACTACTGTAGCTGGGGATGAAACACATGACTGGCTAGCTGGTGGCCTCCAATAGCTTTCGATTGACCCTTTAAAGAGGGGAAATTTCATTTTTATCCCCAGGTTTTAGAGAGGGGAAACCCCCTTTCTCCTTTTCCTCTTGTGCATGCGGATATGGGACTTCTCCCCATCATTCCCCTCTTTAATCCCCTTTAAGAGGAATGTTCAAAATGGATTCCACCATTGATCCAAAGTATGTTTGAAACTCTATTATTCTATATTGTCCTCATCTACCTATTTTTTTAATTTTCCCTCTTCTCCAACTTGGGTTGCTTTGGTGATTCAACCACATCATTGTGGAATCTACCATTTCTCATGGGGCTTTCATATATCCTCGGATGAGGGAATCCCGAGACATCATCTGCATTTGGTTTCTCAATGATTCAACAAGGTATGTCACTATTTTGTTTGTTCTTAGATATTTGACCATTTTTACAGTTTAATTAATTATTCCATTGGTGTCTTTGTTTGGGAATTTCACTCAGTATAGGTTCAGCGGTCTGCTAGGGGTGGCTGACGCCCAGTGGCTTGAGGTTTTGACAGACAACTAATACTCAATGAGTTATCTGGCCTTATACTGAGTTTTTTTGGTTAATTAATCATTATAAATATTATAATTAATTAATTTTGGTGTTATAGTTTGTGATAGGATCCTAGGTGGTCAATATGGGTTTAGATAAGATATTACAGGCCCAGGGGCCTTGGAAGTACTGCCAACCCTTGATGAATTTAATTAGAATTCCTTGAAATTGAATTAGGTGGTCCCATAAATTTAACCCAGAGTATTTTTATTTTTTATGATTGAGTTCATGGTTCTGTAAATCCACTTTCTCTATGATTGAAATATTTTAAATGAAGTTCCTGGTGTTGGTAAATGTCTAATCATATCATATTTGCCTAATATGGGGGAAATTGGTTAAATTAGTGGTTGTGAAATGAAATTTCACAACCATTGATAATTGGAAATGGTTTTAAATTTTTATTTTAATGAGACCAAATGTAAAAGTAATGAACTAGTATTAGAGAAGTGGATATATAAAAAAGAATTTTATTTTGATATTGAAAATGGGTTGTCTTTGAAATGATATTTTAAAAGTTAAGGAAATGTAAATGGGTTTGGGTTTAAAATGAAAGTGGGAAATGGATTTGATGGTTTGTGTTTGGTATTTTAAGATTTTATTTGAGATCGTATTTTCAAAAACTGGTTGGAAATGGTTTTTAGCCAAATATTGAAGACGGTACTTTAAAATGGTTTGTGAAGTGATGTTTTAGAAATGTTTTCAAAATGAAAAAAAGTTGAATACCCATAGCACCTTGTTTTATTTTCTTTTGTGGTAAGGATTGTTGTATGTATTTGGTTCCACATGCTAGGAATTTATGGTTAACCTGGGGTGAACATATCCCTTAGGAATTCATGGATTTTTGGTTAACCCAAAGTGAACATAGCCTCAAGGGCACACATGGTTTATGGTTAAACCCAAAGTGAACACAACCCCTAGGTTAACACAGGGCCCCAGGGATGGGTAATTACCCTCCGGTGGTGGTTTGGACTATGGTTGGGTTTATTACCCCTGGCCAGGAGATGGTTGGAATGGTTTACAAGATGTGCTCAGAGAGACTCCTACATTGGTTGAATTAGGTATGCACTGTTCTTAGGGTGATCTCGACCCCTGAGTTCGGTGTTTGTTTATGATTTTAGTTTTAATTTTGTTAAATGGTTATACTGGTAACTGTTATTTTGAACACTTTTGCATTCAATGGTTATACATTGGTTATTTTAGGGACACCATTGGTGGTGGTCTATTGACTTGTACTCACGTCCTGCTTATGCCACCATTGCTCTAGGATACCAGAGCATATTTCACACACTTTTTCTGGCACATGTTTAGGGATGAGGCTTGGGTTTGGATTTTTTCATGGATGATATGATTAACTCGAGTTTGATATCAGGATTTTGGGGTGAGGCACGACTCATAGTGGTAGTATAGATTCAATTTTTATTTTGTTCTCTTTTTTATTTGTGTGTGACAAACCCAGTGGATGGTTTTTTATATGTCATATGAAAATATTATTTTTGTGCCTTATTTTGTTCAGTTTATTTATTCTTATCTGTACTTTGTTTTTTATGAGAATTGGTTATTTTATTGTTTGTGTTATTTATTTTTCTGATACAGGGGGTATAACTTCCCCACCATACCATTATCACCCCTTGTATTAGTTAATAGCCTTTGACATATGGGGTGATGTTCTTGAGGTATATTAACAACTACCGGTTTAGGCCCCAGTCAGTGGTTTGAGGTGGTGGGATGTTACACTAGAAGTTTTAGTGAAGGTGAAACATCTTCATATAGTACATCAAAATTTAATGGGATGGAAATCCATACAATAATTGGATTCTATTCCAATATTATAAGAAATAAAAAATTATTCATTGAAAAAGTAACTACAAAATACCTTAAAATTTTAACTCAAGTTTATAAATTAACTTATAATAGTGAAGTTGATTATTCAACATAATCAGAAGATGGTAAATACAATCCATCAAATGCTGAAAAAGTTAACTCATTAAAAGATGAAGAAACTTTACCTACTATAGTTGGAATGGATAGATATGTAACTATTATGAATAGGTAGAACTAATTTGATGATATGCAATTACCTACAAAGGGATTGATCAAAACTCCCATAGAATAATTTGTTATTATCCAAATAATTTGATATTAATATGCTCACATCAAACAATAGATATATCAATAGAAAAAGTTAACTATCAAAGTATTTTTTTGTAAGGTTGATATGAATTTTTTTAGAACAGAGTAAGAAAAACACAAATAATCACACAATGAAAATAAAAATAACAGGTTTAGTATCAAGCTGAGATCTATTCCTCTCTATTTAAAAATGAACCACCGTCACGAAAATTTATTAATATAAATTGGATGATCTACAACCTAGAATGAGTATATAGGTTGCAACAGTACACATGGATATCCGGGATATCACAAAGCCTCTTCCACAATTGATCATGGGGATACAAAGATGAATGAAATTAAAGAAAGTGTATCAGATTACACTTCAATTTCATACATGAGTGTTCACTTAATATATATAAAAAATAAACTAAGAACATCTCAAAAGTAATGTAAAATAGAGAGAGTTAGAGATATGGAGTATGATGCATCTTTAATAATGATCAAATTTGGTTTATCTATAGAGTTATTTCTCTTCTCAGGGACTTACTTAGAATTTTAGAGTATATTTAATGATTGGAAATGTTATCTCATATCTTTTAGTGATTTTAAATAGAAAATGGGTGTTATAGGTTTCTAAAATAGAGTAATGGAATGAGTTCTCCATTTATTTTCAAAAACTCATTCCCTTTAACATATATCATTGTTTAAATATAGAAATTATTCCCCAAAATATTTGTTAGAGGACAATCATTAATGATTTTCAAATTTAGAACTAAATAAAAAAGTATTAAATTCTCAAGCTTTTAATTTAATTATTTAGAGATGGATATTGAAATATATTACTTAAATATAATTCTATTTTTAGATGGTCAATTTGTGTATACCACATCAACTTGATAGCCAATTTTCCATTCAATACTTTAGAAAAAACTTTGACCAATTCCATTGATAGTTCATAGATTTGATCCTTTGAACATTTAGTTTATTTACTCTAACATTCAGTATCATCAGTCGAACATGTAGTCATTTGAAGTCATCATATGGTCACTTAAATACTTCATAGAAATTTCAACTCTATTATAATGCTTCTTTATTACATTATACAGTCAATCAAATATATTATGTGGTCACTTGATTTGTTCCTGCAGTCAGTTAGTAAATATTCTAGTTACTTTATGTGTGAAAATTTTCACCACATATGATCAATAAATCATACAGTTGATCCAATTAGCTATACAGTCAGTTATATAATTAGAGAAATTATACTAAGCCCCATATTTCTTTATGCTGTCAATCACTGGATTTATAATCCCTTTGACCCTTTAAAAATATTTTCATATTTATCCAAGAAATATAAGTTGCTAACATAGAACACAAAATTCATTAATAAAAAAATAAACATGATTTCTGATAATTAAACAATGATTTTTTAACTAAGACAACCATATCCCCCTTTTGATAATAAAAATTCAAGACATAAAAAAACAAATAATGTGTAGTAAAAAATCATTTTAATAAATCATTATTTTAATAAATCATTCTATTATATCATTATTTACTCCCGCTTTTAGGATTATTAAAAAATTATAGGATTGAGTTTGGTAATGCTAATATAGACATAAAAAATATATTATATTTTATTATAAGAAACATAAAATGAAATATATAGGGGGGAAAGAATGAATAAAACAGATTTTAAAAACATAAAAAGGTAAAAATAATTACAAAAACCCTATTAGATTCCTTAATATGAGTTGTTAGGGTCAAAAAACAAGAAATGATCAAGATTGGATTTACCTTTATTTATAGATTATATAGAAGGAAGTTATAGTGTTGGCTGTGGAGAAAAAGAATCTCCTAGAATCAAAATACCTTTATAGATAGGTCTGATATGATTTATAGCATAAGGAAGACTAAAACCAACAGTTGTGGGATTTATAGAATTTGGAGTGGTAGTAGCTGAATCACTAGTCAAAAGAAGAGTGAGTGGATCTAGAATTATAGTGTTATAAGTAAATATGTAAAGCTCCAAAACCTGAGTGCTATCATACATAACTCGAAAACATGATCTAACAAAGGTTTCATTACCAATAGTTTTTCAACAACTGATTTAAAATCTTTTGATAAGGGAGGATTCCTTAATCCTCATCTTATGACCTAAACATTGTATTTAGGTTATAATTAGTAAAATTTTTGCATAGGTAATACTTGATGACACCTTTTATACTATTAATATCCTTGGTAGTCTTAACTATCTCAACCTGAATCACTTCAAATAGTTTCTCACCATGAGAATATCAGTCAATCTGAATTAAAATTTTAACTTATTTGTTACTTTCCAAAATAGTTTGAATCTCATCATGCAAAATCCTTTGAATGATATATTCATTAATAGAAACATCCATAGGAGGAGGAGCAATAGTTCTAGAAGAACTTTTGAAAACATTGAGATAACTCTGGTATAACTTAATAATCATGTCTATCAAATATACTTAGATATATTTAACTTGTAATCTATGTATTTCAATTTCACGAGCCATATGTTTACATTTGAGAAACAAATTCAGTTGAATATTATTAATAAAATCGGTAATTATAAAGAAAATATATTCTTTTCTACCATACTCACCAGCACTGCCCGGACCCAAAAATATTTCTTTCAAGATTTCTAATAAGTCATTATTAAATTAAACTTAGCTAGATGAGGAAATGAATGATGAAGAAGTAATTTATTAATATGAATTAGTACATGGAGTGGAATAACTGAAATCTAAATATGAGGGTCACAACGTAAATCCTTTATCATCTGATGTGTCAAATTTATGTCTATCAATATCTTAAATCAAAATATCATAATATTTATTTGTAAATATTTATAAGAGGATATTAATCATAAATTGTATCACCTTATATTGATAAATCTAAGTCATGAGTTAAAGAATAAGGCTTATATGGTTCTATTGTCATTAAACCAAACATATTATGAAAAACATAATAAATTGGGAGGTATAGTCTACCTTATTCTGCAAGAATAGTAGAAGAGGGAGCCTATTAAACTTTCTCTGGAACTCAAGATAAAGGTGGTATGGTATGTCCAATGGGGTTTTTTGGACTACCACGATTAGTATAATCCTCACTATATTTGTCTCAAGTAGAATGATCTGAATCAATAATATGGATTTTAGGATATGTTTCCTATATTGGAGGTGTAAAGTCAAAGATTGGTGCTCCTAATATCTCAAACATAGTGGGAATATCTATAACCAGATGCTCATTGTCATCACTTCCTGAATCAGTGATATTTTTTACGAAAAGAAAAGATCTAAGAGTAATATCACCCTCAAGAGTTTCTACTCCTTCTATAAGTCCTTCATCTTTTACAACCTATGAAGAGTGTCTCATGATTTCCTCACAATCCTTCAAGGATTCATCACTAGAATCAACTACCAAATCATTTTTATTTTCATCAAAATAATAGTCACCTTCAGTAACTGTATTAGGTTCCAAACTTGGATTGACTATTTCTTTCAGAATATTTGCATTCTTCACAAGTTTATAATACTTATACAATTTATTAGCATTATCAACCTATATCTTCTTCCAAGATTTACATACAATTTTCATTCTCTTACATGAATTTTTATTCAGAATAATTTATATTAAAGTAATATAAATTTCCACCCTCAGGGAATGATTCCTTTAAGCTCTGACAAAGATGAGAAGAAATTTAGATAAGGCAGAGAATCGAACCAAGAATAATCCTTGATTAACTCATCCATCTGCCTCGTAATAAATCTAGGAAAAATTATTTACTCTCCATTCATAATGAAATAATTAAATAATAATTCAGAATGATCCTTTTAAGTTCTAAATAATTTGATATGAACTTTAGATAAGGCAGAGAATCGAACCAAGAAGAATCTTGGATTAGCTCATCCATATGCCTCATAAGAAATCTAGGAAAAATTATTTACTCTCCTTTCAAAATCAAACAATGAAAGAATAATTCATGATTCCTTATAATTCTAAAATAACATTTTCTAGGAAAAATAGAATGATGAATAAGCTTAAGGAATAACCTTCACTCACCATTGAACACAAAAACATTTGGCTTCCCAAGATTTCTCTTAATAGTCAGCTCTTCTAAGGCTCTCTTAAACTCAAAATGAGGATTATTGATAGGGTAATAAATTTGATAGTCCTCATACTCACCTTGATGTGGTACTTATAAACTTACATCCCATAAATTTGAAGAAAATAAATTCTCTTTTTTATCAATAATCATTCTAATGTGATCCCATATTTCACTAGGTTTAAAAAGTATATTCACATAGAAATATTTTACTAAATGGGGATAAAAGGGGGTTACACTTCTCATGAACTACTCAATCCATCCTTTTTATCACACAAATATATATACTAAGTACTATCATGATATAAACTATTTTAAACACATTTTATTTTATAGAATGACTTCACAAGACCACAAGTGTGGGTTAAAGGGTTTTATGGTTCAACTAGGGATTTATTTCGATATTTTAGAAGTACCTAAATCTTTATAAGCTAAATACTCAAGAGAAAACATCATTCTAACTCTTCTTGACTGAGATTTAATGGTTGGAAGGCTAGGTTTTTGTTAATAAGGAATTATTGGAATTAGTTTAGGCTTAGGTTTTAATATAAGAGAGAAGCATCATATTCTATTTTGGGTTATTTAAAAATAATTTAGGGTTTTCCAAATAGAAAAGCATGATAATAGAATAAAATATACTTAAAAAAACTCACTACTACTTGAAATAAGGCATAATATTATGTTTTCCAAATTATAATAAACAAATAAATAGGGCAATCAACTCAATAAATCATATATTCAACTCGATTGACCATATGATTTTTTTTTCAAGATATCTTAAACATATATAAATAGAAACATAATATTATCATATTAAAAAAATTAGTTAATTAAAATATACATAATACATTATATTAATTCAATAATTAGGAATAAATATATCAAATTACACATAAAATAATTAGACATTGTTAATCATTCCTAGTTTTCAACTAATATAATTCAATATCCCAATATTCACAGGCTTTTTAAAGATGTTAGAAAGCTAATTTTCAGTTCCAATGAATTCAAGAGTGATATCCACTTTTTGAAAATGATATCTGAAAATGTGATGTCTTATATCAATATTCTTAGTCCTCTAATGAGATACAATATTCTTATAAATATAAATAGCACTTGTATTGTCACAATTTACATAGACATGTCTAAACTAATATCCATAATATAGAAATATGTGTTCCAACCATAAAATTTGTACAAAAAAGTACCTACAACTATGTCTATAACTTAATAAGTCGATAAATCAATAAATTTATACTTCTTACTAAACCAATATTTTAGATACTTTCCCAAAAAATGACATGTTTCTGGGGTTCGTTTTCTATTTAACTTAAAACTATCAAAACCAACATTAAAACAACTAACCAATTTAAAATAATATCCTTTATAATAAAATAGTCCAAAATTAATTGTATTCTTGTATCACTTAAAAATAATTTTAACTACATTTATATGATATTCCTTGAAGATTTATTAAAAATGGGAACACACACAAACACTATACACAATATCAGGTCAGCTTTCAGTTAAGTATAGTAAACTCCCAATCACAATTCTATCATATATTTGGTTAACTAGTTTTACAGTTTCATCCAAACCAAATTTAAAGTTTTTACTTATAAGAGTGTCACTACCTTTTTTTTCTATCCATTCCAAATCATTTTAAAAGATTTTTTGTATAGTTTATTTGATTTAAAATAATACCTTCATTTTAAAAAAAAAATTGAATGGAAATTATGAACTTTAACTAACCCATTAAACTCATTTTAAATTCATTTTTCATCATTTTATAAAATATAATACGTTAAATTTTTAAGATGAGTCAAAAATAATATCATAAACACAAATTTGAATTACTAAAACATATTTTGACATTATTTTTATAAAAACTGTAGGATCAGATATTCCTTTTAAAAAATATTTAAAAATTAATAAATAACTCATCCTATCATACCAAGATCTAGGATCTGGTTCTAAACCATAAAGATATTTGGAATGTTTAAAAATAGAATTTGAAAAATGAGAATTTTGAAATCTAGTGGGTTGTTAAAAACAATATAAAAAATATAATCATTAAATAATTAACTCTTGAAAACCATTTAAAATAGTTTGAAATTAATATGTGATGTATAATAAAACAATATTATAATAACTTCAAGTCTAGATAATCCTACAAAAGTTTCATTATTATCAGTTCATTCTTATTAAATATAACCATGTGTAACCAAACTTTCTTTATTTATGAATATAGTTCTATATTTATAAACCTTATTTCTAAACACCCATTTAGTACCTATAGTTAGATAGTATTTAGGTATTTGCAATAGTTTCCATACATTATTCCTTTCAAACTCATTTAACTCTTCTTTCATATTCGTGACCCAAAATTCACCATTAATAGCTTCAATAACATTTTTAGGTTTGGGATTTGACAAGAAATCTTGATGTTAAACATAGTTTCTAAGAGAATCTATAGTCTAAGTACCTTTATCTATGTATCAAACAACAATATCTAAAATACTATATTTATTGGGTTTAATGATTTTAGGAATAAAAATAATTGTTGCCTACAACTCTTCCCCAAGAATAGGTTTGTTGGATTGGTCATCCATGGGAGATTCAACATGAATAGCTATAGATTGGCCAGGAGTCCTTGAGATTTTATCGATATTCAGATTTGACATCTCCTCCTTAGGTCTTTTAGAGATTTTTTATGAACATGTGGATATGTTTCATCAAATGTGACATAACAATATCCTTCTACAATTTTTTTTCATTTATTAAAGAATCTTTGTTATTTTATATATGTTAAATTACCTAAGAAAATACCTTCAACACTCTTTTGAGAATTGTTTTTTTGATTTGATTTTGTATTAAAAATATATTTTTTATATACAAAGGCATTAAATTAATTAACTTTAGGTTTTATACCATAAAAAATTCATGGGATCTTTTCTTTAGTAGTGTATTCATAAGAACTCTATTAATAATATAACAAGCTATATTGATATTTTTCTCTCAAAATTAGATAAGTAAGTTATACTTATTAATCATAGTCTAAAAAATTTCTTGAAGTGTTCTATTTCTACTTTCAACGACTCCATTTTTTAGGTGTTCTAAGAGAGAATATATTGCGATTATAGTTATATTATGAACATAAGGTATCGAAATATTGATTCTCAAACTCATGGACAAGATCAATTCTTACGGTCTTGATGGTAATCCCACTATGGTTTTCTATAAATTTAGCATAATTTGAAAATATCTATAGGCTTTAATTTTGTGAGATAGAAAATAAACCAATGTGAATCTTGAATAGTCAATAATAATCAAAAAATAATAATGCTATCCTACTAAAATAGAAACTATATATAGTCTAGAAATCCATGTGAACTAGTTTTAGGGGATGAGAGGTAGTTTCCAATTTCATTGGTCTAAAATAAATCTTATACTGTTTCCCGTATTCACAAGGATTATATACCATATATTTTAGAAATTTTAGTTTAGGTATATTCCTGAATCTAACTTTCTTCTTAATATTTCTATGTGAGTATATATTATAATGGCCTAGTCTCGTATGCTACAACCATGATTCATTATTAAAGGAAGCTCAGAAAGAAACATTTTGAGAAATCAAAGAATCTATATCAACAACATGCACATTACCATTCTTTAAGGTAGTAAATTATAAATTATGCTTATAAATAGAAATATTATAAGAACTATTTTCAAACTTATAATGGAAACTGTCATAACCTAATTGATAAATACTAAGAAAATTGTATTTTAAACCATAAAAATACAAAACTCTATGAATTAGAATAAATTCAGAGTTACCAATTTCTAGAAGGATAATAATATTGTCTTTAGCAATACCACAAAAAGTGACTTACCCACCATAAATTTTTACAAGATTCTTGAAACTCAAAAATTCCCCAATTATATGTCTAGAACATTCACTATCGAAATACCATAAGTTATAAATAGTTCCATTCATGCATTTCATCCACACAAAATTAAATAAGTAATAATTTTGATACCCATATTTTATTAGGTTTAGAAATGTTAGCACATAAAGATTTGGGAATCCATAAATGATTAATAGAACTATAAATATAAAAATTAAGACTTTTAGAAAATAATACATTATGTGTACCAAAGGTATAAGAGTTGTTTCTAGAACAAGATGATCTTAAACAAAGAACAAAAAAAATTCTTATGACTTTTACATTAAACAAGTTGGTAACCAATTCCAGTTTTATATCTAGGGGTTTTATGTTTACCAAGAATCATTGTTAATGTTTCTCTTCACATAGTGAAATTTAAAAATTACTTCTTGATTTTTTCAATTGAAAATCTATGTTCATTGTTTTCCTTTAACAACACAACATTATTTTCTTTTTTAATACACAGACCAGAGTTTAATGTTCTAGAAAAGTCATGTTGTTTCTTTAGAATTTTTTATTTATCTTTTAGTTCATTAAAGGTTTATTCTAGAATATTATAGTACTAAAATAAATCATCCCTATACAAATCAGTTTTATTATTATTTTCAAATTTTTAATGAGTAGGAATGGAATCTATTTCCTTAGGTGTAATTCTTATAAAGTACATATTTTCTTTCTCATGAGAATCATTCCTAGATGACTCTTAATCACTCAAAATATCCTATGAATCATTCCATGTTACCTTCATTGATTTCTTATGTTATTTCCTCAATTCCAATATTTCTTCTTATATTTAAATCTAGGAAAATCATCTTTGATGTGTCCGTTTCGTTTACACTTCTAACAAGTAAATTTTCCAAATTTATTATCCTTCTTATTATTAAATTTATTATAGTAATTTCCTTTGAAATTATATGATCTAAAGAATTTTTTTATGTAAAACATATTAAACCTTCTGTCTAGATGATACATCTTCTAATCACTATCTAAATCAGCTTAATTCCCACTAATATTATCTGCATTAACAAATTCCTTTTATTTTGATTAAGATTATTTAAAACTAATAGTTTTTTTGATTAAACATTATAATTAGTTTTTTCCTTTAAATATTCTTCACACATAATTAGTTTTCTAATTATTTCCTTGATTATAAATTTTATGATATCACACGACTCTCTAGAGGAGACAACAATGCATCTCCAATGATTAGGTAGACACCTCAATATTCTTAGTACTTAAGCTTTGTAAACCACTTTCTATATAAGAAAAAACATAGTATTAATGATTTCATTCAACCTGAGATACTTGTTAGAGATAAAATCATAAGGTTTCATTTTAAATTTACTATATTTAAATTTATAGGAATTCAATCTCATTTCATTAAAATTTGAAGTTAATGAGATAAAAAGAGAGTATCCCAAATTTTCAAAGAAGTATCCCAAGATGTTATTCTATTAAAGTCATCCTCTCCTGAAACACAATAAAAACCATTAATTGGTTTATAATTATATTTATAATTATCTTTAGTGGAATCAATCCATTTAGCTCTAAGAGATTTTGGTTTTTCATACTGATCCTCTATTATATTCCAAATATCAAAACCCATACATTCAAGATGAATTTTCATTTTTATTTTCCATTTAAAATACTTTTATCCATTAAAATAATGTGGTCTATTTATAAAAGACCTTAAAACCTTGAGGGATCTAAAAGTAAATCATTATAACAATAAAATAAAACGTATATCTTTTCGAGGTGACTTGATGAAGGTTTTATATATAAAGGAAAAAGGATAATAAATAAATAACAATTGACACCAAATATTGGTTAGAGTGGAGTTCTTAAGAGGGAGTGAATTAAGAAACCAATAAAAATTTATATTAAAAACTATTTAAAACACAATTAATCAATTTTATAAAAACAATGTTAATTAATACAGTAGGTATAACTAATTTGATGTTTTGAAATAAGCTCTCAAGGGATGGATCGGAACTCATTTAGAATAACGTTAGAATATCACAATCTTTCACGATTACTCTACTCACATAAAAAATTAGATATATCACTTTTAAAAGTTTTCTATCAAAGAATACTTTTGATAAATTAAATTTAAAAAAATTAAAACAGAATAATTAAAACTTAAATAATAAAATAGTAGACATAAAAACAAGAGGTTTAATCTAAATTTGAGACCTATTCCTATCCACATAACATTTACCCCATTGTCAAGAATGTCTATTAATATAAAATAGATAATAAAAAATTTGGATTGAGTATATAGGTAAAAACAAGACACATGACTTCCCAATATATCAAAAATCCTCTTCCACAATTGATTGTGGGGTTACAAATATGATGTAAATTAAAGAAAGTGTATCAGACTACTCCTCAATTTTTTATAGGAGTATACACTGTATATATATATAATAAACTAATAAAGACTCAAAAGTAATTTAAAACATAGATAGGTTGATGAATTTTTATGAAACATTGACACAAATTGTGTTTTAATTGATATATAGGTTTATGTTCTCTTCTTAGATAATTCCTTCAATTTTGAGAGAAGATGGAATGATTGAAAATTTCCTATTAGATATTTCAATGATGTATAAAATAAAATATAGTGTTGTAGGTTTTAGAAATAGAGTAATGTAATGTGTGTTGTCTTTTTTTCATGAACACTTTCACTCTATCATATTTCTCCTTTTAAATTGAGAATATATTCCTCAAAATATTCATTGAATAATAATCATTAAGAATCCAGGTATTCGGCATGAAATAAAAAGGGTTTAAATGATCTGAATTTGTATCTAATTATTTAGAGATGGATGTTGGAATATATTATTTTAATATAATTCTAGTTATACATGGTTGATATGAGTCTTCTTTATCATATTGATACCTTATGATCAATTGAAAACTTGGGGAAACAACTTTGTTCGATTCCCCTGATTAGTCATGCAATAAATCCTTTGAATATGAGGATAATTTACTCTAACATTTATTTTATTCACTTGAACATGTAATCACTTGAAGTAATCATATATTCAATTCAATACTTCTCCATCATTTGGAATTTGTTATGTTGTTTCTTGACTAAAACATGAGATTGATCAGACATATCATGTTGTCACTTTATTTGTTCTTACGGTAACATAATTACTCTTGTAGTATATTGATGAAGAAATATTCCCCCAATTTTTAATCAATTAGTTATAAGGTTGATCCTCTAAGACATGTGGTCACTACCATACTTAGAAAAATTCCATCGAGTCCTAGATTACTTCACATGGTAGATTGCTGACTTTACAATTACTCCGACACTTAGGAATATTTTCATATTTATCCAAAAAATATAAGTTGCTGACATAGAACATATAATTTATTTATAATAAAAAAAACATGATTTTATATCAATAAAATAATTAATTTCTATATTAATCTAGTAGAAAATAATAAGATGAAAAGTAATTATGATTTTACTGAAGAAAAAATTACTAAAGCTAATAAATTAATTTTAAAATTAAATTCAAAATTTTAAAAACATTAAATAGAGTTAGATTTAAAAAAATAATTCTTTTATGAATTCTATTGATAAAAAATTTAGTTGATCAAAAATCCAATGATCAAAATTTATATAATTAGAATTTGAATATTCAACTTAAATCAAAATTTTGTAGTTCAAAGATTTTTTTTTCTAAATTTACTTCTAATAAAGAGAATTTTGATAAAATATATAAATAAAGAAGACACTCCAAAACTTCTAATGTAATTTGTTATACTTATGATAAACATTATTTTCAATCAAACTATTTTGTACCTAAATGTGAACTTTTTTATTGTAAATTTCAAAGAGGAGGTCACCGAAGTTAGTATTGTTCTTTAAAAAAAGTTCAATATTTTGGTTATAAGATATAATTTATTTTATAATAACTACCATATATATAATATAAAAGAGTTGGATAGATGTGGGTTCTTAAAATTTTAGTTTCTAACTTAACAGGACCCAAACATATGTCGGTACCACGACCTTAATTTTGACTTTTTTTGAAAGAAAGGTGACTATCGGCACCAAAACAAATAGTACATGGACATTGGTTGTTTTAAACATATGACTAGAGACATGTACAATTTTCAAAATTTTAATAAATTAAAAGTTGGATGAGTTAATTTTTGTGACAATGTACATGGAAAAATCATCAGGATTAGTGATGTTTTTCTTCATGAAAAATGTTAGTTTCAAATTCATTATATGATTTTGGACTTAAGAATAACATTATCATCATAAGTTAGTAATGTGATATGGGATATCTTTTCAACTTTAGGAATAATAAATTAATTTTTCAAAGATCATACGGTAATTTTATTCTATATATGGACATACAAGAAAATGTTTATATACTTGAATTAGAAAAATTAATTCAGTAGGATTTACCTTCTTTATGTGAAACTGAAGACTTATCATGGTTATAGAATAGGAGATCCATAAACTATGACTTTTAGACTTTAACGAAACATTCTAGGAATGGAATTGTTAATGATATACCAAAACATAAGTTTAATTTAACCAGATTTTTTGATCCTTGTCAGTATGGTAAGTAAAATAAATTTAGTTTTTAATCTAAAAGTTAACTAATAAATTTTTAAAATTAGTGTACATGGATTTATTTGGTCCTAAAAACCTAAAATTATTAGAGGAAAATAGGAATTATATTTCTTGGTTGATGATTAAACTGGACTCACTCGGGTCTATTTTCTCACTCAAAAATCTAAAGCTCTTAATCATTTTAAGGTATTTCATGTATCTATTAAAAATTAGAAAAAACTACCTTTGGTCAATATCCTGAATGATCATGGTAGGGAGTTTATCTTCTCTGGATTTGGCACTTTTTATAGTAAAAAAGGTATTACTCATATTTTTTTTACTGAATACACTATATGAAAATGGTGTGGTTGAATAAATAAATAGGATTATTTAAGAAATTACTCGAAATTTTAATAAGCGAGTATTCTATTTCTCGATATTTTTACCGAGGTTGTGAATACTACTTGTTATACTATAAATTGATTTTTACTCATACCTTATCTTAGTAACACTCTTTATGATTTTTGGACCAAAAGGAAGCCAAAATTTTCTTACTTTAGAGTTTTTGGGTGTAAAGTGTTCATCCCAAATATAAAATATTAGTTACATAAATTTGAACCAAAAATCGATGAATTATTTTTATTGGTTATTATATAATTAATAAGGATTATATATTTGTTAATAAAAGAACAAATATTATTGAGGAAATAGTTCATGTAAATTTTGATGAATTTGATACTTTTATTTTTGTAAAACCATAAAAAATTATAATTTTTATTATATTTTCTAAAATCATTCCTTTTGTTTACCATAAGATAATTTAAAACTACCCATTATAAATCTTCTAGAAGTAAGACAATTATTTTCTCGATATTTAAAAAATATTTCAATAGAATATGTACATTCATTTGTTGAAGATCAACTTAATACTTTACCCAAAAATCAATCGATCTTAAGGAATCATCCTTACGATTATATTATTGGGGATGTAATCTGACTAGTTAAAACTAGAAGTTCCCTAAGAAATTAATGTAATCACCATGATTTCCTATCAACAATTAAATCCAAAATAATAGATGATACTTTAGGTGATGAATGTTGTATACGGTCCATGCAATTAGAGATCAATAAATTTGAATAGAACCAAGTTTCAACTATAGTAGAATATCCTAAAAATTTATTAGTAATTAGAGTAAAACAGGTTTTAAAAAACAAATGTTATGAAAATGGAATTACTGTTTGAAATAAATAAATTATTTTTTCTAGAGACTATTGTCAATAAGAAGGCATAGACTATGGTGAAACTTTTTTACTTCAAGCTAGATTAGAATATATTAGGATCTTATTATCCTTTGCAGCTCATCTAAATTTTACTTTATTTAAAATCGATGTGAAAAGTGTGTTCTATAACTATTATGTTTAAGAGGAATTTTATGTTGAATAACCTCTTAGTTTTGAAGATATTAAATTTCTGGATAAATGATTTAAACTTAATAAAGTACTCCATGGGCTTAAATAATATCAAAAATCTTGACATGATAAAATTACAAAGTATTTGTTTTAAAATAATTTTTTAATGAATGTGTTGATCGAAGCCTTTTCATAAATAAAATTTTCAAAAACACAATCATTGTTCCAATATATGTTGATGGCATAATGTTTGGTTAAAATAAAAAATCTCTTCTGATAGTTATTATGAACATATGAAAAATGAGTTTGAAATGAGCATAATGGGTGAACTTAACATTTTCCTTATTTTTCATATTTTTTAAAAACACCTAGGAAATATTTTAACTCAACATACATATATTAAATATTTATTCAATTTATTTGGTTTTGATAATGTATCAAACATAATTACTTCAGTATAAACATCAATCGAACTCTATCTTGATAAAACTAGTAAATTTTTTGATCAAAAAAGTTATACAAGTTTCATTGGAACTTTACTATATATTGATAAAATTTGAATGTAAAATATTTTTTAGTATGATTATGTGTGATATTTCAATAAAATAAAAAAATTAAATTTAAAAGTCATAAAAATATATTTTTTGATACCTTAAAGTCACTTTAAAAATTGTATTATTCCATTCATTCATAAATGATTATTTTCTCAAAAGTCACTCAAATGGAAATTTTTGTGGGTGTAGATTAGATGAAAAATATACTTTCATAACATGCCATTTATTAGGAGAGGCTTTAGTCTCATGGTCTGGAAAGAAGATAAATTCTATTGAACAAGCCATTGATTAAGTAGAATATATAGTAGCCAAAGTTTTTGTGCTCAAGTATTCTGGATGAAACACACACTCATTAATTTTAGTTTGAATTTTACTCAAAATTCAATTATTTGTGACCATAACAGTTTTACGTATCTAGAAACCCAACACACCACTCATTAGAAAATCACATAGATATGAGATACCATTTTCACAGGTAGCACACACAAAAGGATATATTGTTCTCAACTTTATTATAATGGAAAATAAACTTTATTATATTTCTATTAAACAAATTATATTCAATAGATTGAAAACTATTAAACAAAAGTAGGAAATGATCAACCAAAAGTTAATATTAGTCCACTTATTTTTTAATACATATATTTAATTTTAAAATACTTTTATTAAAAAATCGGAAATTA
Organism: Viscum album; assembly: GCA_963277665.1. NCBI lineage: Eukaryota > Viridiplantae > Streptophyta > Magnoliopsida > Santalales > Viscaceae > Viscum > Viscum album. Next base: position 2,029,077,835 of record OY728123.1, on the reverse strand, counting down.
TATAATTTTATTGGTTTTTCAATTTTATTGATTTTTCATTTTAGTAGTTTTTAATTTTATCTGTTTTTAAATATTAACAATTTTTAATTTTTTTGAACTATATGAATTTTCTATTACTATATTATTTATTTAAAAAATTATATTTTTTTTCTAAAATTTACCTTGAACTATCCTTGAAAGAGGAAGATCTTTCATTGTTTTTAGAAGATAACTTTATGAAGGTTTAATCTTTTTAACTAGGTCATTTATTGTTCATACACAATTAGTATTTATCATAGTATGAGATGATCAAAATTCATAATTTTTTAATTAATTCCTTTAAAGGGAGTCTTTATTGTTTCTTAAAATGGTAAATTTTTCTTTTTTAAATTCTAATAAAATTTAAATTTAATTATTAAAATGATCTATATGACATTTGTTTTGGCCTTTCATTTCTAAATAAATATTTGAGGAACACTCATACAAAAAAATTCAAATTATTGTATGATAGAAATATTAAATACTTTTATAATAACAAAAATATCAAGGATTTTTTATATTTAGTTATTCTATAATAACTTTTTTTACTGAAATATTTTTCATTAGAAGTATCATTATAATATTCCATCTAAATAAGATTATAAGGGAAACTATTAGGGTTAAAGTTATTTTTCCAAAAGCAGTAAAAGTATAGGATGTAGTCAAAATATTTTCACTAATAAATGATGAATAAGATAAATTTAAAATTCTGATAATGTAGATTCATGTATTTTGTTATATAAATATTTTTTATAAGATCCTTAATATTGTTGTTGATAGTGAAGATCAACCTAAAATCAGTTTATAACTTACTATTTTCATATTGGAAAGAATGGGTGAAATGGAATTGATGTAGGAAAATTTGATTATATCAACCTTTATAAAATGAATTTTCTTAAAGATATAAAGAGATTCATAAGCTTTAGAATCTACCAAAACATAAGATTGAAAAATTATCAAACAAAATAAAATTTTTAATTATGGATCATATTTTTTTTATTATTATTACATCAGTATTTGATTTGGAAAATACAAAGGGGGTAAAATTTTATTTATTTAATATTTTTTTGTATTATTTAATTAGTATATTTTCTTAATCTAATTTTGATCTATCCTGATCAAATCAATGTTTTTAAAAGTTGATAATTTTTATCTAAATAAGATTGTTTAATTTTTTTACAAAGAAAATTAGGAGAAATTATATATCATGAATATTATAGGATGATTTCCTTTTTAATTTCAATCTCACTTTTAAAATTTTCTTATGTGTCTTTTTTTTAAAAGGGGTGTTTTTGAGTTAATGACTCAAATACTTTTTTTATTTTATAAATCATTGTAAAACTCCAAGGTTTTCTAAAAATAAATTGAAAAGAATAATTTTTTTTAATGTAGATATTTATAAGTAGCCTTTAAACATAATTTTACTACTTTTATGTATTGAATTTCAAAAAATAGTCATCTACAATTGTGTTTAGTTTGTTATTTGGAGTCTATTATAACCATCTTGTTTTTTGGTGAATATTAACATACCCTTATGAATATTAATATAAACCTAATGAATAGTAAATTTTATTATTATTTTATTTTCTTAAGGCTTTAAGATAATGACATATTGATTAATTTTTAAATGTGATATAAAAGCAGTAATAGTTTTTAAATTATTAATTTTTGAATTAAGTATGATTTTATTTACAAGTTAAAGTAAAAATATTTAGATTTTTTTTTTCAAAAAATGACTTCATTTTTGAATTCTACACATTGATAAATAGTTAGGGTGAATTTTGGGGATTTTTCTGAAACATTTTATTTTTTGTTGAATAGTAAAAAATACAGTTTTGAGTTTCGGTGTGCTAATGACGTCATTAATGATGTAATAATTACGTAATAAATTTTTTCGACTTGTGTACATTAAAATAAGTTATGAGGTGTCCCGAGTGGCTTACACCATGGTCAAATACCCTGGGAAAGCCCATGGTTTTGCAAATACCACTAATGAGGTGTCCCATGGAAATTATTAAAATAATCCCTCACTTTTGCTAAAAATTCCAACCCATTCTTTCATTAACATCATTACAAATTCCTCATAAATGAAGATTTTGCCTCTTTACCTCCCTATTATCCCTACCGAGGTTTCCCCAATCCCCCAAGGTCCAAACCTCCATGTTCTAGGAGTTACTCTACAAAGTAAAAAAGTTCTCAATTTATTTCTTTTTTCCATTCAAGTTATCTTTTATGTGGTATAACATTCAAGATTCAATACCATGTTCTTATTTCCTTCTTGTACTTGATATATTTTGTATTAGGATTCATTTTTGGATGGGTGACCCTTTTTCCCTCTATTTTTAATATTTTCTAAAACCATGTTGCATAGTCGTTAGGCTACCAAATTTTTGTAAGGGATTTCTCAATTATTAGTTTATTTTGAGTTCCTTTATTTTCTTATTCTTTCTTAATATCTACCTACCCAAGAGGCATGGAATATCCATAAATAATTTATATTCTGGATGTTCTTATGTTCATGGAAAATTCATCTTCATTATTCTTCTCCTCTCCCACTTTTTGAAGGAATAAGAACAGTGTCCGTGATGTTTCGAATTACAGACATCATGGACGATGTGATTTCAATTTCCGTTAATTCTTTAAATAATGGTAATTAAACCATTTATATGGTTGAACCAGGTTATAATATATGTATTATGTCTCATCCATGGTTCTAAAATAATTTTTTACTCCTGGTTTTAATTTCTAATACAAAATGAGGTTGTTATTATCAAAGAACCACAAAAATGAACTAAATGAACATCATTAATGTTTTAACTTATGAATCATCCTAATATAAAACATCAAAATGATAAATGGTATAAATTATTCTACTAGAAATATGTAAATAACTTTACATTCCAATTCTCGAGTTTCACTTCCAATTGACAAGAAAATCTATCACGAACCAATCATGGAAATCATATAAGGAACTAATCCAAAACAGTGCAAGGAACAAAATTCAAACAATTAAGGGGTGAAATGAGGTTATGAAATGATCGTATAAGATGTTATAAAGATGAAAATTTTTCTGTAAAATTCTAATAACACTCTTTTAACCATTATACAGGATGTTTAAACAAGTTTGAAGTAAGACAAGCTTGAGGTAGGAGAATTCTTAACCTGATTTCCATCATTTGGGATAACCTTATTCTTCATTATTTATATGGTATTTAAATTTTTTTGTGTGATTACTTATGATTATACTATGTTTAATTATGTATATTTACAGAGTATATAAATATTACATCCATAATATAAAGTCTCACTTCAATTATATGATATTTATAAGGGACTTTTCTTTTAAAATCCTCTTTTAAAATTCTATTTTTCAAAATTCAAAAGAAATGTTTTTATGATAATATTCATGTTGTATTATTATGTTCTTGATCTTGGGAATTGTTTATGATGAAGTGTGGGACCTATATTTACCTCCAATTAATTGGTCATGTGTAAGTTGGAGGTTGGATGTTTGGTCACTCCAAGTGTAACTACGATGGTTACACAAATAGTAAGGTATCCATGAGGGTTACAAATTATAAGGTAGTCAAGAGGGTTACAAGTTTATATAAATAATTCCCCAAGATACCTTTTTGGTTCTAATTATATTCTTAGGTATTTTGGAAATAAAGTTTTTCACAAAGTAAGTATATATATATAGGTGATAAGTATGTCTTCTGAAAATGATTTTATACGTTACAAGTATTCATGGACTAATGTGTTCTTTCCTTCTTTTTATATCCCTTAATGAGTTTTTGTGCTCATCACAAGCTTTAAATTATTTTCACAGTTTAATGTATGTGCAATAAAAAGAAGTAATCCATGTTAAATGTTGAATAATTTTCAAGTAATCATGTTTTATGTTTTAATGTTTTAAATTTTCTAAAAAATGGAAACTGTTTTTATGGTATCCACTCTCTAACAATGTGTAATGTTATGAATGTATTATGTCCCAATTCTATAAAGATATAAACTTGAAAATATCCTCAAGGTAATAGGAAGTTTTTTATCAACTAAATTCAATATTATGTATGTAATAAGGCTGGGTCCTTATAATCATAATATACTTTATATAAAAATTATTTAACTTGAGTTTTTTCTCAATTTGTTATCATTTCATAGACTGAACTTTCGGTAACTGAAATATAGGAGAACTAAAAGTGTTTTATGAAAATATTGTGATATGAAGTTTCATGATATATTAAATCAATCATATTTAAAAGAAATATAGTGGTGATAATTAAACTAATCATTATATGAAACCAAATACTAAGTTCATTAGTTGATGAAGAATATACTTCCGATGCATTTATAACTAACTCTAAGTTTTGCAGAATACGATCCTTGATGTTTTTTAAAATTATTCCTATAAATAGAGCTACACATCAAATTTCTATAGAGATTAATAAATATATATATCAATCATTCTGAAAGATGCTATTCATTTTGATGCATTGAAAATACTTATTTCAAAGAGTTCTTCCGATTAGGGAAATATTTTTCTTTGTGATTTTTTCTATTAAGAACTAGTATTATAAGGGTTGTATTATAAATATCTTAGCCTTTTTAAATTTTTTTTATCCTTCATGATTGATGGATTATAGGGATCAGAAGAGAAAGGAATTTCTGATCATCTAGATTGAGGCCTTATGTGGCTAGGAAGACTGAGCTCAGGTACTTTTCATGTGTGCAAGTGAGCTATTACCAAAAGGTTTAGTTGAGGGCTTCTAGGGATAGGAAGACATATTTTTCAATAAGTATAAAATCATGGATACCCTAAAACATTTTTAAATTCATGTAAACTGTGGAATTTATCTACAAATTCATCTTAAACTTTGGTTTAAAAGCATAGTTTTAATAATATCCTTTAAAGGATTATTTGGTTTACTAACCAATACCATGTATTTTATTTATTAATTTCATATGTATTCATTTTTCAACTATCAATGTAACGACTTGAGATTTTGGATCTTTTAAATTAAAACTATCACCAATTTCTTATTTTACACGCAACACCGAACTCATGCAACACCAAACTAACACAACACCTGACTAAAGTGAACAATAAAATATTAAAAATACATGAATAATATAACCATTAGTACATAAAAGGATAAAAATCAATTAAAATAATTATATATTATTATTCTCTTTGATCATTTTTTTAAAAGGTTTCCTTTCAAAAAACCATTTTTTAAAAAGGGTATTGTATTTCACCTTAATACATTATATTGATAATAGATAAAATTTTATCATAATAGGTAATATTTATATTTATAACAAAATATATAAATATTCTATTATTTATAAATATATATCAAATAATATTAAAAACACCAGAATTTTAAAAAACACATTTTTTATAAAATCTATTTTTTAATATATTATATTTATATTTAAAAAATAATTTATAAAGTTTAAAATTTGTATTTTATAAAAATATTTTTTTGGATTAAAAATATCAATATTATCTTAATATTAATTTTTTGGATTTTTCTTTAAAAAACTATTTTTAGGTGAATAGTGAAAAATACTTTTTTTACTAATAACATGAATTTCATGAAATTATTAGTATATTAGTATGAATTTGAAATTAAGGAAACTTTTTCCTAAGAAAAAATATGTATTTATAAGTGAATTTATAATTTTAATAACGAATTTTTCAATGTAAATATCCGTATTTTACATTTTAGAACATAAGTTATATTTTTCAATAAAAATTGTTTTTAATAAATTATACATTTATATTTTTAAATTAATTTTTATAAATTTTAGTAATTTAATCAAATAAAATGGATATGAAAATTTGTAATAAATATGACTAAATTATGTAATAAATTCCATTTTATTTTTAGGCATAAATGATAAGTTACACTTGGTAAATACTAGTTACCCCGATAAAAGAAAAAATGGTAAAAGGAAATATTGTAGAGTAAAAACACCAAAAATGTCAAGAAAGTGTGTGAGAATGAGTGTTTGAGACATTTTTAAACCTTATAAATTTTTATTTCTATTATTTATAAAATTTTTATCCACTTAACTTGAGTGAATTCACATTATTGATAAGTTTTAGGTATTTATAAAAAATATCACCCCCTTTCTCTTATAAAAGGGACTCTCCCTTAATCACTTCCCTCACTCCAAACCCCCTTATTTCATCCAAAAATATAAAAAAACTCTCTTAGATAATCCCATACACGTTAAGGAAGTTATAGTTTTTTTAAAATACCATCCCTCAAATGTTTAACCACCTTCACAAAGGCAATAATACAAGAAGTGAGGTATAAGTTCCTAACCTCTCTTTCTTTTTTCCATTTCATTATTTGTATTTATTATTCATAAAATTTATTTTCACTATATTATAATGATAAAATTATTATAATCAGTACACTTTTATGTTATTAAAATTATGGTATAATCATTAACCACCCTCCCCTTTTCCATTAGGATAAACAAAAATGTGAATCATGTGTTGTGCAGACTACCACCTCCATGACAAAATGTGTTTCGTTTTGTTTCACCACATTAAAGCCTGTTCATAATATAGAAGTTAATATATAATTATTATAATTATTAAACATTTTATATTCTTAAATGATAAACCATATTAATCAATTTCCTAGTTCTATGGAAAACAAAATCATCATCCCATGCGTACGTGTGGATACAGCCTCTATAAAATGATCAATTTATGTTTTTTATTTAATCATTTTCTTTTATGGATGGTCATGAGAATGGTTTTAAAATGATAAATATTATTTTTACTATGTGAATAAGGTTATTTTCATACAAATTTAATAATCCTCTTAATGATTTTAATGGTAAAAATTTGTTATAAAATTAACTGTCTTAAACAAGTACACTAAGAAGAAAATAATTTATTCATATTACAAAATTGTTCTATATCTATCAATTATTATAATAATTAATTATAATTATGATATATAAAACTATAAAACAATACATTATATAAGTATTATATTTTTACAATGATATTGTATCTTAATCACATCATAATCATCTATTAATCATGGTATGTTCATGTTTGGGTCGGTTTGACCACCTACTTGAAAAATGCTATGAAATTATATCATGGATGATTATGAAAACCCAATTAATTATATAAAATGATATAAATATGTATATCATTATTTTTTTGTCCATAGATACATTTATATTTAACTCATTAATTAATAAAACACCCTTTGTAGGTTAAAAATTAATGAAAAATTCTTGTTGACAATTTCATTTTCTAGGATAAAAAATAAGTAATCATGAAATGGAATTTAAATATAGAAAATCATTATAAATTATTCCTTATAGTAACATTAATTATTTTTTAAATATTTTATTTTTAATAATAACAAATACTAACACCACTCCAATAAAACTAGTATAAACCATTAAAATTATAAACACCTTATATGGGGAAATATGTAAAACAAATTAATATATACATGTATGTTATAATTATAAATAGGGAGTATAAATGGATATTGTTATATATAATATTATTAGGTATGAAATGAATAAACTTAATTTAGTTATTCATTAAGTTTAGTGTAAGTGTATAATGAATCAGGACCAAGGTATGGGTTTTTAAATCTCAAACTCCTCTCTTAGAGGCATGTTTTATATTATACACATAATTTATTTTTAAGTGGTGTATATGCCAACTAATTGAGATATTATATCATGAATTACCCTATATTCATTATATTTTATGTTCAATTTCAATTTATCTCTCCTTGAAGGGTTTTTATTTGAATGTCACTCAACCTGTATGGTTTTTATTTCGAACCTCATTTTAAAATCTAGACCTCTCAAATATTATAATTGATCTTGGTAATTTTTATAGACTTTCATTCTAATATCATAATCATTTTACTCTTCTTTAGTTATCCTTAGTGATATTTTTATTCTCCTTACCATGTTTTAAACTATAATTTTTATAATATTTTAAAGCAATGTTTTTTTCAATAAATGTTCTTTAAAAATGGAATTACATTTTATGCTAAACTCCATATTTATTGGTACATACCCGTATGTATTTAAAAAAATTAAAAAAGTTCATTTTCAACTGAATTTATCTTCTTACAAATATTTTAATGTAAGATCACTGAATGTTATTCATATTGATTTTTTTGAAAAAAATAACGTATTTTGATATTTTTCTGTGAACATATCATTCAGTAATCATTTTCATTTCATATGAAACATAATCTATATTTTTTCATTCATTATAAAAAAATTATTTTTATCCAAATTATATACAATATATCTTTTTTAAAATGCTTTCAAAATATCCAGTGTATTTCTTATTTACAAGATGAGTTTATTTCTAAGACTATTAAAAAATGTTCTTTATATAAGTCAACATCCCTTGATATATCTTATGCTTGAAAGATAATAGTCATTAAATGATACATCAAAATTATTTCTCTATATTGATTATGTATTGATCTCCTCAATTGAAGGAATGACCAATCACTGCCTTTGTCTTATCTAAACATTTTTTGTGTATAACCATAATATTTCTTCCAATTTATTTACTCAATGAATATACTATTCCTTATTACTTTTATTTAAGGGTGTTCACCTAAATAAAACACACTTATTGATTAGGAAAAAATATTATTTTAACCATATACCCTTTATCTATATAGCGTAAATAATATTTTCTTTATTATCATGACTGGATGGTATTTAAATATAAATTACCTAATGTAATTAGATTCTAATTTATTTTCCATGGGGTTATCATGCTCTATTTATTGATGGAATTATGAATTTTTTTGAAAGGGTTATGGAACCCATATTATTTCCATGGGTTCTTCATGATGTTTTGAATGAAACAAATTTTTTTAATGGTGTATTTATGTTATAGTGAATAATTTTTTTCAAGTGGAACTCATATGTATGAATAATTATTTATGGGGTCCTATATCACCCTCCAATGCATTGGTTAATGTTTTATATCACATGATATGATGATATGTTGTGTGAATGAGATGCAAGAATCTTTGTCCACAAGCATTTTTTTTAATGAGATTCCAAAATATATTTTCAAAAGTTTTTTTCATGAATTATTTATATAATGTTTTGTTCTAAATTTTATGTGTTAAAATTATGTTTGATTATTTGTTCATAATATTTTCTATGCTTATGTATGACCATATTTGAAGGATCTTTCATATTTTTATACTTATTCTCATTACAATGTTATGATCTCAGGGGTCTTGTTTATTAACTCACTCTTTTTATTCATGTATTATTTTATTTTAATATTATTATCATGATTTATAATGTAATATTTCTTTGGTATGATTTTATTATATATTTATATTATACCCATATACTCATATTATGCTCACTTATTATTTTTTATTGTTATCACTTATGTTTACCCTTACTGAGAATATGAGCTCACCACTTTCTTATGTTTCCATTTCCCCAAGTTATGAAGAGTAGTGATATATAATATGTGTAGAGAAAGGTAACTTAAGATAAGAATTTGGGGGAGATATTTAATACTTTTTATGGATTAAGAAATTTTTTATATAGTTAAAAATTTTCCATTAGTTAAAAATGACATGACTTTTGTTTGTTAATTTTTTGTCCTAATAATCAAAAACAATAAACTTAAAAGGTTTTGGGAATGTTTTTAATGAAATATTTTCTTTATTTTATATAATTATTGAAGGATTATATTTGAGCTATGATAGTTGGTGTATGATCATGGTTTAGATAACTTTATTGATTAGGATGATATTAGTTTAGGATAAATTGGGAGTAAGAAATGTTATCGAAGTTTGATAAGTTAAGGTTGATTATAATTGAGAAGGTATAGAAACATATTTAGTTCTGTTAAGGTAATATTCTTGGGATTAGGATAAGAAAAGTTTAATGATAACCTTATGGATAATTATAAGAGTTAAGTATATATGTAGGATAATATCTTGAAATTTGGGAAAAGTAGAGATCATGTTGTTTTCCTAGAAATAACATCACTGTTGGTTCTGGGCGCAGCGGAAGCACATTGGTTGGTTTTCCCAACATTAATTTTAACATTTAAACAATGTTTAATCCGAGATCCGCCATGATATAAAACCCTGAATCTTCAGAATGGAACGAAGAATGAAAAAATTAAGAGGGAATCCCAGAACCATAGAGATAGGATCATGATATATTGGTTATAATTAATTTAATTAATTCACAAGAATTACCTTGGTGGAATTCATTCTTCATTGAGGTCTCCGGTCACGATCTCGTGATCCTTCGTTGTGTCATAGAATCCATGTTTTTGATTCCTTTAGTGGTGATCCAAACGTGTACCACATATCTCCAGATGTCACCAAAGGGATCTCCGGGTGCTAGCGCGGAAGAACCTTTTCTTGAGATGTCTGACTTCGATCGCCTTGATCTCTCAGTCTTGAGAGCGTTCTTGGAGGAAGGAGTTCTTTCAGGCGTGAAATAATTCTCCAGAATTGTTCTGCACAACCATTGAGAAAATTTTTTGGGGTTGTGAGGATATTTATAATTGGGTTTGAAGTTATAGATTTATGATAATAAATAAACACGTTACGCATTTTATTTGTTTCAATAACTCTTATTGAAAACCCCCATGTTGAATTATTAATTCCTTGACATGAGCCCATGATGATTATAATAAATATATTTTAATAAAACAATATTATATCCTCAAAATCCCTACTGAAAAAACTACACAGCGTGCAATCATTAATACATGGTGTGTGCTCATTTTACATAACACTACATGGCGTGTATATTTAATATACACAGCTTGTAATTTTATTTTCCACTTTCCTTTATTTCCTCCACCATATTTGTTAGTCCTTGAGTAATGGATATTTATTTCTTAAATAAATGTAATTGCATTACTCTCTAATAAATGTATTATTTCATACACAATATATTCTATCGAATAACTAGTTTCAAAATAAATGCAATCAGGCATCCTTAAATAATTATTAAACCACAGTTGGGAATAATACTTATTTAACTTGTTAAATTAATATTTAACTGAGATACACAGACACACTTAGTGTGTGACCCTTTAGGCCCCCTTTTCAGGGGCATTAGGTGGATCCTGCCTAAAGTCCAAGGTAAGCGTCTAGCAACACGCCAAGGAACCCATAGAGAAAGAAGTTAACACCACAATGAAGTGTCACCTCATACGAACGCTTACCGTGTAATATAATCCCTTTGCCTCGATATCCCTAATCAAGAATGTTGCATGCTAGTGACATCAACCCAAGTGCTCGATTATTATTTCTTTGTCTTTCTGGAATCGAACATGCCCATACCTTACCATGGCCATGGATTTATTTAGGGTATATCAATTCCATCAAAGGGACTGAGATATCTACTTCCATAATGTAATAGAAGGGAAAAATCCTTTCTCGCATTATCTATGAATGCAGTATTACTCGTGACGCACCCAATGTATCCTACCTCGCTACGAACCGTGTTTCGTCACAGTTTTCTTCAATATATCTAAGTGCGCGAGTTATAATACCCATTAATAATAATCATAAAGTCTAAGGATCAATACACACGTCCATAGATAGGAACATAAAATGACACTATGAAATGTGGATTTCCTACTGGGGGTTCTCGTTCTCATAATATCCTCCTGGATATTACCAAGGGAGCACACCATGAGATGGTGCCTCAATGTTTTATGAGTCCTCACCCCTAATGGCCTGTATTATTTGTGTCCCTAAAATAATATCATCCGGCCATAGAACATATATTCAAGAACAGTGTTATGGCACTTCTAGGTTCTCATCATAGTAGGGATCTGCTATGACCCTTTAATGAAACAGTTATCCTTAGGACATTATCACATGCATTGTCATGTAGAAGAACAATCAAGATGTGATAAGGCTTTTATTAATGAATAAAGTACAAAGTAGTTGGTTCTAGGACACCAGCTCTAAAGGTCACTTCCTTGATACTAAATGTGGATATAGAATCTCGCATAGATATACCTTGGGGTGATGACCTTGAAAAGGGTGTATTGGGTATTAACTCAATCATCACCTGATGCACAAAAATAAAATTAACAATACACTTGGTTTGACACTCTCAGGGGATATGATTTGGTTAATCACGTTCTATTTATAAAAAATTATGAAGGATTTATTTTCAAAATACCTTAAGGGATAAGGTTAGTAAGTATGGGAGAAAACAACATAATGTAACCAAGCGAGAACTAATAGATTTATTATATTAACCAAGTATGACATATTTGAAATGAAAGTATCATAGGTTGAAATGAATGTGTCATTGGAGAAAACATCTAAGGATTGAGATTTTATATTTATATACTCTTATTTTTTTGGATATTATCATAACCATTTTGGTTTTAGTGTTTTATTGAAACATGATTATGAAAATGAATCTGAAAAGGTACATATATATAAATTTCTATGTCTTATAACATAATAAGAAACATACATAAATTGTTTAGAATATTGGTATATGTCTATTATAATGGAAATTTTGAGTGTATTTGTCTTACCTAATGTTTTGTGGTTGATATCATAATAAAAATTAATTGGTGATACTATTAGATATTTTTATTAGTGATTAATATTCATTGATGATATTTAGGAATATTATAAAAGTTATAAGGATTATCTAAAGTATTTAAGGATTGTACTTTAGTATTTGTTTCTTTAAAGGTATGTAAACATATATTAAATGGTATCGATAACCTTGAAAAGTGATTTTATGGTTATGTTATATTTTTGGGGATTAAAGAACACATGATTGAGGTGTGAAAATTATTAGGTTTAATATATATTTTATGTTTAAGTAATATATAATTGGTTGAATTTGAAAATTATGTTTGATATCATTGGAATCCCTGGGATTGGTAATTTATTCATGACATTTTTGGTGAATTTTATCGATTTTTTTTGATTATATTGATTGGTGTGTGATTTTATGAACTAGTGGTTGAATATAAGATATAATTTTAGAGTAATATATTTTTTCCCTATGGTTTAATTTCATAGAGATTCAAATGGTTTTGGGAAAGGTATACTTTGGAGAATGTATGATTAGGGTACGAAAAATCAATTTTATTTGAGGAAAGATAAGTATGTTGATCAAGGTTAATAAAGTAGGATAACTATCACATTAGAAGCTATCTCTAGAATAATAAATATGTTAAGAATACCCTCTTTGACATTCATTAGTGATTAATAATTAAAATTGTAAGGACATAATTTATTTGATTGGGGATAATGTTACAATTCAAGATTTTGGATCCTTTAAACTAATACTATCATCAATAGCTTATATCACATGAAACACTGAACTAATGAAACACCAGACTAAAATGAACAGTGAAATATTAAAATAACTGAATAATATAATCATTATTATATGAAAAGATAATAATAAATTAACGTAATTATATATTATTATTCTATTGGATTAATATTTTAAAATGGTTCCTTTCAAAGAAGAATATAAAAAACGGTTATGTATTTTACCCTAATAAATTAAATTGATCATATTAAAATGTTTACCCAAATAGTTAATATTTATATTTATAAACTGATATCTATATATTCAATTATTTATAAATATATGTGAAATAATTTTAAAAACACTTGAAGTTTAAAAATTCAATTTTTAATAAAATCAATTTTTCATAATATACCATATATTCATTTAAAATATAATTTATAAATTTATAAATTTTAATTTTAAAATAATAATTCTATTTTGGTTTAAAAAACATAATATTATATTAAGTTTAATTTTTGGTGTTTTTCTAAAAATATTGATTTTTGGGTGAAAATTGTAGAATACCATTTTTAAAATAACACGACTTTAATGAAATTATCAGTATATAATTATGAATAAAAAATTAGTGAAAAAGTTTTTAAGGGAAAATATATTTTTTAAGTGAACATATATTTTTTTATTTATAAACCCATATTTTACATTTTAGAACTCAAGTAGTATTTTTCAAAACATATTGTTTTTAATACATTATGCATTCGTTATTTAAAATTAATTTTTATCACTTTTGGAAATTAATTAAAATAAAATGGATTTAAAATTATTAATTATTAGTTCCAAATTATGTAATAAGGTCCATTATATTTCTATGTATAAAGGATAAGTTACCCTAGGTAAAAACTAGTTACCACGATAAAAGTTAAAATGGTAAAAGTTAAAATATAAGAGTAAAAGACTCTATAATTGTTTAAAAAAATGCGTATGAATGTTTGGTTGAGGCCTTTACTGAAATTATAACTTCTTATCTACATTATTTGTCAATTTCTAATCCACTTTACATATGATTTACTTCCCAATATTGAAATGTTTTTGGTATTTACAAAAATGTTGTCCCTTTTCACTTAAAAGGGGGATCTCCTATCCTTACTTCCCCTCAGACCAAAACACCCTTATTTTGGACAGAATATTTCCCAACAACTATCCTCCAAAATACTAGACACATTAATTACGTTATTATATTATCAAAATTCCATCCTTTAAAGGTTTAGTCCCCTTTATAAAGGACATAATCCAAGAAGTGAGGTATAAGTTCCTAACCTCTTTTTTTCTATTTATTTATGTGAAATTATTATTACTCACATTTATTTTCACCATATTATAATGATAACATTAGAGTCATTATTATACTATTAGGTTATTAAAATTTTGGTACAATCCTTAATCGCACAACCTTTTCCATTACGAAAAATGAAAATGTGAATCCTATGTTGTGTGAACTACCGACTCAATGACACAACATGTTTTGTTTTCCTTCACCATCTTACAAGTATGGTACTAAGATGGAAGTTAATATATAATTATGAAAATTATAAAATATTTTATATTATAAAATAATAATCTATATTACTCTTTTTTCTAGTTATATGGAAAGGGAAATCATCATCCTTGCATATGTGTAGACTATCACCTCCAAGGAACAATCAATTTTCATTTATCATTTCATCACCAACATATATGTATGTTCATGTGAATGGATTTGAGAGGATAAATATTATTTTTATTATATTTATAATTTTTTAGTAATAAAAATTGAATAATCCTCTTAATGATATGAACGAGAAATAATTATTATAAAATTAAATATCTTAAACAAGCAAACTAAGGGGAAAAAATTATTCATAATATGAAATTGTTTCATGTAAATAAGTTATTATCCAAATTAATTATAATTAACATATATCAAACTAATAAAAACTAAATTATATCAATATGATACTATATAATGATATTGTAACTTAATCACCTCATAATTATCCACTAATCCGGGTATGTTCATGTTAGGGTTAGTTTTTACACTTACGTGAAAAATGATATGAAATTATAACAAGGATGATTATGAAAACTTAATTACTTTTATAATATGATATAAATATTTCAATAATTGTTTTTGTTTTTGGAAAGGATTCATTAATATTTTGCACATTAATTAAGAAACCCCCTTTTTAAAATTAAAAATCAACAAAAAATGCTTGTTGTCTATTTCATCTTCTAGTATGAAGACTAAAGTACTGATGAAAGGAAATTTAAACATGATAAATCATCATTAATAATACCTTATAGTAAAATTATTTATCTGTGAAAGTTTAACTTTGGAATAAGAACAAATATCGACACCACCCTTTTAAAATAAGCATAAAATGTTAAAATTATAAACACCCAGTGTGGGAAAATAAGTAAAAAAGAAATAAGATATATATATATATATCCGTGTGTGTGTGTGTTTGTGTATAAAATTAATATTAATTGGGATTATAAATGGTTATATTTATAAATTATGTCATTGGGTATGTAATTAATAAACATAATTTATTTTTTAGTATGTTTTATGCAAGTGTAGAATAAATCAAGACCACAATAAGGTTTTTTTATCTCAAATTCCTATCTTTGAGACATGTTTAATATTATGCACCTAATTTATTTTAAGTGGTGTATATAGTTTTTAATTGATATTTTTTATCATGAAACACCCTCTATTCCAGATATTTTATGTTCAATTTCAAGGTTTCTCTCCTTAAAAGGTTTTCATTTGAATTTTAGTAAAGTAATAATTTTTTTATTTCAAACCACATTTTATAATTAATACCACTTAAATATGATAATACATCTATAGAATTTGTATAAAATTTTATTCTAATATTAAAATCATTTTATCCTTCTCTGGTTATCCCGAGTTATATTTTTCCTCTCTTTACCATATTTTAAAATATAATTTTTATAATCTTTTAAAGCGATGTGGTTTTCAATAAAAGTGTATTAAAGAGGGAATAAATTTTTATAATAACTTCAACATTTTTCTTAGGACATGATTTTATCTATTTCAAAAATTGAAAAATGTCATTTTTAAAATCCTTGATATTCTTATAATTTTTTAAAGTATAATCACTTAATGTTTTTTGTGTGGGTTATTTTTAACAAAAAATAATCTCTTTTGATTTCTTCATGTGAATTCATATTTCTATAATTTTTGTCAATTTATATGAAACTTCCTCTCTATATTTTCATAATTTATAAATGAAAGTATTTTTCAAATTTTTTATAAAATATTTATTTTAAAATTCTTTCAAAAGATCAAGCGAATTTCTTTTCTCCCAAAGATATTTTATTTCTAATTCTCTAAAAAATATTTTTCATCTAAGTTAAAATCCTTTAATATAACTTATGGTGGATTGATGGTATTAATCAAATGAAACCATCTACCTTATTTCCATGGACTACTTATATATTGATCTCCTTTATTGAAGCAATGAACCATCACTGCCTTTGTCTTACCTAATCATATTTCAGTTTATAACTATAATCTTTCTTCCAATGCATTTATTATATGATTACCCTATTCTTTATTATTAAATGGTGTTAACCTAAAACCCAAGTGTCAATTTATTAGGTAAAATTATTGGCTTAACCATATAACCTTTATCAATATGGTGAAGGTACCATATACTTTATTATTTTGATTGAATGGAATTCCCCTATAAATTTACTTAATGTCATTGGATACCCATTTATTTTCCATGGGGTTATAATGCTATGTTTATTTATGGAATTGTGAATTTTTTGAAAGGGATATGATACCCATTTTCTTTCCATGGGTTCTTCCTGATGCATTGAATGAAACCCATTTTCCGTTCATGGGTTCCTTATGAGGTGATGAATTATTGTTTTCAAGTGGAGCTCATATGTATCAATAATTAGGGGTGGGGTCCTATATGGCCCTATAATACATTGGTTAGGGTATCATATCACACGAGATGATAAAATGTTTCCTGAATGCGATACAAGAAGCTTTGTTCACAATTGTTTTGTGAGAATGAGATGTTGGAAGCTTTGTTCACAAGTTTTTTGTGTGAATGATATACAAGAAGATTTTTCACAAGTTTTTGTGTGAACAATATGTGATAAGTTTTTTTCAAAATATTTTTTTGCTTATGTATACACCATATTTGAAGGATTTTAATAAGTTTTATACTTATTCTAATGAATATATTATGATTTAATGGAATATGTTTATTGAAATACTTTTTTCATTAGTGTATTATTTTACATAAAGATTTATGCAATGATTTATGACCTAATATTTATTGGGTATTTTTTATTATTATGTGTCTAGATTATACCCATATTATCATGTTATGATCACTTATGATTTTTGATTATTTCCACTTATTTTTATCCTTACCGAGAATCTGAATTCACCCCGTTATTATGTTTCTATTTCCCTAGGTTATAAGAAGAAGTAATATTTAAGATGTGTCTAGAAGGGTACCTTAAGAGAATAATTTTTAGGAGATGATGAAGACCTATTATGGAGTAAGTAGGTTTTTATATAGGGGGAAATATCTAATTATTAAATAAATATAGGTGTTTTGTTAGTTATTTTTTCCCAATTCTCTTGAACTCTACACCTAAAAGGTCTATAGAGTGTTTTTTAATGAAATGGTTTCATTAATTAATGTAAATTTTGAATGATTAGGTCTGTGTTATCATAAATTAATGTTAATTCCTATATCAGTCACTATAATATCAATAGTTTAATTTTCTACTACGTGAACACGTTCATTGGTAATTGCTAAAATACCTAAAACTTTATTTCTATTATACATACTTTATTTTATATAGTTTATAATTATAATGATAGAATCTATTTTTTACTCTGATAGTTTATTTGACTAGTAATATAAAAAACTAATCAACTAAATACTTGTAGATGATGAAAATTACATGTCTATTTTAAAATAAAAATTCACCCATCTTGTATTTTGATAGCCATCATAACCTCTAGAGTTGGTGTCCTAATACCAAGTATTTTTAATTTTATTACATGTATATTTGATATATTGAATATTAATAAAACATATTATTTCATAGTTTCACTGTTTTTCATGACTCTAATGTAGTATTGTACTAGAATATATGTCGTATTGATAAGGTCATAATAGTTCCCCACTATAATGATAACCTTGAAGTGATATTATGATATTCTTAAATAATGTTCTACTGTTGGATAAAATACTATGATGGGACACATAGTATATATAATTTAATGTGTGATTAATCATAATAGGTTGATACTTCTTCTCATAAAGTTCACACTTGGTAATCTCCAAGATGTGAGCTTTTGAGAATAGGCCCACTAGTAGGAATTATGCATGTTTTGGTGTATTCAGATATTCCTATCTGTGAGCATGTGTAACACTCCTTATAATTCAAGATTGTTATTAATTCATGTTATGACTCATTTACTTAGATGTATTTCATAAACCATGATGGTAGCAGTTCATGGTGAAGTTTGATACATTGGGTGCATCTTGAGTGAAATGTAATCAATAGATAAGATGGGGACAGATTTTTCCCTTCTATATTTATGAAAGATTATATTTAATCCCTTTGATTAGAATAGAATTGTTGATCTAAATTCCATGTCTATGGTGTAATGACATGTTTCTTTCAGATATTCAAATAAATAAATGTCAAGAAAATAGGTTGGTGACACAGATGTGCGACTTTTGTGATGAGATATTAAGATAAAGGGGTTATATTACACAATGAGTGTTCATATATGGTTGTCATTTTTGTGAAATTAAGTTAATTCTCTTGGGTTCCAAGACCCGTTTCTAGATAGTAATATTATACTTTAAGAAATCCATTCAAATTCCAATGAGAACGAATCCAAGAGGGCCACACACTAAGTGTTTCTGATGATCTCAATTAAATTCTATTTGAATTTAATTATTTGATGAAATGTTATTATCAATACCGAAGGATAAATTTATTCAAGTATTATATATCAAAAATATTTATTGATGAATGAAATATTTAAATTAAATATTTATTAAAATTTTCAATAAATTCTAGAGGAGTTTGAATGGAACAAGACTGCATTTGGTCACAAATATTAATAAACCATTCAATTAAATAATATTTGTTATAGAGCAAGTTGATGAAAAACATAAAATAATAATAATTATAATAATAATATTATTATGGGGCATGGGGTTCATTAAAGGTTATAATATTATTTAATGGACAACTTGAAATTAAAAAATTAATTTAACCTAAACCCTTTCCCTATAAATAGATGATTATGTATATGTGTATGGTGTGAAATTGAAAATAGATAATTTTTATACATAACGAATTTTCCATTTCCACCTCTCCTCATTCTATCTCCCTCTCAAGGATGAGAAATTATAGAGAGATTCCTTTAACACCGAAGTATGGGAAATCAGTAGAAATAATGCAAGATAATCAATTCAACATGCTAGAAACTGGAGATTGATTGGTGTTTCCTGGGGATGAAATGAGCAGATGTAGATCACTATTAGAGGTATTATATCCTTGGATTCTCATAGAAAAAGGAAGGAAACCCAAATGGTCCTTTTTTTAGATGATCTACATCATCAATGAAGAAATTTTCATAATATAAGGTAATCATTTATTCCAACATTACATAAATTAACTATAAATTTTAAGTTCAAATTCCTCACTCTTGGTTTCAGGGATAGAAATATTAGAATAAATTTTAATCTATCACCCACCACTGCACACTTCTGTTGTTCCTAGAACCCTCAAGTGGTATTAGAGTGTACATGTTTGAATATATAATTATTAATTTCATTGTTGATTCATACGAAATCATGGTTGAATTTTTCATTTCATATGTTTCTTTTTTTAATACTATTTTAATTAACATGTTATCAATATATTATTATTTTTCATTCAGTGTTTCATTTTATTAATGGTCTAAAAATATATAAAGAAAAAATTGAGATGCCATCACAAAATAAATTTTTTTGGATGGTCAGAAAGGGTAACACTGTGTGTACTCAGAAGTACACACCGTGTATCCTATTATGATACACCTGGACATGCCTGGGGATATACAAAATTACACACAATTATTACATGTGGTGTACACCACGTATTGACTAGCCAACCTAGTACATGATTTTTTAGATTATATGGCATTTATTTATGTACCCAACATGCAGTCTACTTGGGTTAGTGGTGTAAATCACACAATCTGTGTGGTCTTTATACATGGTCAAAAAATGTGAGACTGAAAACCTAGAGTATTTATGATATATAAGATTTTTTATACAGTGTACACAATTTTTGGTTCATCAATTAACATATCTGAGATACACACTATGTTATCTGGAAACACAACATCAAAGATACACAACGTGTTGCTTGAGTGCACACATTGTGTGGTATCTCACCCAAGAACACACCAAGACTTTCGGTGCATTTCATGGGAACATGAAATTTGAATGACACATTTTTTAGGTGTCTTGGATACACTGTGTAATCCACTAAGATAAACACCGACGTCCCAAGCGAGTATCTCAGAGAATGATAAATAATGTATAAAGGCATGAATGTTATACATTTACTTTTCATGTACATTGCATGTATAATTGGTCATGAGCTAGTCTAAAACCAGTGTATGTGTTGAAATTTATTAAATTTAATTTATTCCATGGGTTTAAAATTATTTATTGTTAAATTAAATTTTATTATCGGTTATAAATACCTCCCTTCATTATTATCTAGGACTCGCATGTACAAGGATAATTATGTAATCCCCCTTAAAAAAATCTGTCATGAACCAACCCGGTTTGATCCTGAACCGGTCACTCGAGCTGACCTGCGAAATTGCCCGAGGGGAGTTCCCGA
Organism: Viscum album; assembly: GCA_963277665.1. Lineage (NCBI taxonomy): Eukaryota > Viridiplantae > Streptophyta > Magnoliopsida > Santalales > Viscaceae > Viscum > Viscum album. Next base: position 2,029,056,538 of record OY728123.1, on the reverse strand, counting down.
TCCACACGGGCTGGAGACTAGTGTCAGGCATCAAAACTAAACATGTGGGAATGATTTGGACCATAAATGAAAGACAAATAAATAAACAAAAATTGAATAGTGAAAATGAAAAACTAGGAATGGTGAGAAAACAAACTTGTACATACCTCCATGTGACCCTATGGGTCACCACCTACCTCAATCCAGTGCTACACAATGGTGAAAAAATCCAAAAAAGGATCAACACCCCAACCTAAAAACAAAGATAAAACTATAGGTGTGAGTATTAAAACTCAATAGGCATGCCCAAACAGTCTATTCCCATATGAATTTTCTTTAAATAATAGATCCATCAATTTCATGTTTGAAATACAATGTATAGAACTGTATTTTTTAAACATTTTCTTCTTTACAAGAAAAACACAATCCATTTCCCTTCATATTTTAAACTATGTTCTTTTCCAAGGATAAAGATTTAACCTTTTCAGAGAAGGAGGGATTGAGAAGTGTAATACATTTTAAAAACCGTTTTCCACAGAACTTTTGAAGATCATTTTTATCCCCTTTAACAAATAGACACATCATACACGAAGGAAAAAAGAAATAATCACACAAGGGCAATGGAAAATAACAAAAAAGAGTAACCAACCAAACAATGCACCTCAATCATCCGTCGTAGATAACTAAGTGCCGATATACATAGAAAAACCTAGGAGCTCTTGAATATTCTAGAACTTACTATTCATGTGACTCATCCCGAATGCATGACTACTCTGGATGACATCAAAACACCCAAATGCCCGGTGTTTCTCTACCTAGCCTAACCGAGGGGCCCAATCCCCTAGCAGAGTAATGTCTATACAAAGGGCCACTAGCCAGTGCGTAGTCTAAACTAGTGAAACAATCGTTCACTGAAAATTCTCTCTCTATGATAGGTTCCCATGTTCAGACTAAAAAGGGGGTGATCCAACAATGTCAAACAAGTATGCAGTCAGAAGTACATTCCTCACACACAGTCCACATACACAACAGTCACTCCTGAGTCACCTCAAGGAATACATTACACACATTTCAACCATTTGATCACAGTAAATTCCTACCTGGTGGACCTCCCATAACATATAACTCAAACAAAGAAAGGGGACCACATATAAGAATAGTTTTCCTAAGATAACTAGTTTTAATAAAGTTCCAATCGGGCCTGACTTAAATTTCTCATGCCGAACCATTTCTTAAGAATCTCATGCACACTACTTTGAAAACTAGAAATACACATCGAGACTAATTGAAGAAACCCAAACAAGAATTTTAAATCTAAAGCACACTCACAAAGGCCAAAGGGGCATTTCATTAGGAAATTGGTGTGAAAACACAATCAAACCATTTATTTTAACACATTACAAGAAATAAACCACTCTAATTCAAGACATACCATTTTAAAAATAGTTCTATATCAATAACTAACATTTAAACTAGGTGTAAAATGTGAGAAATAAAGGATTATTAATTTTAAATGTTAATTCATAGAGATCCTACATCAGATAAGGAATAATACCAAGCCAAGACACTTTGTCTCTTGAAGATTCCGACAAAAAACGATCACACTAGCATACACATACATTTTCACACACAAACACACACACATATATATATATATACCCTTAATCCATTGATCATATTCTCCGTGCCATGAGGTAATATGTGCAAGGAAGATATATATATATGTATATATATATATATACATATACACATACGTACCTAGGTGTGTGTGAGTGCGCACTACCAAGAATCCACCCAAGATATAATTAATTAACCTAGAGGAACCAACATCATCAGGAAAATATGAACCATTTAGAAAAACAAGTTTTCAAGAAATCACCAATTTAAAGCATCACCTTCCTTTGATAACACCCCAGTGTGTACACCTAGTGCACACATGGGTGTGTCAACATCTAGTGACACACCAAAAATTCCAAGAGACACAAAAAAACCCATTTCAAAATGTACTTCAACATGAATTGCACATTTCATAAAGAACCCATTTAGTAATATCCTAAGGAAAACACCCAATTAAATCCAACAGCTTTTCACAGGTCAATCATGTTTCAAAACCACCCATAAGCCACATTAATTTCACAACATGTTTGACATTATTTACTCAATTTTAAAATCATAATCCAATGTTCACAACAAGGATAACACACCTCACATAATTTATCTCATTTTAAAACCCCATTTTTGATATATTTTCCCCACAAGTTCCCTTGAAAACACACTTCACATTTTCCAAACTATTCATAAAATACTTTCAAAATGAACTATAATAAAACACAATCAGAACATAGCAATTATCCCTTATGAAATTTATTTTCATTACTGAATCATGCCAAAACTACATTCGCACCACACAATAAATACATGGAACACATTTATAAATCCACACAAGTATATTAAGAACACATAAATAAAGTAAGCCACAGAAACACTTACCAATTGAGTGAAAATCCAACGAAGCCTCACTAGAAGGGAGGAAAACACTCTACAAACCATTTGCAATCCCTAAACCCCATGAAAACGAGTCACACATAAAATAGGGATTTAGGGTTCATCTAAATTGAAGAAAACCACAAAACATGATAAAAAACACACTAGAGGAAGTGGGCACTAGCGAGGGAAGCACGACCAGAGCAGGGAGAATACTGGCGATGGAAATGCCAGCTAGAGAGGAGGCAGCACCGGCAAGGTTGGGGGGTCGGCTGTCCGATTTGCGCACGCTGTGAAGGGGTGCCGGAGGGTCTCTCTTTGATGGAGGGGAAGCTGAATCATGGATGTTGGGGGACAAGGTTGGAGGGTGAGTGCGGGCGGATGCTATGGTGTTCAGCGGCTGACGGTTAGAGAAATGAGAGGGTGGGTCATGCACCAAGGGCGACATGTAGGAGCCTGGGGGGGGGGTGGCTACTGAGGTGGGTTATGGTTCTACCCCTTTAATTTTTTTGTACTAATAATAATATAATTACAATAATTACAATAATAATGATAATTATAATCTTAATAATAATTATTATTATAACAACAACCAAAATAATAATAATAATATTAAAACAATAATAATATTATTATTTTATGATTAAACATTTTTTTCTAAAACTCTATTTTTTTATTTCTTTTATTTTACTTCATTTCATTTCAATTGTCCTTTAATTATTTTTATTACAGATTTCGGATGTTGGGCAACCACACGGCTCATAGGCCGTCAAGTGTGGGGTCGAGCGAGCTGCGCTCGAACCATGCCACCTGACACTAACCCCGTAAAAAGTCAAACAGCGTGTGTTCGCACAATTTTATAAGTCAAGCGCTAGTTGCGTGTCAAACCCAGTCGTGGTGTGACAATTCTCCCTACCATAGACACATTCTGCTCCCATAAAGTCACCAAGTCAAAAGATATCCAAAGATTGAGTGTGTTCCCAAACAGATCCAAAAGAAAAATAAAGAACCTCAGGTTGACGATTCACTCCATAGGTCACAACCAACCGGTCACGAAGAAACCATGACATAAAAAGAGGGGAGAACACGAGAGGGTTGTCCACACTACAAGAACTCAACTAACATGGAAACTTTAAAAAACATGCACACCAACCCGTGGAGGGGCTTACATGGGAACTCCCAACATGAGCTTACTGACATCTCCACCAGTGTTGAGCGGGAGCACTGAGACTTAAACAGAACACCACTAGAAGGCCACCCGGCATATCGGGGAACTAAAACAATGAACTCCATATAAAAACATCGCTGGAACTAATAATTCCCCAAACCATTTTAAAACTCCCAACACATCCATCTCCCTTAGTACGAGCGAGACAACGCTTCAACTAAAACCTGGAACTCTCAGCACAAGATGAAAACCCCCAACACTCACTTCTCCAAATGACCACTAATAAAAAAGGACCAACCCACACAAGGGACAAATAAACTTTTAAGAAAAAAAATGATTCTAAAGGCCACATTCAGAAGAACGCGACTACTATGATCATGAAGAATATGTTCATCACACTATTATCACAAAAGATGAACATACAATAGTGGTAAAACAAGGATAAGTAAACACTGGATGTCTCTATTATAAGATGAAAGTGAAAGTACCAAGTGAAGGTCTCACATGCTTCTAAAACCCTGAATGTGCGTGAGATTCACCCTGAGACTTGGGGTTGGGGCTCTTATGGATGAAGCATCTTATGCTTCACAGTCAGACATGAGCATCCCCTGACCGAAAATCCTTCTTCAAATGAAACTTATTTTAGAACCTTTCATAGTGACCTGAATGGTCACACAATAGCAGGACTTCAGAGGGATGCGACAAGATGGCTTAGGATTCTTGAACTGGCAACACCAGTGGCACATTAGAAAGTAGTATGAAGAACTAAAAGTCAACACCAACAAAATAGATTTCTTCAAAGGTATGTTCCTCTTGTACACTCTTCTCGAAAAATTGGGAACCCTTACAAATGAAGAGAGGTGAAGGATTTTCCAAGCACTTGCACTCCAGATGAAGAATCCTTAAAGTGGCCGACACAGGCCTTTGCCAACCACTAGACTAGTTAACTACGGATGAGCTCTCATCTCTTTTCACCTTCACCTCCTCAGGTATGATCCATTGGATGTAGATAGAACTTAACACCTCCCACATCATCCCAACTCCAAGTATGATGAGACATCCTCCCCCATTGATCCATGGGTGGGCAATCTACTAAACCCAAGATAATATGAACTCTAACAAACCCAGGAGTCCCCAACCCCCAAAATACATGCTCTACTCCCCTCAAATCGCTTCACTTCCCCTAACGAAACCCAAATGATTCAAAAGACAAGCAACACTCGATAGAAACTAGAATAGGGCATGAATCATTAGCAACTTTGGGGGACATTTCTGGGAGACATATTAAGAACAACATGAAAAACAAAATCAAAACTGGAATCAATCAAAAAATCAATCAAAAGAAACACCCCGAACCAATACAACCGTCCTGGAATCCTGAACAAGTTCAAACACAACCAAAAGCAACACCGCAAGCCAAAGGTAACAGACTCATAAATCAAACATATACAAACACAAGAAAAATCAACTTTTCAAAATAACAAAACCCACTTTTCATGAAAAACGAAGTCCCAAAATCATTTTTTTCATTCAAGTCCATTTTAGAAAAATCAAGCCAAGCCTTAACTTCCAAAACCCCACCCATGGAATCCTATGAACCGCCGTATAAGCCTTCATCTTTTTCCACTCAAATCACTCATACATATGTGTCAATGTGCACTTCACATATCTACCCATACATATGCGGACTATCCTAAGGAATACCAAGGGTCGCACTTCCCGTTCCATTACCAAATCCAAACATAAGAAAAAAATTTCCAAATCAAAACAATTACTCTTTAAAAAAACTACTTCACCAATTTCCAAACAACTTGGAAGAAATCCCCTTTTTAACTGTTTTAAAACCATTAGAGAAAGAACCCTTTCAATTCAAAACAACCTTCATTTCCAAAAACACTCTAAAATGAACCAAAATCAATACAAAGCACAAATAACAAGGGAAAATAGAATGAGGAACTAGTGCTTATTCCCAACCCAGTGACATGGTAGTGAGACACGCCCCAAATAAAACATAACACCAGAGGACCTTGAACTAGGCACCTGGGCTCCACATGGGTCACTACTCCATGTGGGGTTTGTTGGGTCGGAACAAAACGGAGAAAAGATGGCAAGAGGGGGGGGGGGTGAATTTCCTTTTAAAAAATGATAAACAAATTAAAATCAAAGTTGAAATGCAGCGGAAAGTAAAGAGGCAAGGCACAAGAAATTGATAACGGAGTTCGGCCAAAACCCGGCCTACGTCTCTGCTCCCAACTCAACCATTGAGAGATTCCTACCGCTTGCTTTTCAATGGTTTTAGCAAGAATCCCACTAGGCTTTGAGGTAGCACTAGAACCTATTACAACTTGCTTTTGGTGGTTAAGCAAGAACCCACTTGCTTTTATTGGTTTAGCAAGAACCCACTAGCCTTTTTAACGGGTGAAGGCTAGCTCACCGGTGACACAAGCCTTTTAAAAGGAAAGGCTTGAAGAAACCTCTTCACACCTTAATGGTGATGTGAAACCCAAAAGAAAGGGGGATGAGAAAAGGTGTTGGGGTTTGTAGGCACAAACCCAATTTTAAGCTCAAAATAAATAAACAAGAAAAACCGTATTGGAGGAAGACTTGGGCGCCAATTGGATGATGGAGTTGATGTAGCGTGCTCTCACAAGCTTCTTGAGGTGCTCCTTGGATTGGAAATTGGTTGGAGCACTTGATGATCCTTGTAGGTGGAGCGCCGGAGGTTCGCCAAATGTGCAACAATATGTCCGAGCGCTTGGTATATGATTCGGTTGGTGTCCGGGGCTTCCTTGGCCTTTATTTATAGGCATGGAACCCATTGGGGGCCTTCGGAGCCGTTGGAGAAGTCCTCGGAGCCGTTGGAGGCCAAAAGAGGGTTGACTGGTCAAACCCAACAGCTAGTTTGACTGGGCTACCGGCTGGCCGGTACAGCTCCACCGGCTGGCCGGTGCCTTGGATGTTGAGAAGTGCTTCTGCCCAGGAGCCACCGGCTGGCCGGTGAGAAGGCCATCGGCTGGCCGGTGGTGAGACAGTAGGTCTCACTGTTCAGTCTGGGTGCCACCGGCTGGCCGGTGGCAGAGCCACCGGCTGGCCGGTGCTATCACACCGGTTGGCCGGTGGACTGAATTTCAGTCCACTTTGCCAGCTTTCTTGGGCCAATCCTTTGGCAATCTTTTGCCTATCATCCACAACACTTAAAAACAATGTTAGAAAAATAATAAAGTGATTGTGATCATGAAAATCAAACCACGAGGGGATACGAGAGGTACAACAATCTCCCCCTATTTTGATGATCACAATCACCAAAGCAATTAATGTAAAAGACTTAAAATTGAAAGGAAATGCTAAGCATGATGAAAAGGATTCTCCCCCAATCAATCAAGAAATTTCTCCCCCTTTGTGATTATCAAAATAGCGTGGGGCATAAAAATTTGATTGAGGGAAATGTTTGAAAAAAAAACAAGATTTGAGATTTGAAAACAAGAAGGAGATTTGAAAAAAAAAACAATTGAGATTTTTGAAATTGAAATGAAAATTTGAATAACAGTTAGAATTGAAAGTTTTGAATCAAAAACCAATTGAAATTTGAAATTTGAATCCAAATGAAAATTTTTGAAATTGAGAGTTTTGATACCAAGTGTTGAAATTGAAAGGAAAAATTTTGAATACACAAAAAAGCTTAAAAGATCCTAACTCCCCCTAAATAAAAACAAAAAGTCACCGGGGAGAGGGATTTTGAAAAGAGACAATTTTAGGCCCGGAGAGACTCGCAAGAAGGGATTTTTCAATCCATACTTGTCTCATGGAGGGTCTTCTCCTATAGAATTCATCCGAATAAAAAATCGATTTGGGCCTACCATACCGGGCGTTTTTGCAATTACATTCATATATGAGGTGCCCGGTTTTTTACAATAGTTACAAAATTTATAACAAGATCTCCCCCTTACAAAAACAGTGGGTGCATGGGAGGAGGAGGCTTGGTTGGTATAGCCAAGTCCTTGAGTGGTCCTAGAAATTCGTTGGGAACCTAGGAGATTGTTCAAATTTTGTTCCCCTTGGGTGAACTTAGCTAGGGTCTCCCTTAGGTCTTTGATGGTTGATTCCATGGAATCAACATTTGGGAAATTTTGGATTTTGAGGGACATCTCCTCCTTCTCTTTGAGAAGTTGTTCTTTTTCGGAGGAAAGTTTTTTGAAATTCTTTTTCAAAGAAACAAATTTTGAGGAAAGTTCATGAAAACCATTTTCTAATTGATCTCTAGCAAATTGGAGATCCTCATAAGACAAATGATTTAAAGAATTTGAATTTGAAGAACATGAGGAGGAGGAGTCGGAAGATGTTACCTCATGAAATGCCATTAGGCATTTTGTACCTTGGTCGCTCGAGGAGGAGGAGGAGGAGGATGATGAGGAGGTGTCACTCCATGTCGCCTTGAGGACCTTTTTCTTTCCTTTTTCCTTAGCCCGTTTCTTGTTGAGTGGGCAATCGGGCTTGTAATGACCCTTTTCGCCGCACCCGTAGCATTTTACCTTGGGCTCGGATCTTTCGGTGGGTTCTTGCTTTCGCGCCTTGCGAGATTTATTCTTCTTCTTGTGCTTCTTCATAAATTTGTGCATTTGGTGGGCGAGATTCTCCATTTCCGAGTCGCCGCTTGAAGATGAAGAAGATGAAGATGATGATGAGGAGGAGGAGCTTACTTCTTTTTGAACCTTGAGGGCAATGTTCTTTGGTGTCTTGATTGGTGTGCCCTCCTTTTGAGCTTGCCTCCTCATCGTGATCTCGTACGTCATTAGGGATCCGATGAGCTCCTCTACCGGCATATTTTTGACATCCTTAGCTTCTTGGATCGCCGTCACCTTCGGTGCCCATGAGCTCGGAAGGACCTATAGGATCTTTTTGACCATTGCTTCAGCTGAAACATCATCACCAAGAGATTTTCTACCATTGCAAACGTCAGTGAAGCGTGTAAACATTTCAGAAATGGACTCATTTGGATGCATGGAAAAAGATTCAAAATCTTGTCTATACATGTCTAAACGAGTATCCTTAACTTTGTTAGTGCCCTCATGGGTCACTTCCAATAGTTTCCAAATTTCATGAGATGAGGTGCAAGTGGAAACTCGGTTGAACTCATTTCGGTCAAGGCCGCAATGTAGAGCGTTCATGGCTTTGCCATCAAGCTCAAAGTTTCTAATATCGGCGGGGGTCCATTTGGATTCGTCGGGGGTAGAGAGAGTATAACCTTGCATGACAATTTTATAAATGGGATATCCTATGCTTCTAATAAAGGTAGTCATGCGGGTTTTCCAATAATTATAGTCGGTCCCATCAAAAAATGGAGCCCGACCCAATGAGTAGCCCTCGGGGGCGAAAGAGGTAGATGCCATCACAATGGATCTTTGAATTTGTAACCGGTTAGGGTATTACACAAATTTTCCCTCTGATACCAATTGTTGGGTCGGAACAAAACGGAGAAAAGATGGCAAGAGGGGGGGTGAATTGCCTTTTAAAAAATGATAAACAAATTAAAATCAAAGTTGAAATGCAGCGGAAAGTAAAGAGGCAAGACACAAGAAATTGATAACGGAGTTCGGCCAAAACCCGGCCTACGTCTCCGCTCCCAACTCAACCGTTGAGAGATTCCTACCGCTTTCTTTTCAATGGTTTTAGCAAGAAACCCACTAGGCTTTGAGGTAGCACTAGAACCTATTACAGATTGCTTTTGGTGGTTAAGCAAGAACCCACTTGCTTTTAATGGTTTAGCAAGAACCCACTAGCCTTTTTAACGGGTGAAGGCTAGCTCACCGGTGACACAAGCCTTTTAAAAGGAAAGGCTTGAAGAAACCTCTTCACACCTTAATAATGATGTGAAACCCAAAAGAAAGGGGGATGAGAAAAGGTGTTGGGGTTTGTAGGCACAAACCCAATTTTAAGCTCAAAATAAATAAACAAGAAAAACCGTATTGGAGGAAGACTTGGGCACCAATTGGATGATGGAGTTGATGTAGCGTGCTCTCCCAAGCTTCTTGAGGTGCTCCTTGGATTGGAAATTGGTTGGAGCACTTGAGGATCCTTGTAGGTGGAGCGCCGGAGGTTCGCCAAATGTGCAACAATATGTCCGAGTGCTTGGTTTATGATTCGGTTGGTGTCTGGGGCTTCCTTGGCCTTTATTTATAGGCATGGAACCCATTGGGGGCCTTCGGAGCCGTTGGAGAAGTCCTCGGAGCCGTTGGAGGCCAAAAGAGGGTTGACTGGTCAAACCCAACGGCTAGTTTGACTGGGCTACCGGCTGGCTGGTACAGCTCCACCGGCTGGCCGGTGCCTTGGATGTTGAGAAGTGCTTCTGTCCAGGAGCCACCGGCTGGCCGGTGAGAAGGCCACCGGCTGGCCGGTGGTGAGACAGTAGGTCTCACTGTTCAGTCTGGGTGCCACCGGCTGGCCGGTGGCAGAGCCACCGGCTGACCGGTGGAGCCTGGCAGTGGGCAATGCCTCTGCCAGGTCCACCGGCTGGCCGGTGCTATCACACCGGTTGGCCGGTGGACTGAATTTCAGTCCACTTTGCCAGCTTTCTTGGGCCAATCCTTTGGAAATCTTTTGCCTATCATCCACAACACTTAAAAACAATTTTAGACAAATAATAAGGTGATTGTGATCATGAAAATCAAACCACGAGGGGATACGAGAGGTACAACAGGGTTATAGCGTGACAACGAGTCACCTCTATTGTCATCCCTCAATCCAAAAAAAGACAAAAGACTCAAAACCTATACTACCCCTGGTATCTCAGGTCTCGTCACAAGCGTTGGTGATCAGGCACCGACCGACAACCTATATCATATGCCCTGATAGTCCTAATATCCATCTACCGGACATCCCAAATAACAAGGGCCTCATTTGATACCATTTTTTCATGAACCAACACAGTTCGAACCTGAACTGGTCACACGATCCGACCCTCAACATGGCCCGAGTGGCATTTCCAATCTCCACAGACTAGCAACTAGTACTGGGCATCAAAACTAAACAAGTGGGAATGATTTGGCTCAAAAATGAAAAATAAATAAATAAACAAAAACTGAATAGTGAAAACTAAAACTAGGAATGGTGAGAAAACAAAGTTGTACATACCTCCATGTGACCCTATGGGTCACCATCGACCTCAATCCAATGTTGCACTATGGTTACCAAATCCAAGAAAGGCACAATACCCAAATCTAAAAGAAAAGAAATAAATATAGGGGTGAGTAATAAAACTCAGTAGGCTTGCCCAAAAAATATATTCCCATATTCATTTCCTTTAAATAAAAGATCCAACAATTTCAAGTTTGAAATAAAATGTATAGAACTAAAGTTTTTAGACATTTTCTTCTTTAAATGCAAAATAGGATCCATTTCCCTTTATATTTGAAACTAAGTTCTTTTCCAAGGATGAATCTTTAACCTTTTTAGAGAAAGAGGGATATAGAAGTGTAAAACATTTTAAACTCCTTTTCCCATAAACATTTGAAAATAATTTTTATCCCCTTTAACAAAGAGACACATCAAACACAAAGGTTAAATCAATAATCACAAAAGGGAAATGGAAAATAACAAACAAGAGTAACCAACCAAACAAAGTACCTTGCAGATAACTAACTGCCGATATACATGGGAAAACCTAGGAGATCGTGAATAGTCTAGAACATACTATACATGTGACTCATCCTAAAGGAATGCCTACTATAGATGACGTCATAACCCCCAAATGCCTGGTGTTTCCCTACTTGGCCTAACTGAGGGGCCCAATCCCCTAGTAGAGCAAAGTCTGTACTAAGGGCCACGAGCTAGTGCGTAGTTTAAACTAGTGCAACAATCATTCAATGAAAATTCGCTCTCTATGCTAGGTTCCCATGTTCATACTAAAAAGGGTGTGAGCCAACAATGTCAAAAAAGTATGCAGTCATAGGTACATTCCTCACATATAGTCAACACACACAACCAAGTCAACCTTGTGTCACCCCAAGGAATGTGTCCCTCACCTTTCAAAAATTTGATCACTGGAAAGTCCTACCCAGTGGACCTACCAAAACATATAACTCAACCAAAGAAAGGGGACCACATCCAAGTACAGTTTTCTTAAGAGAACTAGTTTTATAAAAGTGCCAACCGGGCCTCACTTAAATTTTTCATGCCAAACCATTTCTTAAAAATCACACGCACACCACTTTGAAAACCATAAATACACTTAGAAATCCATTTAAGAAACCCAAACACACATTTTAAATCTAAATCACACTCACAAAGGCCAAAGGGGAATTTAATTAGGCAATTGATGTGAAAACACAATCGAACCATTTATTGCTACACATTACAAGAAATAAACCACTCCAATTCAAGATAGACCATTTTACTAAAAGTTATATATCAATAAGTTATATTAAAACTAGGTTCGAAATTCAAGAAATAAATGATTCTTAAATGTAAAGGTTAATTCATAGTGATAATAACTCTGACAAGGATGCAGACCAAGCTGAGACACTTCATCTCTTGAGGCTTCTGACAAAAAATCCTCACACTAGCACACACATACATTCTCATACATACATACACATATATATATACCCTTAATCCATTGAATATATTCCCCGTACCATGAGGGAATATGTGCAAGGAAGATATATATATATATATATATATATATATATATATATATAGACACAAATACACATACGTACCTATGTATGTGTGTGTGTGAACCACCAAGAAGCCACCCAAGCTCTAATTAATTAATGTAGAGGAACAAACATCATTTGGAAAACATGAACCATTTAGGAAAACAAGTTTTCAAGAAAATAACAATTTAACATATCACCTTCCTTTGATAACACCCCCATGTGTGCATCTAGTGAATGCATGGGTGTGTTAATATTTAGTGACACACCAAACATTCCAAGAGACACAAAAAAAGCATTCCAAAACATAATTCAACATGACTTGCACATTTCATAAATAATCCATTTAATAATATCATAGGAAAAACACACAATTAAATCCAATAGATTTTCACAGGTCAAGCATGTTTCAAAACTACCCATAATCCACATTAATTTCACAACATGTATCACATTGTTTACTCAATTCTCAAATCATACTCTAAAGTGCACAAAAAGGCTAACATGCCTCACATAATTCATCTCATTTGAAAACACCATTTTTGATACATTTTCACCACAAGTTCCCTTTAAAACACACTTCATATTTCCCAAACAATTCATAAAATACATTCAAAAATAACCATAATAAAACAGAATCAAAATATAGCCATTATCCCTTATGAAATCCATTTTCATTACTTAAGCATACCAAAAATACTTTCGAACCACAAAATAAATCCATGGAACAAATTTATAAATTCACACAAGAATATTAAGAATGTTTAATAAAGTAATCTATGGAAACACTTACCAATTTAGTGAAAATGCAAGGAAGCCTTGCCGGAAGGGAGGATAACACCCTGAAAATGATCTGCAATCCCTAAAACCCCAAGAAAACGAGTCATGCATCAATTAGGGAATTAGGGTCCGACCAAATTGAATAAAACCAAAAAAGTTTATAAAAAACACACCTATGAATTGGGAACTAGCGAGGGATACACGAACGGAGCGGGGAGGACGCGGATGAAGGAAATACCAGTTGGGGAGGAGGTGGTGCCGACGAGGTAGGGGTCAGCTGTCCGAGTTACGCGCACCGGGAAGGGGTTCCGGAGGGCCACTCATTGATGAAGGGGAGGCTGGATTGTGGCTATTGGGGGGAGAGGTAAGAGGGAGAGTGTGGACCAGTGCTAGGGGGTTCAAAAAGTAGAAGGTCGGAGCATGTGAGGGTCAGTCACGCACCAAGGAGAATGCGCAGGAGGCCAGGGGGGGGGGTGTTGCAGTGGGATAGGGTTCTCCCCCTTTAATTTTTTATAATAATAATAACATAATTACAATAAAAATAATAATAATGATAATGATAATAATAATAATAATAATAATAATAAAAACCAAAATAATAATAATAATATTATTAAATCAATAATAATATTATTATTTTATGATTAAACAATTTTTTTTTTCTAAAACTATATTTTATTTAATTTATTTTTCATCATTTCATTTCAATTATCCTTTAATTAATTTATTTACTTATTTGATATGTTGGGAAACCACACGGCTCATGTGCCATCAAGTGCACAATCGAGCGAGCTGTGCTCGAACCATTCCAACCAGCACTAACTGCCTACAAAGTCAAACAGCGTGTTTTCGTACAGTTTTATAAGTTGCGAGCAAGTCATGCGTCAAACCTGATCAGGGTATGACACATGAATTTGGTTTCCCTCACCTATTTGTGAGTTATAAATTTTTGTAATTAATGGAGTTTCCCAAGGTGCATGTAGGCAGTTCAAGATGGAACCATAATGATTACAACCTAGGTGTTACACTGGTGGATGGGTGGAATGTTATAACTCACACCAAGACTAGAAACATTAGTTATTTTCCCTTGGTCAAAGGTTGATTTAATGTAAGATCATTAAATCAACCATTAGATAAAGTTCATGAATGATTCATCCAATTATTTATTTATTTATTTATATATAATTATTTATTTTATAGATGAAAGGTCATGATCACATAAATAAATAAAATTAATGTATAAAGATGTAAATTAAATAAATGAAATATGCAGAAATGATTCATCCAACATGGTAAATTATTTAAGTAACATCCACATAATATTAAAAATACATGTCAAGGATAAAATAAGATAAAATTTATTTATAATTAATTAAAATATCTCAACCTAATATTAAGTCAGACTAAGACTTCCATTACTTGATTCATAATGAAACCATAGAATGAAGTGTAGTACATGGCCAAAGTATTGACACTTAATTTTATCGAGGAGTTCTCATGAGGGTTTTAGGTTGAGTTAACTGAATTTTATTGAGTTTAATTGCCAAATTCAGTTCAATACAAATTTTCTGGAAAGTATTTAGAAGATCCAAGTTAGGATTTTATGATAGGGGAATCCACTCAATGGATCAAGGAGTAGCAAGCCCATAGTTGGAAAGAATACCTACCTAATTACTTTCTTATGATTTTCATGGAGAAAGTATAGATTAATAAGAATATTAATGGGGATCATTTCAACTATAATTTCATAGAAACTTGATATTCCATGTTTAACGGTGAGGGCTATTGTAACTTGATAAAATAGTGGGAGAAATAATAAAATCAAATAATTTAGTATTTGTCACATAATTTTTAATAAAAAATTAATAATAATATACTATTTTAATTTTAGAATAAAATTTCATGGTCTTAATCCACACTATCATTATGATCAATATTGGAGAAATACAATCTCTCAACTGGTAGTATGTTCCAGGATTGGTTGAGGCACCTTTAGGTTGTTCTACTCCATGAATGAAAAGATTATGTTCTAGAATCCTCAATTCATGATCTTCCTACCAAAGAGGTGAGTGATGAATAATTCTTAGTCCATGAAAAACATTTGAGAAACATGTTTTATTCTCAATGCTTGATGCTTTAGTCTATTTCTAGTGAACTTATGAAGTCTCATGAAAACATGAATGTGTATAGAATAATTTAGCACCTCCAAGGTATTTACTAGGAGGGAGATAAATAGGAACAATTTTAGATTTCCAAGGAACTCATTTAGATAAATCTTGGAGTGGGTGATGATGCGTTTTCATGAATTCTCTCAAAATATTTATAACTAAGTACAACACAGGAGCTGGACTAGGTTGTTATATTGGAGATCTATTTCAGTAAATCACTCACTACTTATAATTCAATTTTTAATATTGTTTTATGAAATAAAACTAAAATAAATTGATGTTTTATAAATAATAATGAAAGAAAAAAAGTAAACATGTAAATTCAATGCAAAAATAATGAATAAAGACATAATGAAGTTAGAAAGAAAGGATACATTCCCAAGAGAATCACCTATATTGAACCATAAATATCTTATTATTAGTTTTAAATTTACATAATTAAAATGATACATCATATGCTTGAACATACCATTATACCTATTGATTGAATATATGGTACACTCAATGATCACTAAGAGACCACACATTCACCTCCTCGATCGAGGGAGAATCTTGTAGAAAGAAGAAGCTAATACTCAGGAAAAAAGTAGACGCACAAAGGAATCTTTCCCACAAATATCCCCCCTAAACCAAACTCTAAAAAATAAAAAAAATTAGAAATGATATCTCAAAGACTTGGGTTCATCACTGGATTACTCCTAAAGTAAATTCCTCGAGTTAGCTTCTCATAATCATGAGCATAAGAGTTCATAGTGATGAAGAAAATAAATATGTAGAAAACAAAAAAGATTAAAATATGAGAATGAGATGAATATAAAGAACAAAATATAATATAAAAACATAATAATATTAAAAATTAAATGAAACTAAAAAACTATATAAAATGACCAATAAAGGAAAACCATAAGTTACACCCAACCTCTTGACAATTCAATAAGGTATGTCATCATTTCTATTTTTATTACATCTTTGAAATTTTTCCAATTCAATTAATTGTGAAATTGGCATAATTGGTTGGGAATGTGGAACAACATTGGTTTGGGGTTCTGATAATAGTGGATGGTAACATGTGGATTGAGGTTTCAAGGGAAGACTCAGGCTTGGTGAGTCATCTGACCTTATACTGAGTTGGTTTTGGTTTAATTAATTTTTTATAAATGTTATAATTAAATAATTTGGGTGTTATAGTTTGAGATATGATCCTAGGTTATCGTTGTGCGTTTGGATAAACATTGACGTGGATTGACGGGCCTTGACATAGATGTTGACCCTTAATGAATTTAATTAGAATGCTTCAAAAGTGGGATATATGGTGACATTAATTTAACCTATAGCCTTTTTATGTTTTTTAGTGTTTTAATGGTGTGGTAACAACGTTTTCTCCATGCTTTACTGAGTTTAAATTAAATTCCTTGAGTTGGTAAATTACAAATCCTGTACAATTTTGATAAATTTGGGAAAATTGGTTAAATCGATGGTTGTGAAATAGAATTTCACAACCATGATATTTAGAAATTGTTTTTACTTTTAAATTTAACTGTACCTAATGTAAAATTAGTGTCTTAGTATTAAATAAGTTTATGTATAAATAGGTATTTGGTATTGGTATTGAAAATGGTTTGGCTTGAAATGTAATTTGAAAAGTAAAGGAAACATAAATGGGTTTTTGTTTGAAATGAAAGAAGGAAATGGATTTTATGGTGTGTGTTTGGTATTTTAAAATGTTGTTTCAAACTTTATTTTTTAAAATGGGTGGGAAATTATTTTTATCTTTGGATTGAAAATGGTACATTGGAATTGTTTGGGCAAATGGCGTTTTGGAAATATTTTCAAAATAAAAAAAATATGAACTCCCCTAGAACCTTGTTTTATTTTATTTTATGATATGGATTGTTATAAATATTTGGTTTTATGTTTCATGAATTTATGGTTAACCTAGGGTGAACATGTACCTTAAGGTATGTACGGATTTAAGGTTAACTTGGGATGAAAACAACCCCTGGGGGCAGATGGTTTATGGTAAAACCTGAGGTGAACATGGCCCCTGGGTGGACACAGGGCCCTGAGGATGGGTATATTACCCTTGGTTTCCAGTTTAAACTAGGTATGGGTATATTAATCTTGGTCGGGAGATGGTTGGCACAATCTATGTTATATTCTCATAGACACCTCAACACTCGATGAAGCAAGTAAGTACCATTCCTAGAGTAAAACCGGCCTGAGTATGGTGTTTTGTTATGTTTTAAGTTTTAATTTTTTTAAATGGTTGTATTAGTAGCAATTAGTTTGAGAAATGTTTCATGAATTAATTTTAGACTAGTTATTTTAGGGACTCCATTGGTGGTGGCCCACTGATTTTTACTCACACCTTGTTCAGGTCGTCGTTTTACCTAGGTACCCAAGCATATTTCACATGATATTATAGGTATAGGTTTAGGGATGAGGCCCATGTTCCAATTTTTATATGGATGAATGGGTTAGCTTGGGTTTAAAATCAGGAGTTTGTGGTGAGGAATTACTCTAACTTTTAGTAATGGCTCAATGTTTTTCTATTGTTTTTATTTTGTATTTGTGTGTAACCAGCCTAATGGGTGGTATGTTTTGTATCTATATGTCAACATTCTTTTAGTACCTTATTTTATTTAGTTTATTTATTATTATTCATAATATAATGTGTGTGAGATTTGGTTATTTTATTTCTCATGTTACTGTATACTCTAATATAGGGGTATAGTCTCTCCAACATACCATCTTATACCCTCGTTGCTAGTCGGAAACCTCTGGTGTAAGGGGAGGAACACTTGAGGTTTAATTGCTAACACCTGTCTATAACTAAAAGAAAAGCACCTCATAGCAGCGATTTATTTAATTTATTGTATGTTTTTTGGATGTGTCTTAGTAAACATATTTAGAGGCGGTTTCATGTGAAAAAAGTGCATATTTAGCCATGGTTTAAACGGCTGCTATTTTTTTCATTTTTTACATTAAAACTGCAGAAAAACCACCATAACCACCCCCAAAAAATAACGCAAATTTATTTAACGGTGATTTTAACCTCCAAAAATAATATAATATCAAACTATAGTGGTGGTTTAAAATACCGTGAAATATATTACTTTTTGTTTGCGGCAGTTTAAACCGCCCCTAAATGTAGATTTACAAGTAAAAAAAGGCATCACATTCCGTAGCCCTAGTACCTGTACCCTGGAAAAAAACCCATGTCCATAGAACATATAACAGTATAATCAAAACCATCTAACAATGTTTAGTAGTCTAAAATCTAACAATGTTTCATAAAAAACCTTGTACAGAGAATATATAACAGAATAATCTAAACCATAACGTCTAAACCATCTAAAAATGTTTAATAGATCAAAATCTAGTACTTTAAACTATATAGAACCAACTTTTGAGCTGTAAGCCTTCAAACTACATAGAACAGGCTTATAAGATGTATCCCTGAGCCATCCTAATAAGGATAATTTATCCTAGTGCTCAGGATAACATTGTAAAAATAATTGGGTCTAACAACACTGCTGATTAGTTTTAGTTTGGAATTTATGTTTGATAAATATGAAGTGCTTAAACATGACTTGGTAAGAGCATCACATGTGATTATATGAGAAATATTATACTATAACACTTATAAGAGGATGTAGTTTTTTCAATTCAGTTTGATGATTAATATAAGCGTGTTATCCTGGTTTTGGAACCACATTCAGTAGTGGATAAAGCATGTTCCATGAAAAGTGTTTTATTTCAATAAAATCTTTCCCAGGAAATTAATAAAGTGGGTATAATGATGAGTATTATGGAAACTATATCCTTTCATGTAGAGGGAAACAAGTGTAACGGACCAATTGGAAATTGTCAGAATGAATTCTTGAAGTCGATGAGTTGGTATATTCAATATTTCATATCTCAAACATGATGATGACATTTAAAACATAATATTGAGTTTAAAATAATTATGGATTATCAATTCATTATCGAGATAAATAAGCAATCCATGAGTTTCACTAGTCGGTAGTGTGTCTATGAATTCATGGCAACCCGATGGAAATGTTGTCGGTTGATTACCAAACTATTGACAAATGATGATATTCATTGTTGGAATTTTTTAGTTATGAATGAAATAACATGGTTTCATTGGGATCTATGGCTATGTGATCAATACTTTAATTAAAACATGAACTATTAAGATGGGAATCTCTTAAACAAGTATGTTTGGAGTGGATTGATTGATGCTTCAATGATCAAATTTTTAAGGGGAGTCGATCCTTCTATCTATGAATCATGATAAATATGATATGAACTTTTTGGGGTGTTACCCATTAAATATATACCATATAAGTACAATGGGGGTTTTAGGGTGCGCTGAGGTGGTTGACCCATTTTTGAACCTAGTCACACATCATTGAGAGACGTGGCATCAAGGGTTGGTTCAAGGAAAGTATAACATGTTTTGAGGGATCGTTTATTGAAATATCTGAATAGGACTATCAATATAATTTTTCAAAAATGTCAGGATATTTTTTTGTGGTCCATGAATGAGTAATTTTTAGCAACTTTCTGTACTCCTATTTTAGATTCGTTCACTCCCAATGTATTGACAACATCCTAAGTATGTTGGGAGAGAATCTATACACCAAGATATATAATTAAAACCAATTCCTTTTTTTAGATGGAAGGAATAAAACAGAGGTTTACACAAGGATTGATTCATAGAAATCCTTAAGATATGGATTAAAAATGACATATATTAGAGGGTAACACTCATGTGAGTGTTGGACCAACTGTTGGATGGTTGTTTTAGTTTTTGAGTTTCTTGATAACTGGAACTAGGTACTATTATATTACATAGTCAATGTTAGGCACTGGTTCAAATACATACTTTGGAGAATCTTGAGTCTAGGCATTAGGCTTGGGATACCTTTTGATTATCTTGGTGTTTTGGATGGGGGAATTCACTAAAATGTTTTTTTGGAATGGTGAAATAAACAAGTAAGAATTGGTAAGATCAAGAGACATTGTAACACCCTGAGATTTTATGAGAAATATTTTTTTTATGTCTTATGTTATATGAAACACCAAAGGAATCTTTCACAACACACAATACTGACTTGGCTTGCATTACACGCAATCACGACCTTCTTCGATAGCGTGTGTAGTACGCAATACCGGGTTTCACTAAACAACGATATATTATTATGAAATAGACGATATGAATAGTATTAACTACATTTTTAATTTTGTAATATTATTATTCATCTTACACATTTTCTAGAACATGGTAAAAGAACAAAATAATTTTTTCGGGTAAAATAAGTATTTTTCCAAAAAAAGCAGTTTTACGGCCTTTTGATGGCGCACCAACTTTAAATCTGGTTTTTGACATGTTTATAAGTTCAATTTGACAAAATAAAATTCTTATTTGGAATCAGGATATAAAAATATACTTTGGATAAAATTTTGATATTTTTCTGATAACTTTTATATTTTGATGAATAGTAAAAATACGCTAATTTTTAATTAAAAACAACTTTTTTCATTGAGATAATTTATATGGTTAAATTATAATATTGAATGGTTTTAAAGTATAAATAGAATATATTTTTACCATTTAATATAATTTATGTCATTAGCATTAATTTCACATTGAATTCATAGGTAAAAACATTTCAATCTTTGGCAATGTTTTAACTTCTAAAACCCGTTTTCTTAACAAAGGGATTAATTTTAAATTAATTACTGAAACTTATGTGTTTTGAATTTCGAAAAATGGATTCAATATTTGGAATCATTGGGTCCAAATTATGTTAATAGGCCACTTTTTATTTTTGGGCATTATGAATAGTAACTACGGTAAATTTTATTTACCATAGTTAAAGGTAAATCGTGTAATTAAGGGTAAATATAAGAGTATAAAATTACCCTAACACCTGCCAAAATCCTATTTGATGACTAAAATTCGACCCATATCACCTAAGGGTCGGATTAGATTCATTTAATGGACTTTTGTCTATGAAAATAATTTAATTATTATTAAAACCAAAGAAAGTGACAACATCTCACTTTCTTAAATATTATAAGTATAATAATTTTAATTTAGTGATAAAATTAATGCAACATCAAACATGAATAGTATAAAGAAAGATAATACAATTATCTACATCATATGAATTTATTTATAATTTTTAGTGATTAAATAATTATCATTAATTATGACACAATAGTGATGTTGAAATTATTTTATTAATTAAAATATCAAATAAATGGTTTTAACAATATTAAAATAAATATTATATGAACTATTTAATGTGATCCACTAATTTTCTAGATACATATGAAATTTTATGAATCTATTAGTGCATTTAGTTCGAACATAGCTTCTGCAAATAGTTTAGTTAAATTCTAATAAATGAATAGTGTCAAAATTGACACTATTGTTATTTTATAAAAATAACATATTATAAATTTTTTTAAAACTCACAATTTTTTTAAAAAATTATAAATTAAATTTTATATGGTCTAAAATTTCATAAATTGTCAAATTATGGAAAATTAACAACACATATGTAATTATTTATAATAATTTAAAATTTAGAATATTATTACCACAAATAAAATTAAATTGGTAAATAAGGATAAATCAAGTTGATGATGTTTAAAATAAATTCCTAACATGTCCAAATTTTATTGGTTGATGAGATTAAAACCCTATATCATCTAAGATTCAGATATGAGTCATTTTGGAAGTTTTTAAGTGTGGTTGGGATTTAATATAAACTAATATTTCTTATATTTTCAAAGGTGCCCCTCTCCTCCCTTATAAAAGGGCACCTTCTCTCTCTCTTCCTCACACCACATTGAGCATCCAAGCTTGTCCAACCCCTGACAATTTCTCTTCTACAATTCCCTAGAAACATCTTAGAGGTTCTGGTCTTCTTTAAAGACCAATTTTAGTGCCCTAAAAGGAGGTCTCAAAGAGGCGCTTCAAAGAAGAGGTAATGTCCGTTACCGATTCTTTCAACTTTATTTCTTCTTCCACTTCTTATTATTTAGTTGTTTAATTATGAAGTAATAACATTAGTATCACTAATATACTGATATGTTATTATAAGTATGAAACAACCCTGTTCCACCATCTATCCATCCTACGGAAAATGAAATCACCTCGCGTGCGTACGTACGGAATACCGTCTCCACGTCCTGGTGTAATCTATTTTCCACCACCACCTTACTTGGATGGGTATAATGGTGTAAATAATAACTATATATGATTATTTTAAAGTGATATTGATTCGAAAATAGTATACATACACTCCAATACAATTCCACAATAATGGGAATGATATCATCGCTCGTGCGTACGTACGGAATACCGTCTCCACGATGTGATGCGACTCGTTCTACATGATATTCATTGCATAATGAATATATAAATGAATTTAATGAATGAATATGGTATATATTACACTAATACCATTCGGTAAATGAGGTATCTATAACTTAAAAAGAAGAATAAGAATTTATTCGACAAAACACGCATAAGAACAAAAAGTAATAAACACCCGAATAACAAGTATTAATGAAATATTACTAATAAGAAGCTAAGAATATAACCATATATGATATCATAAAAATAAGTATGATTCTGGAATAAGTCAATGACATAATTTAAATCATTATACAGGAGGTTCAGACACTTACGAAGCAAATTATACCTAAGGTAAGGGAAAATATTACAATCTCATTTTTATCCGAGATTGTTTATACTTTGGTATTTTCTGGGGTTTATTTTATCATCCACATCCATGTTTCCTCAATATGTAATATTATTTCCATCCACCTACAATTGTTTAAATCCAATTTTACCCTTCAGTGAGTTTTTAGTAAAATATATGAAAGGAATATTTTGTCATTTTTCGTACGAGGTACTTTTTAACTTTTCTGGACAAAGTACGGGAAGAATGTTTTTTTAACTTACACGGCATGAATGGATTTTTATTTCATTATTTACAAGAATCTTACTTTACAAGTTTTCAAGTTTATTTTTAATCAACTACTTTTAGTTGAAAATTGTATGACATGTTAAGAAAGGAAAAGTGTTTTTGAAGTGGAAAGGATATTTTCCTGAAGAATGGAGTTCAAGTGTTTCATCAAAATTAATTTACATATAAGATAATATAGGGTTCTATTTATATCTCTATTATTAAATTGATTTGATTATGTTGTGATGGAATTATTTTAATGAATTCCTTTATCTTATATGAATTGTTTTATGGTGTCACGATGTTTAAGAATCCCATTTTTATTACATGGGTTATGCTATGATGTATGGTTTATGATTTTGTAGCACACATAAGAATGGTATCATTATGAGATGGGTGGGACCTATATATCCCTCCAATGCATTGGGTAAAGATTTATATCTCATGAGGTAGACATGGATGGAACATCAGGTTAAACCGGTTCAGTAAAACAAGACAGAAACGAGGAGTGAACTCAGTTCAGAAAAGGACTTTGTCCGCTAAGATAGTCTTGGAAATGAGTCTTGACTACTAAGAAATGTTTTTCTATGATTATGTGTGTATTACACAAAGCTTCATGTTTTATGTTTTGATTATTGGAATTACATTTCACTTCTATGATTTATCCCATGATATGAAATTATGATTTATTTTGCAGGTTATGATTTCCAAAATGATATGTTCTTATGAATATGATATGTTCGATATTTATTTTGTTTACCCATTATGAGAATTTGAGCTCACCCTTTTGTATGTTTTCTTTTACCTAGGTCAGGAAGAAGGATATTAAGTAGGATATGCCAAAAGGGACTCTAGATATGATGAAATAAGTGGGAGACAATGTAGATGCTTTATGAACCAGTTGTTTATGATTCCCAGTTTCTAAAGACACTATGCTTATACGGTCCTTTCATGGTTTTGTTATATGTTGTAATAAGTATGCTCAAATTTTGAAGTAATAACCTTGTATGTAATGATGGGTTGTTAAAGATGGTATCTGAGGAAAGGTATAGTCAACCTTTGGAAACAAGGATGTGAAATCCTTAGTAAAAAACCTAAGGATATGTCTAAGCATAGAACACAATATTAGTGTTTTAGAAATGGCGATGAACAACCTATGATAAGACCTTAAGTGTGAAATTTTATTCTTGATTATGTGGTTTTCCTATTATAATTAGTGTTTCTCACACTATTCTTTCTGGTTTTAGTCAATGGCTGGAACCTGAAGGAACTATGTTAATGCGGAATGTGATGGGCAATGGAATGATTGTCCCCCTGAGAAACCAAACGTTATGGGAGCTGGAATGCAAAATCTTGTAGCCATGCTCACACAACTTTCTCAAGCTATGAATCATGCAGGACTTCCAAATGAGAAATGGAAGGAGCAACATTCTTTTGAATCCTTCATGAGGCAATGTCCACCTTCATTCAGCAGGTCTTCTGATCCGTTAGTGGCTGAACAATGGATCAGTACCACTGAAAATATATTTTCAGTTCTTCAATGTTCTGAACATGATAAAGTCATCTTAGCAGTGTATCGTTTGGAAGGTGATGCTGATAAATGGTGGAATTTTATTAAGAATACGAGGTAAAGGGATGAAATTGAGTCCATGGAATGGGATGAGTTCAAGAACTTATTTTTTAATAAGTATTTTCCTCATATTCTTTAAAAAAAGATGGAGAAGGAGTTTCTTGAACTGAAGCCAAAGGATTATGAATCCGTTGGTACCTACAAAGAAAATTTTACAAGACTTGAAAGGTACGTTTCTGGAATTATTATCCTACCTGAGATTAAGATCGATCGATTATTTAGTGGATGAAAACCAAGTCTTCGAAGGGAGTTATCCATAAGGGACTTCAATAGCTACGAGGAAATTGTTCGATGTGCTCTCAAGGTTGAGATGGAGATTGGTGTAACCCATCAGTCACATGGGTTTGATAAGAAGAGGAAAATTTAATTCAAAGGAAAATCTAAAGACCACACTGAAAAGAAGATGAGTTTTCCCTTATGCTCAATGTGTGGAAAGAAACATGGAGGAAATTGTCTTAAGGGGATAAGAAAATGTTATGAGTGTGGAAAAAAGGTCATCGGGCAATTGAATGTCGAAATAATGGGAAGAAGATGTCTAATGATGAAAACAAAGGAAGGGATACACATAATGAACCTACTACACTTCAATGTTTCAAATGCAAGGAAATGGGCCATTATGCCAATCAATGCCCAAATCCAAGGTTTGATAATGATGATCGACATCAACAAACTCTTAAGGCCAAATACAAAGGAAATTCACATGCAATTACTATCAGCGATGTGGAGTATGACAATGAAGTGGTGAGAGCTACACTTACCATCCACTCTAAAGTAGCAAATGTTTTATTTGATTATGGATCCAACCACTCTTTTATATCTGAATAATTTTCTAAGGGTATCGCCGTATTACCTCAACAATTAGATGTTGAGTTGGCCGTGACAACTCCTAATGGCACAACAGTCGCATCAAAAGTTTACAATTCTTCTCTGATTTAAGTTTATGGGAAAGTGATTCCTGAAAATCTTGTGATCCTTCCTATAGTGGAATTTGATGTCATTCTTGGCATGGATTGGCTTTCTTTATATGGAGCTCATATCAATTTCCAAATAAGAGAAGTCAAATTTCATATTCCAGATCAATCTATGATCGTCTATCGATGCAAATATGAACATAACCTTCTAGTGGAAATTTCTTCTATCTTATGGATCTTGATTCCACTAAATGAAGGTTATTTATCTCAAATGGTTGGAGAAAAACTCATGATTAATAATATGCCCATTGTACGGGAATTTGATGATGTCTTTCCAGAGTAATTTCCGGGTCTTCCACCAAATCGTGAAGTTGAGTTTTCAGTAGAACTCGTACCAGGTGATTTGCCTATTTCAAAGTCACCTTATAGAATGGCCCCAATTGAGTTGCAGGAATTGAAGAAGCAACTCCAAGAGAATCATGATAAAGGATTCATACACCCTAGTGCGTCACCTTGGGGAGCACCTGTTCTGTTTGTTAAGAATAAAGATGGATTAATGAGACTATGCATTGATTATCGAGAACTTAACAAGATCACTATCAAGAACAAATATACTATCCCATGCATTGATGACCTATTTGACCAACTACACGGAGCTCAATACTTTTCCAAGATTGATCTTCATTCAGGGTATCATCAATTAAGGGTCAAAAGGGAGGATATACCAAAGACGGATTTCCGTACAAGGTATAGACACTATGAATTTATAGTGATGCCATTTGGTCTTACTAATGCCCCTGCTATCTTCATGGATCTGATGAATAGAGAATTTAGATATTATCTTGATCAGTTTGTGGTAGTCTTTATAGATGATATTGTTGTCTATTCAAAGATCAAGGAAGAACATGAAGATCACTTGATAATTGTATTGAAGACCCTAAGAAAGGAGAAGCTTTATGGAAAATTTACCAAGTGTGAATTTTGGCTTCAAAAAGTTGCATTTTTGGGTCACATAATCTCAAAAGAGGGGATATCTGGGGATCCAGCAAAAACAGAGGTTAACGAAAGATGGTCGAGACCAACAACAGTAACTGAGATCCGAAGTTTTCTTGGTTTGGCAGGATATTACCAAGGTTTTGTGAAATATTTTTCAAGTTTATCTAACCCACTCACCAAGTTGACTCGGAAAGGAGTTAAGTTTGTTTGGACAAAGGAATGTAAAGAGAATTTCAAAGAGCTAAAAAGAAGGTTAGCCAGTGCACCTGTGCTCACACTACCTTGTAGTGGAGAAAGGTTTGTGATCTGCAGTGATGCATCCAAGAAGGGACCGGGGTGTGTTCTCATGCAAAATGATATGGTGATAGCTTATGCCTCATGACAGTTGAAAATCCATGAGCAAAATTACCCAACTCATGATTTGGAGTTAGCTGCGGTAATCTTTGCATTAAAGATTTGGAGGCATTACCTTTATGGTGAAAGGTGTGGTATTTATACTGATCATAAAAGTTTAAAGTATATTTTCCCACAAAAGGAGCTGAATATGCATCAAAGAAGATGGTTGGAGCTGATTAAGGATTACGACTGCTCAATTCATTACCACCCTGGGAAAGAAAACAAGGTAGCAGACGCATTAAGTCGACAAGACCATTCTAGCTTATCCATGATGAGGATCACAAAATATCCAATATTTATGGATTTACAATGGTTGGATCTTGGAATTATAATGGAATGGGAAAAATCTTATCTTTCTCAAATGAATGTTCAACCATCTATACACGTGAAGATTAAAGAGGCACAGAAATAAGATGTAGAGTTACAAAAGAAGGTAAGAAATGTTCCTGAATTCAACCTTGATTGTGATGGGATAATAAGGTTTAGGAATCGGGTTTGTGTTCCTCCCATCCACGAATTAAAGAAGGAGCTTCTAGATGAGGCTCATAGTTCTTCATTCTTAATTCATCCTGGAAGCACGAAGATGTATAGGGACCTGAAAGAGTACTTCTAGTGGGATGGCATGAAAAGAGATGTTGCTAAATATGTCTCTTGATTCTTGGTTTGTCAGCAAGTTAAAGCTGAGAGACAAAAGTCTACGGGGATGTTATAACCATTACCCATACCCGAATGGAAACGGGAATACATCACTATGGACTTTGTCACCGGACTTCCTAAAACATCCAAAGGCAATAATGCTATATGGGTCAC
Source organism: Viscum album (assembly GCA_963277665.1). Taxonomy (NCBI): domain Eukaryota; kingdom Viridiplantae; phylum Streptophyta; class Magnoliopsida; order Santalales; family Viscaceae; genus Viscum; species Viscum album. The sequence goes on along the minus strand of OY728123.1, from coordinate 2,029,028,571 downwards.
AGTTGATCGTCTTACAAAGTCTGCACACTTCATTGCTATTTGAGTAGATTTTTCTCTTGATCAGCTTTCCAGGATATATGTAAAGGAAGTGGTAAGATTGCATGGAGTACCACTTTCCATTATATCTGATCGGGATTCGAGGTTTACCTCAATGTTCTGGCGAAGTCTTCAGCATACTCTGGGTACAGAGTTGAGTTTCAGCACTGCTTATCATCCTTAGACAGATGGTCAATCTGAGAGGACAATTCAAACTCTAGAAGATATGTTGAGAGCTTTCTCTATGGATTTCAAAGGTGGTTGGGATCAACACCTACCTTTGGTGGAATTTTCTTATAATAATATCTTTCACTCTAGTATTCAGATGGCCCCTTATGAAGCTCTCTATGGAAAGAAATGTAGGACTCCAACTTTCTGGGATGAAGTTGTGGAAAGAAAGCTATTAGGACCTGATATTGTTGATGAGATGGTAGAAAAGGTCCGATATATTCAACAACACATAAGAGCAGCTCAGAGTTGACAGAAAAGTTATGACGTCAACTGAAGAAAAGACATAGAGTTTGAAGTGGGTTATAAAGTGTTCTTATGAATATCTCTCTGGAAAAGGGTAATGATATTTGAAAAGAAGGGAAAGTTGAGCCCTAGATATATCAGTCTTTTTGAAATACTGGATCGTGTTGGGAAGGTAGCTTACCAATTGGCACTTCCACCGAATCTCTCCCAAGTTCACGATGTGTTCCATGTATCTCTCCTAAGAAATTACATACCTGATCCTTCACATGTACTCTGCTCAGAAGTTGTACCGCTGGAGCAAGATCTTTTTTATAAAGAACAGCTGATAGAGATTCTGGATCATAGAGAAAGAGTCATATGGAACCAGACCACTTGCTTGGTGAAAGTTTTATGGAGCAACCACCAATTAGAAGAAGCTATATGGGAACTTGAGGATATGATGAGGGAGTGGTATCCCCATCTGTTTGTAATGAAGAGACGAATTTCAAATGACAAATTCATTTTAAGGGGGGTAGAATGTAACACCTTGAGATTTTATAAGAAATATTTTTTTATGTCTTATGTTATACGCAACACTAAAGGAATCTTTCACAACACACAATACTGACTTGGATTTCATTACATGCAATCAAGACCTTCCTCGATAGCGTGTGTAGTACACACTACCAGGTTTCACTAAACAACGATATATTATTATGGACTAGCTGTTATGAATAGTATTAACTAAATTTTGAATTTTATAACATTATTATTCATCTTACACAGTTTCTTGAACATGGTAAGAGAACAAAATAATTTTTTCTGAAAAAATAAGTATTTTTCAAAAAAATGCAGTTTTTCCACCTTTTGATGGCGCACCCACATTAAATCTAGTTTTTGACATGTTAATAAGTTCAATTTGACAAAATAAAATTCTTCTTTGGAATCAGGAAATAAAAATTTACTTCGGATAAATATTTGATATTTTTCTGATAACTTTCATATTTTGATGAATAGTAAAAATACGCTAATTTTTAATTAAAAACAACTTTTTTCATTGAGATAATTTATATGGTTAAATTATAATATTTAATGGTTTTAAAATATAAATAGAATATATGTTTACCATTTAATATAAGTTATGTAATTAGAATTAATTTCTCATTGAATTCATAGGTAAAAACATTTCAATCTTTGGCAATGTTTTAACTTCTAAAACCCAATTTCTTAACAACAGGTTAATTTTAAATTAATTACTAAAACTTATGTGTTTTGAATTTTGAAAAATGGATTCAATATTTGGAATCATTGGGTCCAAATTATGTTAATACGCCACTTTTTATTTTTGGGCATTATGAATAGTAACTACGGTAAATTTTATTTACCATAGTTAAAGGTAAATCAGGTAATTAAGGGTAAATATAAGATTATAAAATTACCCTAACACCTGCCAAAATACTATTGGATTACTAAAAGTCGACACATATCACCTAAGGGAAAGATTAGATTCATTTAATGGACTTTTTTCCATGAAAATAATTTAATTATTATTAAAACCAAAGAAAGTGACAACATGTCACTTTCTTAAATCTTATAAGTATAATAATTTTAATTTAGTGATAAACGTAATGCAACTTCGAACATGAATAGTATCCCGAAATCTAATACAATTATCTACATCATATGAATTTATTTAGAATTTTTAAGGATTAAATAATTATCATTAATTATTACACAATAGTGATGTTGAAATTATTTTATTAATTAAAATATCAAATAAATGGTTTAAAAAATATTAAAATAAATATTATATGAACTATTTAATGTGATACATTAATTTTATAGATACATATGACATTTTATGAATCTAGTAATTCTTTTAGTTCGAACATAGCTTCTGTAAATATTTTATTTAAATTCAAATAAATGAATAGTATCCAAATTGACATTATTGTTAATTTCTAAAAATAACATATTATAAAATTGTTTAAAAATCACAAAAATATTTAAAAATTATAAATTAAAATATATATGGTCTAAAATGTCATAAAGTTTCAAATTATGGAAAATTCACAGCACATGGGTAATTATTTATAATAATTTAAAATTTAGAATATTATTACCACAAATAAAATTAAATTGGTAAATAAGGATAAATCAAGTTGATAATGTTTAAAATAAATTCCTAACATGTCTAAACTTTATTTTTTGATGAGATTACAACCCTATCTCTTCTAATCTTCTGATATGAGTCATTTTGGAAGTTTTTAGGTGGGCTTGGGATTTAATATAAACTAACATTTCTTATATTTCTAAAGGTCCCCCTCTCCTCCCTTATAAAAAGGCACATCCTCAATGTCTTCCTCACACCACTTTGAGCATTCAAACTCATAAAACCCTAAAAAATTCTCTTCTAAACTTCCCTAGAATCATCTTAGAGGTTCTGGTCTTCTTAAAAGACAAATTTTAGTGCCATAAAAGGAGGTCTCAAAGAGGTGCTTCAAAGAAGAGGTAATGTCTATTACTGATTCATTCAAATTTATTTCTTCTTCCACTTATTATTATTTAGTTGTTTCATTATGAATTAATAACATCAGTATCACTCATATACTCAAATGTTATTATAATTATTAAACAACCCTATTTCACCATCTATCCATCCTACGGAAAATGAAATCACCGCGCGTGCGTACGTACGGAATACCGTCTCCACGTCGTGGTGTACTCTATTTTACACCACCACCTTACTTGGATTGGTATAATGGTGTAAATAATAACTATATATGATTATTGTAAAGTTATATTTATTCTGTAATAGTATACATACACTGTAATACAATTCCACAAACATGGGAACGATATCATCGCTCGTGCGTACGTACGGAATACCGTCGCCACGATGTGATGCGACTCGTTCTACATGATCTTCAGTGCATAATGAATATATAAATGAATTTAATTAATGAATAAAATATATATTACACTAATACAGTTCTGGAAATGAGGTGTCTATAACCTAAAAAGAAGAATAAGAATTTATTCGACAAAACACGCACAAGAACAAAAAGTAATAAACACCCGAATAACAAGTAGTAATGAAATATTGCTAATATGAAGCTAAGAATATAACCATATATGATATCATAAAAATAATTATTATTCTGGAATAAGTCAATGACATTATTTAAATCATTATATAGGAGGTTCAGACACTTACGAAGCAAATCAGACCTAAGGTAAGGGGAAATATAAAAATCTCATTTTTATCCAAGATTGTTTATACTTTGGTATTTACAGGGGTGTATTTTATCATCCACATCCATGTTTCCTCAATATGTAATATTATTTCCATCCACCTATAATTGTTTAAATCCAATTTTACCCTTCGGTGAGTTTTTAGTAAAATATATGAAAGGAATCTTTTGTCGTTTTTCATATGAGGTACTTTTTGACTTTTCTGGCCAAAGTACGGGAAGAATGTTTTTTTACCTTATACGGAATGAATGGATTTTTAGAACATTTTTTCCGAGAAGCTTCCTTTACAAGTTTTCAGGTTTATTTTTAATTAACTACTTTTAGTTGAAAATTGTATGACAAGTTAAGAAAGGAAAAGTGTTTTTGAAGTAGAAAGGATATTTTCCTCAAGAATGGAGTTCAAGTGTTTTATCAAATTTATTTTCCATCTAAGATAATATAGGGTTCTTTTTATATCCCTATTATTACATTGATTTGATTATGTTGTGATGGAATTATTTTTATGAATTCCTTTATCTTATATGAATTGTTTTATGATGTCACGATGTTTATGAATCCCATTTTTATTACATGGGTTATGCTATGATGTATGGTTTATGATTTTTTGGCACACATAAGAATGGTATCATTATGAGATGGGTGGGACCTATATATCCCTACAAATCATTGGGTAAAGATTTATATCTCATGAGATAGACATGGCTGGAATGGCAGGTTAAACCGGTTCAGTAAAATAGGACTGAAACGAGGAGTGAACTCGGTTCAGAAAAGGACTTTGTCCGTTAAGATAGTCTGGGAAATGAGTCTTGACTACTAAGAAATGATTCTCTATGATTATGTGTGTATTCCAAAAAGAATAATGTTTTAAGTTATGATTATTGGAATTACATTTCACTTCAATGATTTATCCCATGATATGAAATTATGATTTCTTTTGCTGGTTAATATTTCCAAAATGTTATGTTCTTATGAATATGATATGTTCGATATTTCTTTTGTTTACCCTTACTGATCATTTGAGCTTACCATTTTGTATGTTTTCTTTTCCTCAGGTCAGGAAGAAGGATATTAAGTAGGATAGGCCAAAAGGGACTCTAGATATGATGAAATAAGTGGGAGATAGTGTAGATGATTTATGAACCCGTGGTTTATGTTCCCAGTTTCTAAAGACACTATACCTATACGGTCCTTTCATGGTTTTGTTATATGTTGTAATAAGTATGCTTAAATTTTGAATTAATATCCATGTATGAAAAGTATGGGTTATTATAGTTGGTATCAGAGGAAAGGTATAGTCAACCTTTGGAAACTAGGATGTGAAAGCCTTAGTAAAAAACCTAAGGATATGTCTAAGCTTAGAACACAATATTAGTGTTTTAGAAATGGCCATGAACAACCTATGATAAGACCTTAAGTGTAAAATTTTATTCTTGATTATGTGGTTTTCCTATTATAATTATTGTTTCTCACAATATTCTTTCAGGATTTAGTCAATGGCTGGAACCCGAAGGAACCGTATTAATGCGGAATGCGATGGGCAATGCAATGATTGTCCCCCTGAGCAACCAAATGTTATGGGAGCTGGAATGAAAAATCTTTTAGCCATGCTCGAACAACTTTCTCAAGCTACGAATCATGCAGGACTTCCAAATGAGAAAAGGAAGGAGCAACATTCTATTGAATCCTTCATGAGGCAGCGTCCACCTCCATTCAGCGGGTCTTCCGATCCGTTAGTGGCTGAACAATGGATCAGTACCACTGAAAATATATTTTCAGTTCTTCAATATTCTGAACATGATAAAGTCATCTTAGCAGTGTATCGTTTGGAAGGTGATGCTGATCAATAGTGGAATCTTATTACGAATATGAGGAAAAGGGATGAAATTGGGTCCATGCAATGGGATGAGTTCAAGAACTTATCTTTAAATAAGAATTTTCCTTGTATTCTTCGAACAAATATGGAGAAGGAGTTTCTTGAACTGAAGCAAAAGGATGATGAATCCATTTGTACCTACGAATAAAATTTTACAAGACTTACAAGGTATGCTTCCGGAATTATTATCCAACCTGAGAGTAAGATCGATCTATTCTTTAGTGGCTTAAAACCAAGTCTTCGAAGGGAGTTATCCATAAGGGACTTCAATAGCTATGAGGAAATTATTCAATGTGATCTCAAGGTTGAGATGGAGATTGGTGTAACCCATCAGTCACATGGGTTTGATAAGAAGAGGAAAATGGAATTCAATGGAAAATCTAAAGACCACACTGAAAAGAAGATTATTTTTTCCTTATGTTCAAAGTGTGGAAAGAACCATGGAAGAAATTGTCTTAAGGGGACAAGAAAATTTTATAAGTGTGGAAAAGAAGGTCATCAGGCAATTGAATATCGAAATAATGGGAAGAAGATGTCTAATGATGCAAACAAAGGAAGGGATACACAGAATGAACCTACTACACTTCAATGTTTCAAATGTAAGGAGATGGGGCATTATGCCAATCAATGCCCAAATCCAAGGGTTGATGATGATGATCGACATCAAAAACCACTTAAGGCCAAAGACAAAGGAAAGTCACATGCAATTACTATCGAAGATGTGGAGCATGACAATGAATTGGTGAGAGGTACACTTACCATCCACTCTAAAGTAACAAATGTTTTATTTGATTCTGGATCCACCCACTCTTTTATTTATGAAAAATTTTCTAAGGGTATCACTGTATTACCTCAACAATTAGATGTTGAGTTGGCTGTGACAACTCCTAATGGCACAACAGTCGCATCAAAAGTTTACAATTCTTCTCTGATTGATGTTTTTGGGAAAGTGATTCCTACAAATCTTGTGATCCTTCCTGTAGTGGAATTTGAAGTGATTCTTTGCATGGATTGGCTTTCTTTATATTGAGCTCATATCAATTTCCCCATAAGGGAAGTCACATTTCATATTCCAGATCAATCTATGATCGTCTATCGATGCAAGGATGAACATAACCTTCCAGTGGCAATTTCTTCTATCTTATGGGTCTTGATTTCACTAAATGAATGTTATTTATCTCAAATGGTTGGAGAGAAACTCACGATTAATAATATGCCCATTGTACGGGAATTTGATGATGTCTTTCCAGAGGAATTTCCAGGTCTTCCACCAAATCGTGAAGTTGGGTTTTCAATAGAACTCGTACCGGGTGCTTTGCCTATTTCAGAGACACCTTATAGAATGGCCCCAATTGAGTTGCAGGAATTGAAGAAGAAACTTCAAGATAATCTTGATAAAGGATTCATACGCCCTAGTGCGTCACCTTGGGGAGCACCTGTTCTGTTTGTTAAGAAGAAAGATGGATCAAAGAGACTCTGCATTGATTATCGAGAACATAACAAGATCACTATCAAGAACAAATATCCTCTCCCACGCATTGATGACCTATTTGACCAACTATGCAGAGCTCAATACTATTCCAAGATTGATCTTCATTTAGGGTATCATCAATTATGTGTCAAAAGGGAGGATATACCAAAGACGAATTTCCATATAAGGTATGGACACTATGAATTTATAGTGATGCCATTTGGTCTTACTAATGCCCCTGATATCTTCATGGATCTGATGAGTAGAGTCTTTAGAGACTATCTTGATCAGTTTGTTGTAGTCTTTATAGATGATATTGTTTTCTATTCAAAGAGAAAGGAAGAACATGAATATCACTTGAGAATTGTATTGAAGACCCTAAGAAAGGAGAAGCTTTATGCCAAATTTACCAAGTGTGAATTTTGTCTTAAAAAAGTTGCATTTTTGGGTCACATAATCTCAAAAGAGGGGATATCTATAGATCCAGAAAAAACAGATGTTATCAAAAGATGGTCGAGACTGACTACAGTAACTAAGATCCGAAGTTTTCTTGGTTTGGATGGATATTACCGACGTTTTGTGAAAGATTTAACAACGTTATCTAACCCACTCACCAAGTTGACTCGGAAAGGAGTTAAGTTTGTCTAGACAAAGGAATGTGAAGAGAATTTCAAAGAGCTAAAAAGAAGGTTAGCCAGTGCACCTGTGCTCACACTAACTTGAAGTAGAGAAAGGTTTGTGATCTACAGTGAAGCATCCAAGAAGGGACTGGGCTGTGTTCTCATGCAAAATGATATGGTGATAGCTTATGCCTCACGACAATTGAAAATCCATGAGCAAAATTACCCAACTCATGATTTGGAGTTAGCTGCGGTAATCTTTGCATTAAAGATTTGGAGGCATTACCTTTATGGTGAAAGGTGTGATATTTATACTGATCATAAAAGTTTAAAGTATATTTTCACACAAAAGGAGCTGAATATGCATCAAAGAAGATGGTTGGAGATGATTAAGGATTACGACTGCTCAATTCATTACCACCCTAGGAAAGCAAACAAGGTAGAAGACACATTAAGTCGACAAGACCATACTAGCTTATCCATGATGAGGATCACAAAAGATCCAATATTTATGGATTTACAAAGGATGGATATTGGAATTATAATGGAAAGGGAAAAATCTTATCTTTCTCAAATGAATGTTCAACTATCTATACACGTGAAGATTAAAGAGGCACAGAAAGAAGATATAGAGTTACAAAAGAAGGTAAGAAATGTTCCTGAATTCAACCTTGATTGTGATGGGATAATAAGGTTCAGGAATCGGGTTTGTGTTCCTCCCATCCCCGAATTAAAGAAGGAGCTACTGGATGAGGCTCATAGTTCTTCATTCTCTATTAATCCTGGAAGCATGAAGATGTATAGGGACCTGAAAGAGTACTTCTGGTGGGTTGACATGAAAAGAGATGTTGCCGAATATGTCTCTCGATGCTTGGTTTTTCAGCATGTTAAAGCTGAGAGACAAAAGTCTAAGGGGATGTTACAACCATTACCCATACCCGAATGGAAATGGGAAAACATCACTATGGAATTTTTCACCAGAATTCCTAAAACATCCAAAGGCAATAATGCTATCAGGGTCATAGTTGATCGTCTTACAAATTCTGCACACTTCATTGCTATTTGAGATGATTTTTCTCTTGATTATATTTCCAGTATATATGTAAAGGAAGTGGTAAGATTTCATGGAGTACCACTTTCCATTATATCTGATCGAGATCTGAGGTTTACCTCAAAGTTCTGGCGAATTCTCCAGTATACTCTGGGTACAGAGTTGAGTTTCAGCACTTCTTATCATCTTTAGATAGACGGTCAGTCTGAGAGGACAATTAAAACTCTAGAAGATATGTTGAGAGATTGCTCTATGGATTTCAAAGGTGTTTGGGATCAACACCTACCTTTGGTTGAATTTTTTTATAATAATAGCTTTCACTCCCGTATTCAGATGGCTCCTTATGAAGCTCTCTATGGAAAGAAATGTATGACTCTAACTTGCTGGGATGAAGTTGGGGAAAGAAAGCTATTTGGACATGATCTTATTGATGAGATGGTTGAAAAGGTCTGATATATTCAACAACACATAAGAGGAGCTCAGAGTCGATAGAAAATTTATGCCGACAACCGAAGAAAAGACCTAGAGTTTGAAGTGGGTGATAAAGTGTTCTTATGAATATCTCCCTGGAAAAGGGTAATGAGATTTGGAAAGAAGGGAATGTTCAGCCCTAGATATATCGGTCCTTTAGAAATACTGGATCGTGCTGGGAAGGTATCTTACCGATTTTCACTTCCACCGAATCTCTCCCAAGTTCACAATGTGTTCCATGTATCTCTCCTAAGAAAGTACATACCCGATCCTTCACATGTACTCAGCTCAGAAGTTGTACCACTGGAGAAAGATCTTTCTTATGAAGAACAGCTGATAGAGATTCTGGATCATAGAGAAAAAGTCCTACAGAACAAGACCACTCGTTTGGTGAATGTTTTATGGAGGAACCCCCAATTAGAAGAAGCTACATGGGAACTTGGGGATATGATGAGGGAGAGGTATCCTCATCTGTTTGTAATGAAGTGATGAATTTCGAGGGCGAAATTCATTTTATGGGGGGTAGAATGTAACACCCTGAGATTTTATGAGAAATATTTTTTTATGTCTTATGTTATACGCAACACCAAAGGAATCTTTCACAACACACAATACTGACTTGGCTAGCATTACACGCAATCGCGACCTTCCTCGATAGCATGTGTAGTACGCAATACCGGGTTTCACTAAACAACAATATATTATTATAGACTAGCCGTTATGATTAGTATTAACTAAATTTTGAATTTTATAACATTATTATTCATCTTACACATTTTCTAGAACATGGTAAGAGAACAAAATAATTTTTTCGGGAAAAATAAGTATTTTTCAAAAAAATGAAATTTTGCCCCCTTTTGATGGCGAACCAACATTAAATCTAGTTTTTGACAATTTAATAAGTTCAATTTGACAAAATAAAATTCTTCTTTGGAATCAGGATATAAAAATTTACTTTGGATAAATTTTTGATATTTTTCTGATAACTTTCATATTTTGATGAATAGTAAATATACGCTAATTTTTAATTAAAAACAACTTTTTTCATTGAGATAATTTATATGGTTAAATTATAATATTGAATGGTTTTAAATTATAAATATAATATATGTTTACCATTTAATATAATGTATGTCATTAGCATTAATTTCACATTGAATTCATAGGTAAACACATTTCAATCTTTGGCAATGTTTTAACTTCTAAAACCTGTTTTCTTAACAACGGGTTAATATTAAATTAATTACTGAAACTTATGTGGTTTGAATTTTGAAAAATGGATTCAATATTTGGAATCATTGGGTCCAAATTATGTTAATAGGCCACTTTTTATTTTTGGGCATTATGAATAGTAACTACGGTAAATTTCATTTACCATAGTTAATGGTAAATCGGGTAAATATGGGTAAATATAAGATTATAAAATTACCCTAAAACCTGCCAAAATCCTATTGGAGAACTAAAAGTAGACGCATATCACCTAAGGGTCAGATTAGATTCATTTAATGGACTTCTTCCATGAATATAATTTAATTATTATTAAAACCAAAGAAAGTGACAACATGTCACTTTCTTAAATCTTATAAGTATACTAATTTTAATTTAGTGATAAACTTAATGAAACTTAGAACATGAATAGTCTCCAGAAAGATAATACAATTATCTACATCATAGGAATTTATTTAGAATTTGTAGGGATTAAATAATTATCACTAATTATGACCCAATAGCCATGTTGAAATTATTTTATTAATTAAAATATCAAATAAATGGTTTTAAAAATATTAAAATAAATATTATATGAACTATTTAACATGCTCCACTAATTTTATAGATACACATGACATTTTATTAATCTATTAAAGCTTTTATTTTGAACAAAGATTCTGTAAATATTTTATTTAAATTAAAATAAATGAATAGTGTCAAAATTGACACTATTGTTATTTTATAAACATAACATATTATAAAATTGTTTACAAATCACAATAATATTTAAAAATTATAAATTAAAATTTATATGGTCTAAAATGTCATAAATTTTCAAATTATGGAAAATTCACAACACATATGTAATTATTTATAATAATTTATAATTTAGAATATTATTACCACAAATAAAATTAAATTGGTAAATAAGGATAAATCAAGTTGATAATATTTAAAATAAATTCCTAACATGTCTAAATTTTATTGGTTGATGAGATTACAACCCTATATCTTCTAATATTTGGATATGAGTAATTTTGGAAGTTTTTAAGTGGGTTTGGGATTTAATATAAACTAATATTTCTTATATTTCCAAAGGTGCCCCTCTCCTCCCTTACAAAAGGGCACCTCCTCCCTCTCATCCTCACAACACTTTGAGCATTAAAGCTCGGCCAAACCATGCCAAATTCTATTCTACACTTCTCTAGAAACATCCTAGAGTTTCTTTTCTTCTTAAAAGACCAATTTTAGTGCCCTAAAAGGAGGTCTCAAAGAGGCGCTTCAAAGAAGATGTAATGTCTGTTACCGATTCTTTCAACTTTATTTTTTCTTCCACTTCTTATTATTTTGTTGTTTCATTATGAAGTATTAACATCAGTATCAATCATATATTGATATGTTATTATAAGTATGAAAAAACCCTATTTCACCATCTATCCATCCTACGGAAAACGAAATCACCACACGTGCGTATGTACGGAATACCGTCTCCACGCCGTGGTGTAATCTATTTTCCACCACCACCTTACTTGGATGGGTATAATGGTGTAAATAATAACTATATATGATTATTTTAAATTTATATTGATTCTGAAATATTATACATACACTCCAATACAATTCCACAATCATGGGAATGATATCATCACTCGTGCGTACGTACGAAATACCGTCTCCACGATGTGATGAGACTCGTTCTACATGATATTCATTGCATAATGAATATATAAATGAATTGAATGAATGAATATGATATATATTACACTAATACCATTCTGTAATTTAGGTATCTATAACCTAAAAATAAGAATAATAATTTATTAGACAAAACACGCATAAGAACAAAAAGTAATAAACACCCGAATAACAAGTAGTAATGAAATATTACTAATAAGAAGCTAAGAATGTAACCATATATGATATCATAAAAATATTTATGATTCTTTAATAGTTCAGTGACATTATTTAAATCATAATACAGGAAGTTCGGACACTTACGAATCAAATCAGACCTAAGGTAAGGGAAAATATAACAATCTCATTTTTATCCGAGATTGTTTATACTTTGGTATTTACTGGGGTGTATTTTATCATCCACATCCATGTTTCCTCAATATGTAATATTATTTCCATCCACCTACAATTGTTTAAATCCAATTTTACCCTTCTTTGAGTTTTTATTAAAAGTTATGAAAGGAATCTTTTGTCATTTTTCATATGAGGTACTTTTTGACTTTTCCGGCCAAAGTACGGGAAGAATGTTTTTTTAACTTATACGACATGAATGGATTTTTAGAACATTATTTCCAAGAAGCTTCCTTTACAAGTATTCATGTTTATTTTTAATCAACTACTTTTAGTTTAAAATTGTATGAAATGTTAAGAAAGGAAAAGTGTTTTTGAAGTAGAAAGGATATTTTCCTCAAGAATGGAGTTCAAGTGTTTTATCAAAATTATTTTCCATATAAGATAATATAAGGTTCTGTTTCTATCCCTATTATTACATTTATTTGATTATGTTGTGATGGAATTATTTTTATGAATTCATTTATCTTATATGAATTGTTTTATGATGTCACGATGTTTAAGAATCCCATTTTTATTACATGGGTTATGCTATGATGTATGGTTTATGATTTTGTGGAACACATAAGAATGGTATCATTATGAGATGGGTGGGACCTATATCTCCCTCCATTTCATTGGGTAAAGATTTATATCTCATGATATAGACATGGTTGGAATGGCAGGTTAAACCGGTTAAGTAAAACATGATTGAAAGGAGGAGTGAGCTCGGTTCAGAAAAGGACATTGTCCTCTAAGATAGTCTTGGAAATGAGTCTTGACTACTAAAAATTATTTTCTATGATTATGTGTGTATTCCACGAAGCTTCATGTTTTATGTTATGATTATTGGAATTAAATTTCACTTCTATGATTTATTCCATGATATGAAATTATGATTTATTCTGCAGGTTATGATTTATAAAATATTATGTTCTTATGAATATGATATGTTCGATATTTCTTTTCTTTACCCTTACTGAGAATTTGAGCTCACCCTTCTGTATGTTTTCTTTTCCCTAGGTCAGGAAGAAGGATATTAAGTATGATATTCCAAAAGGGACTCTAGATATGATGAAATAAGTGGGAGACAGTGTAGATTCTTTATGAACCAGTTGTTTATGTTTCCCAATTTCTAAAGAGACTATACCTATACGATCCTTTCATGGTTTTGTTATATGTTGTAATAAGTATGCTTAAAATTTTAAGTAATAACCATGTATTTAAAGTAAGGGTTGTTATAGACATCACTGGATGTTGGTTATAAGTAGTGGTGAGCTTGCTCTAAGTGATATTTGAGTACCTTGGATAAAAGGTGTTAGAATATGGCTTTAGGGATTTCAACTATTAGAGTTGAGTGTTATCTAAAAATACTCAACCAAAAGCAGTTCAATATGATTTATTTATAAAAGTAGTATGTGGTCAGTGAGAAACCACTTTTGTCACATGGTGGGTTGAGATAGGTTCATTTTAATGGTTTGTGAGATCTTTTAAAGGAAAATATAGTGTGAACGTTAGGATCTTGGTCAATTGGATTTCAAAAACTTAAAACAATTGTGGAATATGTGTAATATCCTCCTAAGTAACATATTAAATGTGTTGTGAGTACTGTTAGTACATTGAGGTATTGCATAAATAGGAAATTATGATAGTGGGAGTACCCCAACTCAGAATTGACCATTAAAAATTAAAATTTATTATTGATATAACTATATGTTAGTTGATAATAGGTTGACTACATGATCATCTCTCTTATATATAGGCTAACTCAATGTGATCAAGCACATAGTGGTGTATCTCCCAATTTGGATCTCTATCATCCTCCAAGTATTATTCTCTCCTATAGTGATGGTGTGTTGCCAAAAGAGTCTCTCCTACCATCTGGGTCACACACCTTAAAGGATCTATTATGAGAAGCGATCATTCCCATGTCTTGAATGTGGTCAATGGTTAACCCAACATTTATGGGCCCCATACTTGAATGACATGACTGAGGGGCTTGTGTCTCCAACATGAATAAAATTAATCAAATAAACAACATAGTAGTTAGTCCAAAATAATAATATACACTTCTTAATATAACTAAAATGAAACTATTAAATATCTGTATCTTCCATATGGAACATAGATTACTTCATACTCCACGAACTTCAAACATCACCAATTCTAAACTCACTACCTTACTAAATCATCATGACATATCAAATTACAATGCCTTTATCAAACATGGAGAATCATGAAAATGTAAGGTCATGAAAATATTAGGTGACTACATTATTTCACACCTGATACATGATACATAATATATGATACATGAACAAACCCTCTGTTTCCATATTTTTCCAACATATCAACAAGACAACTAATCAATGTCTGATGATGAACACTACTTGTCACCCTCTTCACCTCCATCTCTATTTCCTGCTAATGGCACCTGTAAGACAATTAAATTGAAAATTAAATAATGTTGTATATTTATATTTAAACTTTAAACCAATAAATGTTTGAAAACTAAATGACTTTGAAGTTGTTTGATTTACCTGATCACCACCCATCATCTGTGTAATATCACTAGGGAGAGACCCGGTCATCTTCTGATATAAATTGACCAATGCTTACAACAAAGAGGATATCTAATCCCCCTATTTCTAAATTGTGTTTTTCATAGAAACATAAAATCTATGAACATATCGACTAAAACCAAGAATAAATGTAGCTTAAATACCCAATGGCTGGCTAAATACCTCAGACGGTAAGGGTCCCACACCCATCCCACACACTCGACCAGGATACTCTTTCCCAAGAACTTTACCAATCGGGTCATCTTGGGAGACTGAGTATGACTGTGTGGGATTTAGATCCCATAGTTCTTTAATTTTTACCTATAAATCAAATATCAGTCATATATTAAGTAATATATATTAACACAGTGGAAACTGATAATAAGTTATTATAATGAGAAATGAATTCATACGCCAACTTCTTTTCCAAGCTCATTAACAAAACTCCTATCATATTTTTTATGAACATCCAACCACACTTCTATTCAGGATTCATGGTTCCCTAAACTCTGTGATTCCATTAAACAAAGATAAATAAAAAATTTAATATATTAAAAAGATAATATTGTCTTATAAATATTTAAAGTAATTAAAATATTACCAGAGTTGATCGGATTCTAGAAAAACTCTTTGACCCCCCTGTGCGAGGGATTATTTTCTTAGCTCGTCTTAATGCATTCTTCCTTGAAAGATCCTGAAATAAAAAAAATTAATTTAATAGTAATGTTTGAAATATCATATCCTTTTTACATGCATTTATAAATGTAAAATGATATTAATATAATAATATATATTTAAATACCATGTGCCTCTCATCATGATGTCTATCAATAAAATCATTTCATTTCTCTCTAGTTACCCCATTTGGTACCTTTTCATACATCTATTGGGAACAAAATGAATTATCATTGACATTTCCCTATAATATCCATTTAAATTCTTTCCATTTATTTCCTAGATTTTTCAATTTCCACATTCGTACTTGAACATGAGCAACCATAAAGTGGAAAAAACCTGTACACAAAAATTCATTTTTAAAAGATTATAATTTAATAACATAATGACATTAAATCACACCATAATGTATTAAAATGACCTTTATTTTTGAATCAAAAACATCATCTTCCATGATGAAGGCATATGCCTCCAATCATCAGACATAATTGGAAGGTAAATTGGCTCTACAGCCAACTGGACTATAATATGGCAAAATAATATCATAACTCCATCTATAGGGACCCCATAGGAATAAAATAGGAAAACTATCTTTAGTCCTATCAGATTCCATACATAAGAACTTTCCATATTTTTCTCCATAGTTTCATTGTTCCTATCTTTTATGAACAGACAATTAGTATAAAAAAGTGCAATAAATTTATTCATATTACAATTTGTACTTATAATAGTAACTCTCCAGTATCCTCGTAAATAACTAAGAGTGGTGCCTTACTCCCTCACTACTGAGACTTCAAAATAAGAAGGCTCCAACTGGTCTGTTGATGGGACACTCACATAGGGTGTGAGAGATGGTGCATGGGTAAATAGAAGGTGTCTCAGATGCTGTTGGGAGGGAGACAGATGGATCATCATCTGTTGGTGTGTTCAATGGAATAGTATAGTGCTTCCTCCTTGGTATTCCTATCATTTAATCAAATAAAATAAAATTCAGAACCTATAATTAAAAAAATTCAACTTGTGAGAGAGTTTGGATATTGAGATTCAATCCTTAAATATCATGTTATATGTGATGGATTTTCTATATGATTAGCACTGGCTATTATGATGAACTTCCATTATTATTTTTATTATGGTTATTACTAGATATTTAAATTCCATTCTCTGATGGAACTCCAATGACTTGTGGCTACAATATATGTATCATTGGAATTGATCGAAACAGGTGAGGTTAAGTGTTAGGGTAACCTGGTTAGCACCTGATGACTCAACATGTATTCTAGTAGAAAAGTTTTAATATGAAACATATAAAATAATTATAAAATGTTTCATATGAAATTCATAACAAAATCAAGGTTATACATGTGAAATTTAAAATAAGTAAACCTAAGGTAATCACAATGAAATCAATTAGTGATAGAGAAGCCCAAAGTTTTCCATATTTACACACCAAATATTCTCTACATCATAACCATAGACATGATTCATATCGAAACAATAAAAATTCCCTATATGAAATGATTTTAAATATTTAATATCAAAACAATATATTATAATAATTTATTCATATATAAAAACATTCTCTAAAGGAAAACATAATGCACCTTCATCATGAAAAATATAATTTATTATATCATCCATTTATTTCCATCCCCAATAAACATAATACATGTGAAGTTCATTTAATTTGAGAATGATACTTTTCAATCAATATATAAATACAAGTAAACAACCAATCCAATAAAAAACTATATACATAATTCACATACCAACTCCATGCTCCTGTATCACAGAACATCACCACAACCATGATCATTACACAACTATATCACACATCATCGAACATCACTTCTCATTCCAAATAACCATTTTTTCAATGAATAAAACACTCTAAATCAAACCCAATTACAACTAATAATGGTAAAATTCACACAGGGACCACATGAAGCAAAAAAATGCGTCAATTACATAAACATATAATTGAAATTTTAGCATGAAAAATACCACATTTCATAGGGGCCTCATATGTGGCTAGATAAGAGTGGGATTAAGGGAGAAAGGAGAAAATGGATCAAGATGGGGTAATTCACAAAAATGCCTATATATATATATATATAATGTTTATCAAGTACATTTTATGGGGCTATGGGGTCCTTGGCTTCACTCTTAGGATACCCAGGACTCTTACAAGTCGAAAGTTAACTATTTAACTCCCACCAGGTACCCAATGTCACATGTAATTGTAATATGTATGTGGAAACTCGTTTTCGATACCCTAAATCCCCAATTCGCACACCAAACAACAAATATCATTAAAAACATAGAATGTAAACTCAATAACCAAAATCAATTTTGAATCTATTATCAAAAAATACCCCTCAGTCCGAATCAAAAATTGAAACTATCGAATCCCTTTTCCACTCAAATTTCCAACATAAGACCTTAATAACACCATAATCAAGGTAATAATTTAAAAAAATTATTTCCTCCCAAAAATATCACTTTTAAATACAGATAAGTCTCAAGAAACGTCTATCTAATGACTCATTACCTCTATATTAGAAAAAAATGAACTGTGGAATCTATTATGTCAATAATAATAATCTTTTTAACTAACATCAAATCCGAAAAACTAACTAGCTCCGTAACCCAAATAAAAAAAACCAATATCATATAAAGTATATATTATTTTAAACACACCTGAAACCATATCCCAATTCATCGATCTCATGTATAAGTCATAACTCCCAAATCTAACCCAAATCATTAAAAACACCAACAATTCAACATCCAAAACTACCACACTAATAAATATCCCTAATTATACAATACACTTCTAATGAATGACTCCAAAATATAAAAGAAATACCAAACCATCAAGAAACATCAATATTATACCATATGAACTCATCCCTATAATCCCTTATTTTCTATACTAATTATAATATAGGCCATGGTACTCTCCATTATATGATTCCATTGAGATTTTATTTTATTAAACAACTTTTAAATTATATATTATCAAGGAAATAAATTTACCAAATTGTTTATAGAAAACCCATTATTATTTTCAAAATCAATGTTGACGCCAAAATTAAAGGTGAATAGAACATCCTCAAAGCACTAGGGACTTCCTCGAAAAGCTGGATCACAAAGACCCTGAAGCCTGGTGGCCGACGCCAGAGATCCCCTTCACGACCCGCCATGAAGCAAGGAGTTGGGATAGATCTGTGAACCACTTTGACATTTGTGACCCACCAAAAATCAAGGATGTGGGATGGATCCATGAACCGCTTTAATGTTCGTGACCCAACATGAAGCAAATAGGTGGGATGGATTCACGAACACCTTCTATGTTCGCGATCTGTCGCGAATCAAGGAGGCAGGATGGCTGCTCGAACCCCTTTGACGTTCGCAACCCGCCACGAAGCAAGTTTCAGATTCCTTCCGAGTGAACCATACTTTGTGGCACCTCTTTTCTATAAATATCAGGCTTCCCTCGAGCCCAATGGACGGATCCCCCGACCATTTACCTTCCTAGCTCCAAATCGTGAAGCACTTCCTTCTATGCGAACCATGAGCTCCTCTAGGTACTTTTGCTCTGTGAAGTACCTCCCCTTCGGCCTTAATTGATCCCCTATTCCAAGAGGGATGCCTTTCGTAAAGCCCATGGGCCTTCGTGAAGGAAAGAGATCTCCAAGGGGACTCGGGTCTTTGCGGAGTGATTACGCTTCACAAAACATCCTCCATGCGCATCTAAACCAAGTGCCAAGTCCATGTCACTATGCATCGCGAAGCACATTGCTTCACAATGATATGCTTCATGAGGTAACCCTACTTCATTAGTCATTACTTCGCGAATGCCTTTCCACTTTGCGAAGCTCCCCCCATATGCACCTATTCCCTATCCCTAGCCTAGGAGACTTCACTTTGTGAAGCACATTTCTTTATGAAGCCCCTCCACTTCATGGGGCACCAGAGCTTCACAAAGCTACTTCTCGTGAACCCCTTGGATCTTCAACTCCTTTGAATGTGTGGCCCTTCAGGTTTTCATGAATAAATTTCAAGGTCCCTTGGATGATACTTACCATTGCGTTGCTTTTCCTCATGCTCCTTCGCATAGGCATACTAATGACTATTTATTCTTCACATAGCCACACTAACGTAGACCCCCCAATGGTTCTCTCCATAACACCCCATAGACATGGAGTTACCTATCCCTTATCTTCACCAAGGTTCAGAAGGTATCGGTTATGTAAGTCCTAGGGGTACAGAGTAAACCCTCCCTCGTCCGAGCTACATGACGTTAAACTTCCAAGTTCCATCATCCTCAGCACATGATGTTAAACCGTGACCTTGCCCCATGACGTGCACGTGGGGCGCCTCGTCTCAGACATTATCTACACCGACCAGTCTCTATAGGAGTGAGATCATTACTCACATGGAATGAGATCCTCTTCATCGGAGTGGTATCTATCCATGGGGAAAGGGAGACCTCCTTGGTGTGGTCCCCTAGCTTTTCTTGCTGGAGGCAACATCCCTGTCCCTCCTTTATTCGATTCCAAATCCCTCTCCTTCTGTGATTTTTCACCATCCAGGCCTCCACCCTGGAGTAAGTCTCAATATCCATCTCCCAGGGCTGCAAACCACACGTAAGCCCTTGTTTCCTTTTTGGGCCGCTAACCACGTGTAAGCACCACTCTACTTCCCATGGATGCACCTTTCGTGATGTGATCTTCAGGTCTCTGATGCCTGTTGTTTCTCACACTGAGCATGAATCACGTGGGATTAGAGTAAGAATTGTCCATGACATCCTCTTTTGTAATCTTAGAGTGTAATCCCCACACAACACACACCTCACCCATCCTAAACTATGAGGACTTTGATCCTTTCCAAGGCAGGTTACGTAGGAAGCCTCCATGAGGTTCAATCCCACCACCCGGTCATTAAGACCATATTCACGTTGGTTCACCAACACCATGGTCATCCTAGAGTTTAATCCCCACAAAAACCTTCCAAACTATGCGTACTTTCATCCTTGCCAAGGCAAGGTACGTAGGAAGCCTCCCTGAGGCTCAATCCCAATAACCATTGGTTGCTCCGACCCCAATCACGTCGGTTCACCCAAACCATTCTGAACTATGTGTAATTTGATCCTTGTCAAGGAAAGGTATGTAGGAAGCCTCCCTGAGGTTCAATCCCAACCCCACATTGGTTTTTACCCCCTTCACGTCGGTTCCCACACCACCCAAACTATGCGGACTTTGATCATTGCCAAGGTAAGTTACGTAGGAAGCCTCCACGAGGTTAAAGCCCACCATCTATCTGGGCCCCAGGTCCTCCTAAATATCGGTTCACCAACCCCCATACCGTAGGAACTACATAGGTTTGATCCTTTTCTCCTAGATAAGGTATGTAGGAAGCCTCCCTGAGGTTCGACCCCACCCAACGGTAAGCTGTTGTGACCCCATACAACGGTAAGCCGTTGAAACCCCTGATTAGCGGTAAGCCATCGTCAGATGAACTACGTGGACTTTGATTCCTTTCCACAAGGATATGTAAGAAACCTATTTGAGGATTTAAAGGGTGTTGTCGTGGGTACCCTCAAATGATTAGTGTGATTTTGGGGTACTTAGGTGCAGCAGAGTGGCTGACCAAGGTCGTCTCTCAAAGGAGGAAGTGAATTAAAACAACTTTTTAGAGGTATTCTAAAAATAAAATCAAAGAGAATTAAAACACTACAAGAAAGGATGGGGGTTGGTTATATTTTATAAATCTAGAATAAGTTTTCTGGAAGAAGATTGTATTTTTTTGTGTTTTTAGTTTTGAAATGAGTTTCGATTAAAATGACACAACAAGAAGATGTTTTTAGACAATATTTAAAAGACGTAATTGATCTAACTATACCTATTCAATCAATTATTTATCATTATCATTTAAATTAACATCAACTTAATTATGATCCCTTAACTTGTTAACCCCCGAACCCTATGAGAATTAACCTTACCACAAAGATGAAGTGAATTAAACCTTTAGTTATCTTCGAAACATGTAATCACAACACCCTTCTTTGATTGATGTTCTAAGGATATATTATGGTTAGTGGTAAATTAAGGAAAAAATAAAATCTGGAAATTATGACTAATTTAGTTTAGGGATTATTTTTGAACTCTACAAATTAATCTTATGTGGTTTTGAATTACCGGTTAAGGTTGCGCTCTCACAGTTCACACAATTCCGGACCTCACGTGCTTTGTGTTAACTATTCAATTTCTTGCTTAGTTTCATTAAAATTAAAAACTCAATTAATTTATCATATTATGTGAATTAAATTATATCATTTATTCAAAATAAATTAATGTAGAAGTTAAGTGATAGATCGACTACTAAAAGACTACTCTTCCATGGGTGGCTTAATCATCGTAGAAGCGAATTGCATTTGCAACGATTTATAATGGGTATAACCAAATAACGCTTCTACTCAAGAATTATAGCCCAAAGAAAAAGATTAAGATAAGAAGAAATTTGAATAAAACAGAAGAAAAGACAGTAAATAAAATAATTACAAAGAAATTTATTACTCATAAAAAGCATTACAACATGAAGGACAAGAAGAAGGCTTCGTCGAATGGATCCTTGCTTCAAAAGCTACCATTATCAAAATGGTTGGATAATTGGAGTAGATCCACTTATCTTATTCCCTCAACATTACAATGAATGTACCAACCCTAACAAATGAGATAAACACCAATTTATATAGTGGTGGGGAGGCTAGGTTCAAAGTGGTTTCAAGTGTGAATGGGGAATCTCAGCCAAATATTTTATTCCAAATTGCACCGCCCATTGGCCACCAAAACACGTGAATCAGCTGTCCTTCAAGAGGGATGACCCATGCGACAAAGCTTCATGTATCTCCTCTCAAAATTTGGTCCTAGTCCAATAACAGATGAAGAAGTTAAGGCCCCAATATAGAACCCATGTCCATCATGCTGAGTCCATCCCACCATTGACTTAATGGCCCATTTAATCCATCAAAATTCACTCTTTAGCTCTAGTTTCCTGAATCAAAGTTGTAGAAAATTAAGTTATTAACACTGTTACAAAATATTAAGTTCATATAATAAATATTAAAATATTTATCTTGAAAATACTACAGTACATTTTAAAAGCGTAAAACTGGAATTTTCATCAAATTTTCAGATGAATGATATAATCCGAAATATTTCATAGATGAATATATTTAGCACAATGTGAGTAAATTTTATCATTTATTATCAATAAAATATTCAAAAAATAGTTTCTTATCAACTCCCCCACACTTAACCTTTTTCACTCCTGGGAAAAAGCTCATATCAAGTAAACAACAATATCAAATCAAAACCAATTTTAAAACACATATCTTTGAGATTCAACAATTCTACACCAAGAAACAAAAGATATCATGCCTCATAAAAAACCATTATTTCAAGTTCTTCATTTATATCATTCAATATATTTCCACTTTATTTATCCTCCCATGCACAAAACATTTACCTCACTTGAATTTTATCTTATGACACAAATGTCAAATTTTTTTTCAATGTCTTTCTCATCCAAGGGTCACCATAGGCTTGATAAATTCCTACATTGTTAAATGACGTGATTCAAGAACATATGATTATCATGGGGACTTTTCAGGGTTGTTCTAAGGCATTTGATTGGTAGGATTTAGATGTGAAAAATTCTGAGGCTGAATGAGGAGGGATTGACTCTTTTTGAAGAAACTTTTCATTAATCTAATTTGCACTTAAAAATGGCCTCCTAATTAATCCGCATAGTATCAATTCAGCTCCATCATCATGAAAAGTCATAGAAAGTTTACACCATTCATCATTCAGTAACTAAAATGTCAATCTTCTCAAACATGATTTTCTTGAAAGCTCCAGATAGGCACAACTTTCTACATCAATTAGAAGCTCCAGAAAAGGCACAACTTCACTTATCATGAAATCTCCAGAAAAGGCACAAATTTCAATATAATGATTTTCTTTAGCAGCAAACACATCTCTTCAGAATTTAATTTTCCACCCAAATTATCACAGAATATGGTAGCACAACAAAAGATATCTTCCCCCACACTTAAGCTCAACTAGATTATGAAATTTCACTTCAAGAGTTGGTTGGATAGGGAAAATTGTCTGGTAATGTGGCTAACCTAACAGGATATTCATGGATTATAAGGGATAAAATGATTAAATGTTCAAGTTAGGCCATTATAGAAAAGGATTCATTGAAATAGGGGCTTTAATACCAAACAAATGCCTCAATCATTTAAACATAAGTACCTCAAACCCTTAAGTTTTGATAGGAATAAATAAAATTCTGGTAAAATCAATCATGGTTTGGTTCTCTCAAGAAGTGAGGTGAATGTAAAGAATATAAAAATAATGGTTTAGAAGCCTCCTAGGAAAGTGGTTTCAAATATAAATACAGTGAGATGTGGCATGGGATTCAAAATTTAGTGTACTTTTCATGAAATTACTAAATATTTGAACTTGAAACAAAGTCATTTCAGCATTCATTTAAGCTTAGTTTCAAGGGATAAATTGTTTCACATATTTATATGGATTTAAAAATGGTGATTAGAATCATTTCAGCCCAAAAGTTTCAAAAACACCCAGAAAATTGAAAAATAAACACACAAAATTTGAAAAACACACAAATTTTGTTTTGTTTTTTTAAACATGAAGAAAATTGAAATTACTAAACTAAAAGGTTCCCTCCCCCACAATTAAAATATTTCATTGTTCTCAATGAGAACCCATGATATGATATATGCACATGAAATGTATAATTTCAAATAGGACAAAGAATAAAAAAGTTAAAGCATTAGGAACAACCTGATGTGCTCAAGTGATGATGGGGTCATGCAATGTGATAAAATCCACTGCATCAGTAGGAAGTCCCTCAATGTATCTCTTCAAACATTTCCCATTGACATTACAGCTCCTTCCTGTGTCCTCTTGTGTGATCTACACTGCACTATAAAGAAAAACATTAGTCACAACATAAGGACCTAACCATCTAGAACGCAACTTACCAGGCATCAGCTTCAGTCATGAAATGTAGAGAAGGACTTTCTCTGAAACATGGAACTCCTTTTATTGGATCATTCTATCATGAGATGCATTTGAATTTTTCCTTATAGAGCCTTGAGTTCTCATATGAAGACAATTGAATCTCCTCAAACTCTTGAATTTGTATCTTTCTTTGGATTCCAGCTTGGGCCAAATCCATGTAACATTTCTTTATAGCCCAATAAGCCTGATGATCAAATTCCATGGGGAGATGACACGCTTTCCCAAAAACAATCTGAAATGGGGACATACCAATGGGTGTCTTGTATGCTGTCCTATAAGCCCACAATGCATCATCCAAGCACTTACTCCAATCTTTCCAATTTGGATGCATGCTTTTTTCCAAAAAAAAATTCAATTCTCTATTTGAAACCTCAGCCTGCCCATTTGTTTGAGGGTGGTATGGTGTTGATGTTTTTTGCGTCACCCCATAATTTTGAAGGAGGGAAGCAAAATTCATAATGCAGAAGTGTGTCCCTTGGTCACTGATGATGGCCTTTGGTACTCCAAACCTGCAAAAAATCTGTCCTTTGACAAAGTCCGCAACAACATGAGAATCACAAGTCCTGGTGGCCTTATCCTCCACCCATTTACTCACATAATCAACAACAACCAAAAAGTACAAAAAAACCAAATGAACTAGGAGAAGGAACCATAAAATCGATGCCCCATACATAAAAAATCTCAGAGAATAGTTTGGGTTGTTAGGGCATCTCATGCCTCCTAGAAATGTTTCCAGTGTGTTGGCAACAAGAGCATAACTTACAAAACACATGGGAATCAAGGAATAATCTAGGCCAATATAATCCAGAGTCTAAGACTTTTCTAGCAGTATGTTGGGGTCCAAAGTGTCCACCACAAGCAAGTGTATGACAGAAATGCAAAACAGACTCAAACTCATGATCGGGAACACACCTCCTAATGACTTGGTCACTGCACATGCGCCATAAGTAAGGATCATCCCACACATAAAACCTAGACTCAATTTTTAATTTTTGGACTTGATGCTTCTTCAAATTTACTGGGTTTTAAAAGGAAACAATGTAATTAACTAAATCATCATACTGAGGATGCATACTTGAGATGGTATAGAGATGCTCATTGGGGAAAGTGTCCCGAAGTGGTACTTGGTCCATGGTGTCACCCTCTGGTGTGTGAGTAAGCCTACTCATGTGGTCTGCCACCAAATTCTCTGACCCCTTCTTTCCCTTTATCTCGATGTAAAACTCTTGAAGAAGGAGAATCCAACGGATAAGTCATGGCTATGTATCTGGCTTCTTTAGGAGGTACCTCAAAGCTGCATGGTCTGAAAAAACAACTACTTTTGATCCCAATAAATATGAAAGAAATTTATCTAAAGCAAATATAACAGCAAGAAACTCCTTTTTTTGTTGTGGTGTAGTTTTATTGGTCAGAATCCAATGTCCTCGATGCATACGAAATCACATGTGAACGTCCCTCCACCCTCTTAGATAAGACAGCTCCAACCGCATAGTTGGACGCATCACACATAAGCTCAAATTGAAGGTCCCACCGCAGGGCCTGTATGATTGGTAGAGTGGTCAGAAACTTATTTATCTCATCAAATGATACCTTGCATGAGTCATAAAAATTAAAGTCAATATCTTTTTGAATAAATCGAGATAAGGGTTGAGCGATCTTACTAAAATCTCTAATGAAGAGTCGATAAAATCCAGCATGTCCAAGGAATGATCGAACATCACACACACATATAGGATATGGCAGGGGTGAAATAATTCCTACCTTATATTTATCAACTTCAATGCCATGTTGTAAGACTATATGACTTAAGACAATTCCCTTTTCGACCATGAAATGACATTTTTCAAAATTCAAGACCAGATTTTTTCCAATACAACGATGCAACACATCACCCAAGTCTGAGAGACATTCATCAAATAAGGATCCATAAACTGTAAAATCATCCATAAATACCTCCATGAAGGTCTCCATGAAATCTGAGAAAATAATTACCATGCATCTCTGAAAGGTACCTGGGGCATTGCAAAGTCCAATTGGCATCCTTCAGTAAGGAAAGGTACCAAATGGGTAGGTGAATGTCATCTTCTCCTGGTCCATTACTGCAATGGGAACCAGAAAATAGCCAGAGAAACCATCCAAGAAGCAATAATGTGTCCTACTTACAAGTCTCTCAGGCATCTGGTCAATGAATGGAAGTGGGAAATGGTCCTTAAGAGTTTATTGATTTAGTTTCCTATAATCAATACACACTCGCCAACTGTTTTTTACTCTCATAGGAACTAACTCATCATTTTCATTTTTTATAACAGTGAAACTAGTTTTCTTTGGTACAAACTGGATAGGGCTAACCCATTGTGAGTCAGAAATAGGGTAAATGATACTCACCTCAAGTAATTTTTCAACTTCTTTCTTAAAAACTTCCAAAAGTGTTGGATTAAGACTCTTTTGTGGCTGCCTAATCGGTTTAGCCCCATCCTCCAAGAGAATCCTATGCATGAAAATGGAGGGGCTAATACCTGATATGTCTGCCAATGTCCAACTAATTTTCATAATGTTATCTCTCAAAAGATTCAAAAGATTTTCTTCAGGTTAAAAAGAGATATTGTTAGAAATGATAATAGGTAATCTATCACCACCCAGCTATTATGCATATTTATGATTTGGGGGCAATGGCTTGAGTTCCAATGTAGGGGGTGATGTATGGATGGAGAAATTGATGCAACAGACATATATACACAATGAACATCAATATCAGAATAAAAATAAACAAAATTAGAAAATAATGCATCAAATCCATCAGAATACTCAATAGCTATGTCATAATTAGAGTATATATGATCAAAATTTGAATCCACATCAAAATAAAATCCAAGAGAGGTTTGTCCATAAAAAACAGCTGTGGAAGTACTCTTATACATCAAACTAGAACCAATACTCATAATCTCCCTAAGAATAGGACAATCAAAATCCATGGAGTTTTTACTTGTTGGTTCAAAATGGGAGATACCAAAAGCAGAATGGTCCTCAGAGGGGTACTTCTTGGAGTCCATAACATTAAATATTATAACTTCATCTCCAAACTCCATGGAAAGTGTACCCTCGTGAACATTTATGATAGTTTTTTCAGTTTTGAGGAAGGGTCTACCTAAGATAATAGGAGCAAAAAAACTTACCTGATCATCCTTCATGTTAATCACGTAGAAATTTGTTGGAAAGATCATGTCTCTTACCCGGACAAGTACATCCTCAAGGACTCCCGCTGGATATGTCATATCTCTATTCGCCAACTACAACACTACTCTCATCGGTTTTATCTCACCAACCTACAAACAAGAGAATACAATGTGAGGCATCACATTTATGGAAGCTCCTAAATCACAAAGAGAATCATATAAGTGCAACTCCCCTATGGTACATCGGATGGTGAATGTACCAGGATCCTTGCACTTTGTTGGCCATGCTAGAGTTGGTGTAATGAGTGCTGATACATTCCTTCCAAGGTTGATCCTCTCATTTCCCTTTATCCCTCTTCGATTGGTGCAACGTTCTTTTAAGAATTTGGCATACCATGGGATTTGTTTGATGAATTCAAGTAGATGGATGTTGATCTTAACACCCTTTAATGTGTCCAAAACCTCTTTTTGCATCGCGTATTCAACCATCTTCTTGGTTTGAACAACCCTATTTGGAAAGGTAAGAGGATTAGGAGGAATATAATCACTCTTTTTCTTACCTTTATCTTTATCCTTGGATTACTCATCAGTTGGTATGGAATGGGGCTTCTCCAGAGTTCAGGTGAATCCCGATGGAATGATAGGTGGAGAATCATCATTTGTTTGCTTCCCGCTTCTCAATGTAATGGCATTGACATTCCCCTTTGGATTGGGAGTAGGTTGGGAAGGAAGATTTCCAGAATTCTTACTTACCAGTTCATGGAGGGAAGTGGCAACCTGGCTCATTTGAGTCTTCAACTCCCTCAACTCTGAACCGTGACTGTTCAGCTAATTCTATTGATTAAGAACAATTTGTTTCAAAAGATCATCAGTGTTAGAGTCTATCTTGTTGTTCATATTCCCTTGTTGCTGACTTGTTGATGTTTGATCTTCAAATCTCCTTTGGGGTTGTTGGAAACTCTTTTGGTAATGTGAAGGATTCTAGAAGTTTGGCTGAAAAGGGGGCCTTTGTTATTGTCCAGAGCCATACCTCATGTCTGATTGATCCTTCCACCCTTGGTTGAATGTTGGTGCAAATGAGTCATACTTCTTTTGGGGATGTGGTTGTTGTTGTTGCTTATATGGTCTCCCAGGGAATACTGCAACACAGTCTTCTGTTTCTTGTAGTTGGGGGAAATAGTCAGTTGGGTGGCTTGTCTTAATGAAAATGTCACAAGGCCATGAAGGAGTGGGTTGGGATGTCTTTTGATCCAAAGAAATATACCTCACCATAGTGGTCAATTCTTCCAACTTGGTATCAATCAAATGAATTCCAAGAGAAGAAGTAATTATCTGATGTACTCCCCTAACATGTGGTGTACCTCTATCACCAAATTGTTGGGAGTTTTGGGCCATCTTTTTTATCAATGCACATGCGGTTACTGGTGTCTTGTCCACCAATGCTCCTCCAGCAACACCATCCACCTTGATCCTCTCCATAGGTGTGAGTCTTTCATAGATGTACTGAATGAGGAGTTGATCACTGATTTGGTGATGTGGGAAGCTTGCAAACAACTTCTTGAATCTCTCCTAGTACTCATACATTGACTCCCCTTGTGCTTGCTTGATCCCTAATATATCCTTATGAATGGAAGTGGTCCTCAATGCTGGAAATAATATCTGCAAGAATAGATGTTTCAAATTGTTCCAATATGTTACATTAGTAGGTTATAAATAATACATCCAGTCTTTTGCAGCTCCATCAAGTGAGAAAGGGAATGATCTTAGTTTGATTTGATCATCAGAAACATTTCTTGGTTTTAAGGTTGAGAAAACCACATTAAATTCTTTAAGGTGTTTATTGGGATCCTCACCTGAGAGGCCATGAAATTTTGGAAGCAGGTGAATTAATCCAGATTTCAGTTCAATGTTTGATTCAAGATTTGGGTATGCAATACAATTTGGTTGATAGTTAATATCAGATGCAGCCAATTATTGAATGGTTATATTAAGTTCATTTCCATTATTTTCAGAAATTAGTTCTTGTTTTATGATTAAATTTGAATTTCTTCCAATTTCAATGTTCTGATTTTGAAGTAATTCTACCATGGGTTGAATTTTGAAACTTCTCATAGACTGAGAATGTCTGATTCGTGCCCTAAGGCTACGTTCAATCTCGGGGTAAAGATCTAAGAGATCTTCAGGATTATTTCCTATCATAAATCAATGAAAGTTGAAAATAATGAAATTGAACCATAGTAAACTAAAAATAATAAGGTTGAGTTGATGGTCCAAAAATAAGTAGAAGAAAATAAAAGAAGAAGAGAATAAAATTATATTGGGTAAAGAAGGAAGAAATAAGAGAGGAAGAGAATAAAATGTAAAATAAAATAAATACCTATAATTGGTTGAAATAATTAATTACCTCCTCGACAACAGTTCCAATTTTAAAGGGCACTGTCATGGGATCCCTCAAATGATTAGTTTGATTTTGGGGTACTTAAGTGCAGTAGAGTGGCAGACCAAGGTCGTCTCTCAAAGGAGGAAGTGAATTAAAAAAACTTTTTAGAGGTATTCTAAAAATAAAATAAAAGAGAATGAAAACACTACTTGAAAGGATGGGGGTTGGTTATAGTTTATAAATCTAGAAGAAGTTTGCTGGAAGAAGATTGCATTTTTTTAGTTTTGAAATGAGTTTCGATTAAAATGACACAACAAGAAGATGTTTTGTAGACAATATTTAAAATACGTAATCGATATAACTCTACCTATTCAATAAATTATTTATCATTATCATTTAAATTAACATACACTTAATTATGATCCCTTAACTTGTTAACCCCCTAACCCTACGAGAATTAACATTACCATAAAGAAGAACTGAATTAAACTCTAGGTTATCTTCGGAACATGTAATCACAACACACTGCTTTGATTGATGTTCTATGGATTTCTTATGGTTAGTGGTAAATTAAGGCACATATCCATTCTGGAAATGATGACTAATTTATTTTAGGGATTATGTATGAACTCTATAAATTAATCCCATGTGGTTTTGAATTACCGGTTAAGGTTGCGCTCTCTCAGTTCACACAATTCCCGACCTTGCGGGTTTTATGTTAACTATTGAATTGCTCGCTTAGTTAAATTAAAATTAAAAAATAAACTAATTTATCATATTTTGTGAATTACAGTATATCATTGATTCAAAACAAATGAATGTAGAAGGTAATAGATAGATCGATTACTAAAATACTACTCTTCCATGAGTGGCATAATCATTGTAGAAGCAAATTATATTTGCAACAGTTTATAATGGGTATAACCCAATAACGCTTCTACTCAAGAATTCCAGACCAAAGAGGAAGATTAATAGAAGAATAAATTTGAATAAAACATAATAAAATAAAATAAATAAAAGAAGAACAATGAAATTTATTACACAAACAAAAGCATTACAACACGAAGGAGAAGAAGAAGGCTTCGTCGAAGGGATCCTTGCTTCAAGAGATAACCTTATTGAAAGGGTTGGATAATTGGAATGGATCCACATCTATACTGCCCTAATCATTCCAATGCACGCCCCCAATACCACCAAATGAGAAAAACACCAATTTATAGAGTGGTGAGGATGCTAGGTTCAAAGTGGTTTCAAGTGTGAATGGGGAATCTTGGCCAAATATTTTATTCCAACTTGCACCGCCCATTTGACCACCAAAACACGTGAATCATCTTTCCTTCTGGGAGGATTCTCCATGAGAAAATGTGTCATGTATCTCCTCTCAAAATATGGACCTGATCCAAGCATGGATAAATACATTATGTCCCAAATATAGAATCCATGTCCATTCTTCCGAGTCCATCCCACCATTGACTTAATGACTTATTTACTCCATCCAAATGCACTCTTTAGATCAAGGGTCCTGAATAAAAGTTGTAGAAAATTAAGTTAGGAACACTGTTAAACAATATTAATTTCATATAATAAATATTAAAGTATTTATCTTCCAAATACTACAGTACATTTTAAAAGGGTGAAACTTGAATTTTCATCAAATTTTCAAATGAATGATCTAATCCCAAATATTTCATAAATGAATATATTTAGCATACTGTGAGGAAATTATATCATTTATTATCAATAAAATATTCAAGAAAATAGTGTTTTATCAAGGATAAAGCCCAAAATCATCGTCATCCTCCTGGCGGTTCCATCCCATTCACTATCCACTTCACTCAAAACTCCACCATCCATCCCAATTCGTACCCGGTCCACCAAATCCAGGTGGCATCATGCCACCTCATTCCCCGTTCCCCTTAACAATAATCAGAAATCTAAACACACATTATCTACAACATCAATATTCCCTATAGAGGTTGAACCCATCTGTTCCACCTTAATCAGTGTTCTGATTAGTCTGATCTGTCTCCGTAGGACGTTAAACTTGCAGCATACCCTGTGTTAAACATAGGAAGCTGAGGAAAACCTCAGAGAAATGCCTATGGAATATAATTCCTCGCATTCAATGTGGGATTACTCGGGAATCCTCTCCCTCGATAAGCCCTATAATAAGGGGAAGAAACCCAGACACATCAATGTTCCAGTGTCCAGACACGCCACTGATGTCCAACGTGACTACTCCCCAGACTGAAGGTTACTTCCCTGACTGGAACCTTTGGAATGTCTCGACAAAAGCAGTGTAATTAACTAGTGTCAAAGAAGATATGGTGCTAGGAAGAGTTTCACGAACAACCTCTTAAGTCTATAAGGGAGACCCGAACTAAGTGACAAGTTCTGTGGAGGAATCCACGAAAGAAAGAACTGATATACCATCATCCTGTTTCGTTCAAGGAGTAGATGTATCTAAACAAGGAATGTATGCCACCCGCCTTTGGAAAACAGGAATGCAGGGCAACAAACAGCACTGCCATCCCCCCTCCCAAACGAGACGAATGTGCGTGCCCCGAAAAAAGCATCAGAAACAGAAATAGTGTACCTGATTTGAAATAATATTCTCCTCAATATGGAGATTAGTATCCTTTGAGACATTAGTGGATTAGCGTGTCACTAGATCCAAATACCCGACGCCGGGTCCCACCAATAATATAGCGGGCCTGATGTGAAACTCACCAGAAGATGGGGTAGTAGATTGTTGGAGGTCCCGGTATGCGACGCTGTTAGTGTGGATCCATCTGACCAGCCATGGAAGACGGGATGACGATGGGGTACTAGTCATCGATTCCTTTTCCCTTCAGCATTGATGAGTTAATCTCCCTACTTTTAGGAATCGGGTTTTTATGTCTGGAACTCGATCACCACTCACCCACCAATGCAGGGGCAAGGGAAGTACTAGCGCGGTAGTTATGTGCGGCTCCACCTCTTCTATAATGACCTCTACACCCATGGCCATGGGGTGCCCACACCCCATCTCCCCGTTCGAGGTCATCCAACGACAGGTGATCAATGACCTCATACGCAAGTACGAGGAGGAGGGTATAATCTTGATCAGGATGTGGCCCACATGGATTTAGAGGTGTCTGTGCCTCATCGTCAATGCTGACCCTGAGGTCCGCGCAGGGATCCACTACTCCCCACCCCAACTTATAACCATTTCAGCAACCTTTCCCCGGAACGGTTCGACGACTCCCTTCCCTATGCCGATGAGTTAGGGGATGTCTGGGCCAACCCAGTCAGAGTCCCATTCCAGGGGCTCCCATTGATGGCTCCCACTCGGCCGCATCAGCACCGCCGCTCGGTCTTACTGAATGGGGAGTAGGTAAGCCATGTACTCGCACTATTGGTTCCGGTTCATCTGACCCGACTCTAGTGTCGAGCGTAAGGGGAAGAGGATGCCCTCCAAAGGGCATCAACGTCTGCGACAACTGTGGTCCGAGCCACCGATGACGCATACCACTAACTCCTTGTGTATGAAAAATAGTGACATTCGTACACCCAACCTCAATTTAGGCCCCAACCGCCCGACGATTAGGCTGGGTTGACTCTCTTGGTCACCGACACAGGGAGTGGCCGCCGCAGACTAACCCGCATTGATGTCACCCAGTACGGAGGTCCTCCCCGTACTGCTCCCATAGAGAGGACAGATCTTCCCTGCTTCCAAGCTCGGCATGGAGGTCTACCTCGTGCCACCTTCAGTCTAAATGAGGGTCCTCCCTGAGGCAGTGATGATCAGTAGAGAAACTCTCTTCCATGCCCACTACACTGGATATGGGATCATTTCTCCGACCACATACTGTTGGTATGACGACGTTGCACATCTGGTCACTCTTAAATGTGGGGGATCTACCCATGTCTTCACAACTACTGGCGAAGGTCCTCCCAACCTCAATGACTAGAGAATCAAAGGACAAACTCACTTTATCAACTCGCAGCACGGAGGTCCTACCCATGTTTAGATCGAACAGTACGAGGCCCCTCCTCATACTGATGTCTTTATAGGGAGAAAGCATGGGTGTCTCACCCGTGATCCTACGTGCTCAAGTGAAGGTCCTACCTGCTCCAGCACTTCCCACAAAGGTCCTCCCCATATTCCTTTTGATATCTACCCCGGTGCTCCTCACATACCTGCTTTCTCAGGTAGAATTCCTCCCCACCCCAGCGCCAGTATGGCCAAAGGAACTCCTCATTATAGAAATCTACCCTATCCAGAAGATCCCTCCAGGGGCAGGAAGGCAGGTCGTCACTGCCATAAGAAGGATTCGTGGAAGGTATGGAAAGAGATCAAACCAATCTGCTTCTCAGACTCCGAAGCAGAATATGACTCAGCTCGAGAAACCTCCCCACGCTAATCCAAGTCAAGGGATGGGGTAGGAACGAGGAAAATAAGTATAGTACTCCCATAATGTGATGTCAATCGGATTCCCATATCCATCCATAGGTACATCGAGGAGGATGAAAATATGGAAACCCTGCAGGTTACGGTCGTGCAATCACCACTGTTGTCACCAGAAGCACTCTCTACCTTGACTAGAGATCACAGAGAGCTGTTCTGGGGACGAATGGAGGGTGAGCATCATTGAGGCATATCTCCAGTAGCCCTATCCCCTGCACCAGGAACTGCGGCCATCAGCCCGTATTATCGTGACGTATCAGCCATGTCGCTACACTCTTTAGAGGACAACCCGAGATTCAACAACCAGTCTGCTCGTTCACTGTATTCCCTACCGGCCAACCTACCATTCCAGCGGTCTATCTCAGTACTGCTACCAATTCCTCAACCGCCTATGGTTGACAAGTGGAGTAATGAATGGCTAGACCCTGAATCCGAGAAAAGGAGCTTATGGAATATCCTCATGGCGGACCACTTCCCCGAGATGTTCTGGCCTGTGGCAGCGCTGAATTTCCACATGCCAAAATCCCTCACCCCAGAGGAAGTTGAGTGTCTCTTCCAACCCATCTAGATGAATTATTTCCACCTTTTTCACCATCAGGTGGCTTATCCCAGGATCCAGATGCATTTCTACAACATCGGTGAGCAATGTCGTTTGGTTGATCTGACCGCACTCCCTGTGGCCCAGCGTCCCAAGTCACCAGGCTGCCATAAGACCCTCCAAAAACAGTGCGTTTATATTTTCAACGTACTCTGCAAGGTTATCAAGGAGGCTTCCACCCACGTGAAAATCTGTGGCTGGGGGAAATATGCTACCCTCTTCTTCAGTCCCATCCGACGGTAGCCTGACTCGATAGGAGATATTGAGGACATGCCCCCAGGAAGGGTCATAGTCAACATGGACGACATATTGGATGAGGTGAATGAGATGGAGATTCTTCAAGAGGACATACCCCCCTGAGGGCGTGCCACAACTATTGGATCCATTGGGAAGAGTTACCCGCTAGCAGAGGAATCTGCTATGTCTCCCTGCACCCACCGAGGCATTGGTCGTTAGCCAAAATCACAGCAAGGGTAAAGAGAACCTTTGAGCTTCCAAACACTCTGACCCTTCTGCCTCAGTGTAGAATATGGAGGAGGACCCTGAGAAGGCCATGTTTTTCCAAAAACATTCCAAAGAAAAGAAATTGGTCAATGACCTCCTCGCTGAATGCGCTGTAGTGAAACATCCAGACTACGACCATCCTAGGCCACATCAGAAAAGGCAGGAACAACTTCCCCTCAACTAGCTACCTCCAGGTGACCTTGACCATCCTACCCCTGCAGATTGGGTTGAGGCCGGAACTTTCTGAAAGATGGCATGGTATGTCTCGCTAAACCCTCTGGAATGGCATGACAATACAAGTAACCCAGCTCGGGGTCCCACAGCTGCCCCAGAGGTCGCTCCACAAGCTGCTCCATGAGTATCTGAGCCACCTTACCATGTTGAAGAACCCTCCAACGCGCTCGTGGTTAGGGATCCATGTCAAGACAGGGACCCCTGCTAATATTATCCAATGGTGGCACTCATTTCCCACCTTGAGGCGCTGGAAACGCGACAAGTGGCACTCCCACCTGATGGAAAGCCATATCCAGCATGGGTGGATGATTTGTCGGCACCTCCAGGTTTTTGTAATCCCATCTTTTCCCCTTTAAATGGAACGGGGGATCCGCCACATCATCTGGCCCACTTCACCTCAAGGTGTGGGCCCATGTTAGGGACTCCAACGCAACATGAGGCTACCAAGATCCGATGTTTTATACAGACATTGGAGGGGCCTGCATTTGTATGGTACAACTAGTTCCCCCATCAGATCAGTAACCAGTTGGGAGGACCTCCGTAGGAAATTCCTTTAACAGTTCAGCTCCACCACACAGAAAATGAGCATCGCATACCTCTTCAAGTTCAAATAGAGGCCTGATGAGCATGTTGCAGACTTTATCAACCGGTGAAAAGGGATTACATAGTCCCTTGGCATGCCACTGACTCAAGAGCAATTACTTAGGATGTGTGTGGGAAATGTTAAGACGGAACTGGATCCCTATCTGATCACCAAGAACTACCCTAGAGGATTTTGAGAGTTCTATGATAAGGCCCAGTGCCTAAAAGAATCCATACAATAGGCCATCCAGGCACATTTGTTGCCCCATGTAATTCCTACAAGGGGGTAAATACCACATTTTTAGGATCTCTAACATCATGGTTAAGAGACAGAATATATAGTAACATACTATTTATCTAATAATGATATTTTGTACCATCAAATATAGGAAGAACCCTAAAATTCACTAAATATATATTATCCATCCTTAGTAGATGTTTGATCTATCAGAGAGAACCTCCTTTGATACAAATTTAAGTTCCCTGATCAGTGTAGGGTTATATAGAGGGGGAAGGGTGAATCCTTTATCACTTTCTTTTATGAATTATTCTTATAAAATCAACCTCTAAAACATGTTAGAGTTTGGATCCACTAAAATATATATCTCAAAATAAATTAATATGAAATAATATAATGTGAGAGACTATCACATGATATTTACAAGTTTTGGTACAAATTCCTACTCCTTTCCATGTTGGTTATCCCCCCCAACATGGATTCTTTTACTAACATATTTCAAGGATACAAGTGCATAGGAAAGAAATAGTTCTACACCCCAATAATGATTCCTCTCAAAACATTTTTATACACCCAAATAATATACCCATTTACCATATTTGGTAATACAATCCAACTATCCTTCTTGTATCCACTTCCTTCCCATCTAGTTATACATCCCATCCAAAAATATTGTTAGTAAATGGTTCTACACCCCAGCTAAAATCTATTCCTTCTATTCCAATCAAATGTAAAAATATATTTTTCTTATGATTTTCTTTATCTAGAAGTATGTTATACCACCTACATATATGTAAAATCCTAAAGATATTCGAAAACTATATTAGTATA
Organism: Viscum album; assembly: GCA_963277665.1. Taxonomy (NCBI): domain Eukaryota; kingdom Viridiplantae; phylum Streptophyta; class Magnoliopsida; order Santalales; family Viscaceae; genus Viscum; species Viscum album. The sequence continues at coordinate 2,028,990,723 of OY728123.1, read as the reverse complement.
TTTTCATATTAAAACTTCTTCCTGATCTTAGAAAGACTTCAAAAACTCAATATCACCTTATTAAACTTTATCCAAAAATTTACTATAGAAAAAGTTTGTATGATTAAGAATCATCTTTTATTCCATATATCTGATGGGTCATAGTCTATATCTGGTATGCCTCTATATTTTACTCCTCAAATTAATATGCATTAACATATTGTGATATATCTAAAACATGTTTGTTTGATTCTAATCAGTCATATTTTTATCTTTCTTATGAAGCTGGAATAGTTAGATACACCTAATTTTTCATCTTATGTAGCTCAACCTGATGAATCTTATTCCACTGAGTAGGTACTCAATAATAAATTCTCACTTAATTTATTCTTTCAGAAATGAACATGTTCCGATGAACCTTCTTGAAAGATCCTCTATCTGATGATCCTCCTTTAATAAATTAGTACCTTGTTTGGATCCTCACAATATAAATCCTTCATCACTTCCTTTCCTCTACATAAGTATAGCGTTCCACCCATAATCCTTCACCAATTTACATAGGCATTCTTCTTAAGTGAATAAGAGGGAACTTAGAAGTATTTTCCTACTCAATAAAATTCAAAATTTAGATGTCATACTTATTTTTGTTTTAAAACCTCTTAAATCTTCTAAAATATTCATGAATCTTCTTACAAACTCAATGTATGAATCATTATATGAACATTATAAAATTAGTTGTTAAGGAACTTCTTCAAAATTCTTTAACCTTGGCAAGACAAAAAAAATTAAACAAATATATTACCATCAACATTTTTATAGACATAAAAAACTTTATGTATTGCTTCTTAGAACTCTTTTTGACTAAAGTATATTCAATGTAATTTGAAATAACTCCTCTATCTAATGGTACATATTCAACATTACATTTTATATGAAATACCAAGATATATATATATTTTTTGATATTTATTCCCCTGGTTCCACTCTGTTAGGAACCTTCTATCAATTTTTATAAACATATCTTTATCTAATACAACTAAACTTCATCTCAAACTTTACACACCCTTTATTTCTTAAGGTGCCTCCATATGATGGAATTACTAATAATACATGTTTTTGTTTAATATTTTGTTGATATTAATTGATATCATGTTTCCACATTAATCATATTTGGATGATTTAATGGAAAAATGTATTTTGGGCTTGAATTTGGAAATTGCATTAAAATTCTATTTTACCATTTTAATATAACTTTGTATTTTTGTCAAAAAAATTTATGTGTGCCAAATTTTGACTTTCAATTTTATAGTTATATTAACCTCTAAATTGTATACATGTTTATCCATAACATGATAGCTGGATCTCATATTGGGGTGGGGGGCATAAAAGGGAATTAATGAAGGGCTTGACAGAATTAGGTAGACCAGACCCCACCTCACTAAAGCGGCCATAACATCTTCATTACTTCTTATATGTGGATGAAATTTTTATTAGAGTTAAAGGAATCAATTTAGATAATACTATTCAACTATAGATACCCTTGGTTCGAAAGGGAAGGTGATCAAAAATGCGGGTCCAGATGAAGTAATATTTGGAGACCAAGTGTCACATGCACCCTTTTTGTCATTTGAAATCCTAGCCCTCTAAAACTAGATTTAAATGATATTTTCCCTCTTTGGGTAGGTTGGTCAAGTATTTGGGAAAGTGTGTTTGATATTTTTAATCATGGAAACATCTAAATTTTTTTGGAATGATTAAGGATTTGTGTAAAGATCTCTTCCAAGAAGGCTCCCCTCTCCCACCTCTACTTTGTATTTATTTGTTCTCATTCTTGTACCTTGAATTTTTCTCCCATAAATCTTATATGTTATTCTATTTTCAAATTCATATTTTTATTCTTCATGCTATAATATATGAGTGGAGATGAGATTGGGTGTTTAACTTTCAAACCATCGCTTAGGAAAAACATCTCCACGATGACAACTTCACCCATAGAAGAGTGATTATGTTCATAGTTTATCAAATCCATACTCACTTCATTTGTTTATTTTGAATCCATAAAACTAATTTAACTTATAAATTTTTATAAATTAATTGTGTTTTATTTTATAAGAAACTCGATCAACTTTCACTTGATCACGAGGTCAGACTTGTTGAAATCGTATGAGTGAAACTTCAATCACCAGATCTAGCCAAATTGGGATAGAATTATTGGGTTAAAGTATTATAAACAAACTAAATTAATTCTAAAATACAGGGATTTTATGATTCCATAATTTTCCATTGACCATAATTTTGATTTTTGATCATAATCAAAGAAGGGTACTGTGATTAGATGTCCTGAAGTTAACCCGATGCTCATTTTTACAATATTTGTGGTCTTGTTAATTTTTTAGGGTTTGGGGATTGAAATATGAGTGGATAGAAATTTAATTATTTATAATAATATGGGATAATGATAGATGAATTATGACGGGAGTGGAATATATTGACTAAAACTTCTCATATTAGTGTTTTTAAATAAGTTGTTTCCTTGACTGTTCCTTCTTGTTTATTTTGTTTATTTTCTAAAAATAATCACAACCAAACCCCCCAGATATTATTATTTGTTTTCAATTATTTTTTTGGTTTCTTAAGCCTATTAAGGGTTTTTTAATTTACTTTTTCTTTAGGATAATGACCTAGGACAACCACTGAGGTACAGTTAGTTAAATCAAAAATATTTTTAGAGTATGCATGATAATGCTTATAAAATTGGAACTATTGTCGGGGAGGAAAGTGTTTTATTTAACCTCTTTCAAGAAAGTTATTTGGTATTTTTTCTTCCTTTGTTTCTTTTCTTATAATACATTTTCTTTTATAGTATTTCTTCCTTGTCTCTTCTTTTTCAGGCTATGAAACCTCATTTAATGATATTCGTATCCACAACTTTTCATTTCTCTCTTTTATATGGTTTCTCACATGATCATATCCTAAAGATCTCTTTAATATAAACCCTAAGATTGAATGCAACCTTAGGGATCGAATCAGATCATCTTAGTCTGTGGGAAGTGTAAAAATTTACCCAACTAGGAAACTCCTCTACTCTAGGAATTTTGAAATAGGAAACCCATCATAAACAAATATTAAACTAGACCTAATGGCTGAAAACAATAATAATGAACATATTTGTACCATTTGAGAGTTGGCTACACCAAATAATAACTATAAATCAACATGCATTGTATACCCAAAACTTGAATTAGTATTAAAATTAAAATATGTATTGATATACATACTTCCAAAATTTCATGGCCTCTATGGTGAGGATCCAAAGAAATATTTAATAAAATTCATTTTGATTTTCTCAACACTAAAACCAAGAAATGTCTCCGAAGATCAAATAAAATTAAGGGAATTCCCATTCTCACTTGATGAAACTGTGAAAGATTGGATGTATTACCTACATCATAAAGATTTTACATCATGGAATGATTTGAAAAATATTTTCTTGAAAATATTCTTTCAATCATCAAGGACAACAGAAATTTCAAAAGAGATCTCTAGAATCAATAAAACACAGGGAGAGTAAAAGTACGGGTACTCATAGTGGTTCAAGAAGTTATGTGCAATTTTTCCACATCCTCAAATCATTGAGAAACTATTTATCCAATACTTCTATGAAGTTCTCACTCCCATGGAGAGGATAATGGCGGATGTGACAGTAGGAGGTTCATTTGTTGGAAAATCCCTGATGGATTCTCGAGCATTGATCAACAAGATAGTACAAAACTCTCAATAATTTAGGGATCGAGGTACAATAGTAATAAGGGGATTACATCCTATATGTCCCTCTACTCTTGAGAATAATTTAACTAATTCTAAGTTGGATGAGTTAACCTCTATGGTGAGATAGATAGAATTGGCCCCAAAAGGTTTCCCCCTCCCACTCCAATTAAGCTTTGTGGAATTGGTACTGCATCAGACCATCAGCCAGATTGTTTCCCACAACTATAAGAGATAGATTATTGTGAAGTAGTGTTCTATGGGAGACCATTTCAACCAAAAAAATCACCCTCAAAAAACAAGTATGATTCCTTCACACCAACTTAAAATCAAGGATGGAAGTATCACTTGAATATAAGGTATGGATGTGAACAAAAAAAGGGATCCTTTTCAACAAAACTTCCAGCAGCCTCCACCTTACCAATATGGTTTTCAAAAACCCCAAAGGATATTTGAGGCCCAAGCATAAAAAATTTAAAAAAAATGGGATTCCCAAGAAAAGTTAAATTCTAACACTAATGATATTCTGAAACAAATTTTTCTTCATAAACAGAATGAGCTGAAGAGTCATGGAAAGAAGTTAAGGGACCTAAAGATGAAAATGTTCCAGATTTCCACCGCCATCCATGAAATGGTGAACATTAATTATAGAAACCTTCCCTCACAACCCACTGCTAATCCAACATGTAATGTTAGTGCCATCATATTTAGGAGTGGGAAGAAAACAAGTGATCAAATTTTTCCAAGTAGTCCACTGGGATTCACCCAACTAGATAAGATTACCGCATCATCACCTGTCATTGAGAAAACAAAGGAGAAAGGAAAAAATAAGATGAAAATTGATTATATTCCTTATAAACCCATTCCATTTTCCAATTTATTTGTGAAAAACCAAAATATGGTTAAAGAGGAAATGAAAAAAGGGATTTTATACACATTCAAGCATGTTGAGATAAACATCCCCATTATTAAGGCCATTAAATAAAACCAAAGGTATTCCAAATTCTTAAAATAACTTTCTACCAGAGAAATAGGGATCAAGGGAACTGAGAGGATAAATCTTGGAATGATCGTGTCAGCACTCATTACACCAAATAAAGTAATTACAACAAAGCGCAAGGATCCTGAAACATTCACCATCCCATGAACCATAGGGGAGTTACACTTTTCTGATGGTTTATGTGACTTAGGAGATTCCATAAATATGATGCATGACTATGTATAATATTATTTATAGGTTGGTGAGTTGAAAATGTTGAGAGTAGTGGTGTGGTTGGAAGATGGAGCTGCAACCTATCTAGTGGGAGTCCATGAGGATGCACTTGTTTGGGTAAGAGGCATGATCTTTCTAGCGGACTTCTATATTCTTAACATGGAAGATGATCATGTAAATTAACATGATCCCATTATCTTAGGTAGGCCATTCCTGAAACCTACTAAAACTATTATAAATGTCCATGAGGGTACACATTCCATGGAATTTTGAGATGATGTTGTGAAATTTAATGTTGTAGACTCCATGAAGTACCTTTCAGAGGGCAATTTTTATTTTTTTATCTCCCATTTTGAACCACCGTGAAAAAAACCCTTGGATTTTGATTGTTCTATTTTTAGGAAGATTATGAGTATTGGGTATAGTTTGATATCTAAGACCACTTTCAGACCTGTCCCTAATGCACAAACCTCTCTTGAATGTGATTTTGATGAGGACTCATATTCTGATTTTAATCATGTCCACTCTGATTATGACTTGGTTGATGAGTATGCTAATATATTTTATGCATTATTATATGATTTTGATAATTTCTATTTTGATACTAAAGTTAATTGTGAAAATATCAGTTTTTACTTCAATGTCTTCATACATAAATCACCCCCAATATTGAATCCCAAGATATTTAAACCAGATCTAAAATACTAATACTTGTTGAATGGTTGTAGATTAATTATTATAATTTCTAACAATATTACTTTTGAACATGATGAATTTTTTTTGAATCTTTTGAGAGAGAACATTAGGGAAGTTGGGTAGACCTTGGCTGACATATCAAGCATTAACCCCTCAATTTCATCTATAGGATTATTTTGGTGGATGTGGTTAAACTGATAAGCCATCCACAAAGGAGACTTAATCCAACTCTTCTAGAAGTTTTGAAAAAATAAGTTGAAAATTTTCATGATGAAGGTATCATTTATACAATTTTAGATTCCTAGTGGGGAATCCCTATCGAGGTTGTGCCTACGAAAATTGGTGTTACTGTTGTTATAAATTAGAGGGAGGATTTAGTTCCAATGAAGATGCAAAATAGTAGGCATGTGTGTATTGATTATAGGTAACTAAATCAAACCACTTGCAAGGACCATTTCCCCCTCCTAATTATTGATAAAATTCTTTAGAGACTTGTTGGGATGACACACTATTGTTTTTTGGGTGGATATTATAGTTTTTTTAAGTCCCCATTTCTCTGAAGGATCAAGATAAGACTACATTAACTTTTCCATTCGATACATTTTCCTACCAAAGGATGCCATTTGGACTCTACAAAACCTCAGGTACCTTCCAGAGATGCCTGGTGAGTATTTTTTTTGATTTTCTTTAGACATGCACGGAGGTATTTATGGATGATTTTATAGTATATGGATCCACATTTTATGAATGTCTCTTTAGTTTGGGAAAGGTGTTATATCATTGTATTGAGAATAATCTAGTCTTGAACATTGAAAATTGTCATTTTATGTTAGATCATGGAATTGTCTTAGGGCATGAAGTGTTAAAACTTGGATTAGAGGTTGATAGATCCATGGTATATATTATTTTATCCTTACCATATCCTTCATGTGTGTGTGATGTTAGATCTTTCATAGGACATGCAAGCTTTTATTGGCACTTCACAGAAGATTATAGAAATATTTCTCTTAATTTTTCATGATTACTACAAAAGGATTATGATTTTATGTTTGATAATTCATTTAGGGATTCCATTGATGATTAAAGAAGCGTCTGACCACCCCATCGATCATACAACCCCCATGGTGGGACATTCCATTTGAGGTTATGTGTGATGCTTCATACCTTATAGTTGGAGATATCTTATCACTGAATCTGGAGGGATGTTAAAACGTGATTTCATATGCTTATAGGAAATTGGATTCAACCCAATAAAACTAAAAAACCATAGAAAATGAGTTTCTATCCATAATATTTTCTTGGGATAAATTCTGATCATATTTATTCATCTCTAAAGTAGTTGTTTTTTTGACAATGCAGCTCTAAGGTACCTCTTGAAGAAGCCAGAAGCAATGCCAAGAATTATCTGATAGATGGTCCTTCTTCAAGAGTTCGATATAAAGATAAAGGAAAAGAAGGGTTCAGAAAACTTTTTTGTGGATCACATGGGTAGGATTACTCAAACACTAGAAGATAACATCTTGGACTAGGTACAACTTTGGGACACATTTCCGGATGAGCATATTTTTGAACTCTTTGGTATGCATAATTGGTATTCTGATTTGATGAACTACCTTATTGCCTCTAAAATTCCATCAAATTTAAAGAAACATAAAGTCCAAAAATTAAAGAGTGGGCCTAGGTTTCATGTGTGGAAGGATCCCTACTTATGGTGTATGTGTATTGATCAAGTTATTAAGAGGGGTGATCCTGATAATGAGTTTGAGTATGTTCTACATATTTTATAGAAATTTCATGTGGATGACACTTTGGACCCCAAATAATATCTAGTAAATTCTTATACTCTGAATTATATTGAACTGGATTATTTCATGATGCTCATGTGATATATATGTCATGCTCATATTGACAACTCAATGGTAATATTTCTAGGAGACATGTGATTCCTCAACAACACATATTATTCTAAAAGATTTTTAATATATGAGGAATTTATTTTTTCTGTACTTTTCCTTGTTCATTTTTTGTATATTTTGGTTGAAATTTATTATGTTAGCATGTGGGTGGAGGCCAAGGCTACCGGGACTAATGATTACCATGTTGTAGTCAATTGTCTCAAGCCATATATTTTTTGTAGGTTTAGATTACTGAAGGCTATAATCAGTGACCAAGGGACATATATTTTCAACAAAAAAATTTCTTCCCAACTTCGAAAGTATGGAGTGATACACAAAACTTCAACACCATACCTCACACAGACAAATAGCCAGATAGAGTTTTGAAATCTAAAGTTGAAATAAATTTTGATGAAAATTGTGCAGCTAAATAGGAAGGATTAGAGCAGGTGCTTGGAATATGCACTTTGAGATTATAGGATGACTGACAAGACTCCCATTACTATGTCCCCATTTTGGCATTTTCTGTGGGAAAGCCTATCATCTCCCCATGGAGGTCAAGCATTGGGCATATTGGGATGTAAAGAAATGAAAAATGAATTTATCCCAATATAGAGATCAAAGAAATCTACCAATGAAAGAGCATGACTATATTTTATTATCATCATATGAGAACTCAAATCTCTATAATAAAATATCAAAAGTATATCTTGATAAAATGATCCAAAAAAGGGAGTTTCTTATAGGATACAAAGTGCTTCTATATAGTTTGCGATTGAGGTTAACGCTAGGTAAGTTTCATTCTAGTTGGTTGGGACTTTATTTTTCATCTGATTTATTTCCTTATGGTGTAGTGGAGATAACTCTAGATGAAACAATAAGGATATTTACAGTCAATGGTCAGCATCTGAAGAAATACCTATAGGGATTACCAACACATGTAGTTGATATCATCACACTAAAAGAGCCCATCATCACTTGAAAACCTTAGGTTATCCCTTACCCTATAAATTTTATATTATTTGTCCAAATTTTAATTATAAATCTCATAGTAATTTTATCAATTCATAGATTCACATTAAGAAAACTGTAATATTTTATGTGTGGGGGAGGGGATGGCATTTTGGGTACATTCATTAGGATTTTTCCTTTTGAGTGTTTATTATTTTTATTGTTTCTAAAAAAATTCAAATAATAAAATAATAAAATAATTTCACATTCCCATTACATCCATGGAACTTCTTGAGATTTCATGTTTTAATTTTTAAACCTCATGGAAGGAATGCAGAGCATGGGTAAATTTTTATCTTTATTTGCTGATTTTTGTGAAAATTGAAGTTATTCAATGATATCTTTGATTGTGTCTTTATGGAGACTTTATATTTTTGACACCATTCATTTTGGGTCATTTATGGGAAAACTGTCTAATTTAGTCTCTACATTCACATCACACACAATCATGACATGTGATTTTCTCTTACCCAGTTGAAGGTATAGTCAGGGTATGTAATACTTTTCATCTTATAACATGTATCTCCATACATTCATTTCACTTATGATCATTTCCATTACTTTACCTTATTGACCTCTGTGTGTTCACCTAATATCTAACTGGTGTACACCCAAAGAAAAATGAAATATAAAAAATAAAAAATAAAAAAATAATCAATAAAGAGGAGAGTGAAGAAATGTACAACTTATGGGGATATTTAGGCTAGGAGCTCAAGGTTTGACTTCCAAGAATTATTAAATGATTGGGTTTTGGAATTTTATTACAAAGGATTTTGAACATGTTCAATAGAATAGAACATTGTAAGAAGAAAAGTTCTTCTTGAACTGAATATTATAGATAAAGGGTGGGGAGACAAGCTGGAAATGATTGGCACACACACATGAGGAATTTGTGGAACATATTGAACCATAAGATTTCATCACCTGATTAGTGTCAATGATATCATTTAATTTTGTCTTGATATAATTTTTGAGACAATTACTTCATTATTTTTTCAATTTGACTTATTTTTTGAGAATCTTTCTATGATCATATTGCCATCATGGATTGAGAAATTTCAACATATATTATTTTTTGGATTAAATGACATGAGGTTTTTCTCAAGAGTGAAAATGGGTAAGTGTGTTGGAGTTAAAAATACATGTTTCTATTGAATATTTTGTTCATATTAATTGATATAATTTTCCCACATTAATCTTATTTTGATGATTTAATCTAAAAATGTGTTTTGGACTAGAATTTCGAAATTATAATAAAATTTTGTTTTACCATTTTAATAAAACCTTTGTATTTTTTTGTCATATCATTTTATGTGTTCCAATTTTGACCTGAAATTTTATAGTGATATTAAAATAAAATTTTTTACATTTTCTATTCAGAACATTACATCTGGATCTCATATTTGGGGGGCCTAAAATGGGACTTAATGTAGGGAAGGAAAGAATTCGGCAGACTGGACATCACCTAACTAAAGTGGCCATAACTTCTTCATTACAAATTAGATGAGGCTGAAAATTTATGTGTATTTAAAGGACTAAATTTTTAAAATTTCATTAAACTAGAGTGACCCTTGGTTAGAAAGGGAATGTGGTAGAAAACATGGGTAATGAAGGATTAATTTTTGGAGACCAAATAACGATTGTACCCTTTTCAACATTTGAAACCCTATCCCTAAAAACTATATTTAAATGAGATTTTTAGTCTTTGTGAGGGTTTTTATTGGATTTGGTAAGGGTTTTATAAGATTTTGGATCCAGGAAACATTTAACACCTCTTGGAATAATTAAGTCTCTGTGCAAAGATCTCTTCCAATAAGGCTCTCCTCTCCCACCACTACATTGTCTTTATTGGTTTTCATGATTGTAAATTGAATTTTTCTCTAATAAATATTCTATGTTATTCAATTTTAATATTAATATTTTTATTCTTTGGGCTGGAATCTAATATTGGAGATGATATTGGGTGTTTCCCTTTCAATACATTGTTTATACAACATGTCTCCACGCTGACAACTTCACTCATGGAAGAGTGATTTCGTTCGTAGTTGATCTAATCCCTACTACATTAATTTATTTATTTTGAATCCATAAAAATAATTTAACTAATTATTATGATAAATTAATTGAGTTTTTCTCTAAGGAACACGATCGACTTTCACTTGACCGTGAGGTCGGACTAGTGTAAACCGTGAGTGAAACTTCAATCGCAAGATCCAATCAACATGGGATATAATTTTAGGGTTCAAGTATCATAAAAAAACTCTATTAATTCTCAAATCCAGGGAATACATTATTCCCTAATTTTCCATTGACTATAATTTTCCTTTTGGAACACAATTAAAGCAGGGTGTTGTAATTGGATGTCCCAAAGTTAACCTAGGGATTAGTTTTCTAATATTTTGTTGTCGTGTTAATTTACATAGGTTTTGGGGGTTGATAGGATTAGGGGATCACAATTTAATTAATTATAATCATATGGTATAATGATAAATTAATGGTTAATGGGATGAATTGGATTGACTATGTATTCTCATATTAATGTTTTTAAAGAATTTGTGTCCTTGGTTATTCTTTCTTGCTTGTTTGTTTTTTTTATTGTCCAAAAATCATCACAACCAAACCCACCAGATTTTTTAAAAAAATTCACTAATTTTCTTAATTTCATCAATCCTATTAAGGTTTGTTTAATTCACTTCCTCCCCAAGTGAATGACCTCGCTAAGCCACTGTGGTAAAAATAGTTAAATCTCAAATATTTTGAGAGCGTGCACGACAATGCTTATCAATTGAAATTCTATGTTCAATGTCATCAAAATAATCTATATTTTTGATATTTTTTGTTTCTTTGTAATGGATCATCATCCAATGAAACCTCATAGATTTCTCCATCTGGTGACCTGCACTAGTTATCACTGTCTAATAGAATTGGCATGTTATCCTCTATTTGATACATCTTCTAACTTTATACCTTAGGATTTTTACAGAGCCCATCTCAATATTTTAAAAAATATTATTTTTAATTTATAACTCAAATTCATATTTCTCTATTAAACTATAAAACAACTAGAATTTGTAACTCCAACTTTGTAACAAACTATATGACCATTGGAACTCCTTTGATTGAATAAATTTCTTTATTTAGTTTTCTTCCATCATATATTACTATGTTTATGTTCATCTGGTAAGCTTAATATATCTCCCTAACCAATGAACTAAATAGGTTTCCTCTTTTTGATCATTCCAAATCTGATCATGATAACTTTGATAATCAAACATCCGAAGGACTCAAATTCACAGATCAATCTCAATATAGTTGTATCTTCAGACTTTGTAACTCGGACTACATACATCCCCATTAATTCACATTGATTCTTTTCATCTAATAAAATTGTTAAACTTTATACAACCCATAGCTCAAGATTTATTTGGATAATAATTTCTAACCCTTAATAAAAATTCATACAAACTCATAAATGCTAACTTCTTACATATCTATACCTAGTAACATCATACATGATTCATCTGGTAATGTTATATTGGATACAATTATGTATTTATTTCCCGTTGAATGAATGTGTACAAATTCATATTGGATCAAGAGTGTTTTCATGATATTAGTAGCTTGAATATCAAAATAATATCTTCACCCATTAAGAATTTTTCATAATATATTTAAGTAAACTTTATTATACTCCATAAAAAAAGCTCCTCACACAACTCCAACAACATCCCTTCTCTCAAACTTCTACAAATTTATTAAGTAACTTCCACTTAAAACAAATATTTATATATTGAAAATAAATTCAACAAAAAATAACTTTAGAACAACAGTTTCCATAGAAGATAACATGTCAGAATCCATGAATAAATCATTATCCCAGAAAATGCATGATTACTGTGTGAGAGATAGTGGGTTGAAGGTTATTAGAAATTGACACTAGTTCAAGTGGTAGTATGTTAACGTTAGTTTCCTAAAACCAAATTCAATGTAATTTTTTATTACATATATTAATTTTTTTTGAATAGTAATGAAATTATTATCACATCATGATTCTTCTTCTACATGACATAGTATGTGATAATGTCCTAAGAGTAACTATCTTACAAAAAGGTAATTATAGTTCCCCACTATAATGATAACTATAAGTTCCATGACTATATTATTAAATATTCATTTTATAGCCATATGATATCATTTTAAAGGACATAAATGATATAGACTATTAGGGGTGAATACTTATATGAATTTGAAGAACTTTCTCATGGTGTACACCCTTGGTAATTTATTGTGTAAGAGATTGTGAGAACATGATCTGTTTATAGGAAATCCACATTTATATATGCCATTAGAAGTTCTTATCTATATAAATTAGTATTTATACATATAATTTAAGATTATTTTTAGTGTATATAACTATTCATGTACTTTGATGTATTAATGAAAACCTTAATGGCATATTTGTATGCTGAATTAGGATAAAATGGGTGCATCATGAGTGACATTGCATTGGGGAATATTGTGAAATGTTTTCTATTTTTTTAATTAAAGTTGATATCCGAAGCCCTTTGATGGGATATAAAAACCTATATAAATCCATGGTCATGGTATTTTTTGGGTAGGTTCTTTTCTGAAAATATAAAGAAAGAGACATAGAACACATAGGTTGATGAAACCAATATGCAACATATTCGATTAGAGATATAATTCTAAAGAGATTATATTATACAATAAACATTTGTATGAGATTTTATATTGTTACAAAAGTAACTTATTTCAATATGGGTGCCTTGTCATAGTTGTAAGGACCCGACCATAAACATTACATAACCTTGAGTTTTAATTCAAAAATTCATTCTATTACAATTGAGGATCTTTTCAGGTATATATTTTTGTAGAATTAGGTCATAAATCTTGCATAACAAAGGAATATAATACAAAGTGGATACTTTCTATCAGTATACATTTTCCCCAATATAAAAATTTGAAAACAAAACATGATTTATTTTCATGAAAACGTATCATTACTCTCCAATTTCCCTCTTACATTCCTTTAACCATACTTATCCTAGGGAAAACATTTTTAAACTCATAATGAGCACAAAACTATCAGTAAGGGACATAGAAAGAAATAATGAAATCATTACTCCATAAATACTTATAAAAAATTGACCTTTTAAAAATAAACATTGGGATCAAAATAAACATTTTCTTACCAAATAAATCACCTTTTTCACCCAATGATTTCCCTAAAACATTTAACAATAAATCTTAAATTAAATATAAAATCTTTATAGGTTTCATTGAAAACATGGTAAACTCAAGAATATTTTTTACAAATCTAAGTAATATGTAATTTCCCCTAAACATAAACTTAATAACTTACCTTTTTAAAACATGAGATTTCTATAAAAAACATAGAAAGAATAATAAAATATATAGGTAACCTGTGGACTTATTCTATTATCACAATTACTTATGAGGTAACCCCCATGACTACTATGAAATTATTGTCATGATTATACTTGACATAAACTCTGTGATTATACTCAGAGTAACAATAAATGTTAATCTTGGAATATACATCATATTAAACTTCCAACATAACCAATGAACTTGAGGTATATCGTAGAACCACACATATTTGGTTTATAACATATCCACCCACCATCATAAAAAATTCCCAATAACCATAATAGAATCCTAAAATATGAATTCTTTCTCATAAAAACATTCCTTGAAGAAAATGAATTATTTTAAAATAATATCAATAACATACAAATGAAAAAAGTTTTCCCTGAAAATAATAGTTTAATAATGTAAAGGAATCTTCAAAAAATTAAGGCATAATAAAGGTGTGAAAATCCTCTAATTCCATATTAGTTTAAAATCATTCCTTTTTTAATTTTTAAAAAATAAACTTTAAAATAGGATTTTAAAAAGTAAGTCGGTTACCTCGAGCGTGACACATCATGTGAGTTATTTGGATTCATGAATAATCAAAATTTGTTAATTATTGACTTTATTTGAGATTTTTTTTTAATTTTATTATTCTTTTTACATCACTTATTGCCATGTTAAAATAAATAAATAATTATTTTAGTCTACGTCATATGTTTTGATGATATTTGGTTCATAAGTCCAAAATGACTTCGGTCGGTTGACTATGGTCAAAGTGATCTTTATTCCATCATATATAGAACAATAATAATGAAATAATTATCATTTTTATAAATCTATTATACTTTTAAATTCAACCATTGCATATGGTTATGAAAAATTAACTACGTTACAATCATGGAGACTGTTGGTCGTACGTACACCTGAGTAATGTTTCTTTTTTTCAAAGGACATTATAGAAAGAAGGTAAGTATTATTTATATTAAAAGAATGATAATAATATAATATATCTAATATTAATTATTTAAATTTAATTATATATGATATCCATGTGATTAGGTGATGAAAAATTTATTATATCACTTTGTGGAGGTGGTAGTCCACAAGAACGCTCGAACATCGTTATCATTTTCTTGTGCATAGAATGGTGACAAATTAAATGATAAATTATATTATTATAATGATAAAAATTTCATGAATATAATATATAACCATTAATACCATCATTATAACTAGTATTGAGGGATGGTGAGTGAAAATGAATTGCATCGGTTGGTGAGGCAGTAGTCCACCGTACACATAGACAATGAACTATTTTCACATTTGATGGCAGTGGAGATATATATGGGTCATCCCAAAAAAATAATAAAATATCAGTATATGTAGGATAATATATTTATTATTTTATCATGGTTTAATTCTTTAATGAGGCATAAGAGGAAACAAAACTAAAATGTGTAGTTGAAAACAATACCTCTTATTTAAAAAACCTCATTTGTTTAACACCTTAAGCCCTATAAGTTTGGTGTTATGAAAAAAACCAAAATAATGTGTGGAGGGATTATATTTTAGGATTTCGTAAGGTATTAAAAGAAAAAATGGGGTTTTATGTGTTCATAAATGAGAATAAGAGGATCCCTTTAAAAAAAGAGGTGAGGGGAACTCTTGACATTTCTCAAAATAAAAAATTAATATAAGATAATATTTAATATAAAATGCATCCGAACTTATTAATTTGTAATTTTATATTAATATTGGTCTAAATAACCTCATCAAATAAAATTTAGATTACTTTATATTATATTTATTCCCTTATATTTTGGGTTTAACCCTTACGTAACCCCTTAACTCTTACCATGACAACATGGATTTTTACTCTTAGGGTTCATATAGTTACTATTATATGAAAAAAGATCCATAAATAGAACATGGTTTATATTTTAATCCTTATAATAATAAATTTAACTAATTTAATATTTCTTTTTAATTTTATATCATTATATAAAAAAATATTTATTATAAAATATCTATAATGTCAATTTTTAGAACTATTAATTACTTTGACATTAATAATATCAAGCTAACACCTATAATTTAAAAAAATATTTTATTATGTATATAATATGTCAATTAATTCTATAAAATAATTTTATCACATTAATTATCTCAAATTAAATTTATTTTATTATTTTTAATATCATTTATTTGACAATTTCATTAATTGAATAATTACTGCATGAGTGATGTGGGAACATTTAAGGTAACTATTACTTCATTAAAAAATTAAAATAAATTAACATTATGAATATAAATCTTATGTATTTCAAAAACATATTTATAGTAGAACATATCCTCTAGATAACACGATATTAAAAATATTACACTTATTTAAAACAAGAGTGTGACATGCTTGACATTTATTTAAATAAAATACATATAGATAATAATCTTATCCAAGTGGACCCAAAAGGTCATAAGATAAAAATTAGGATGATTATGGTTGAGATATAATTATACAAAAAATAATAATTTTGTGTTAAGGTAATTTTATAGCCTTTACCATTTTATTTTTAAAATTTTAATCACCCAATCTACCCATTGCCTTGATAAAAAAAGTTACTAAGTTTACTACTCATATTGACCAAAAATAAAAGATAATTATTTAATTAATTTAAACCCACTAATTCCAAATATAAAATATATTTTTTAAACATTCAAAAATAAAAATTTTCAGAATAAAATTTTAAAATTAAATGGATAAAACACATGAAAAGTATTTTTTCATAAAAATGCCCTGTAAAAATGTTTTTATACTAAATTCAAGTATAAAATCAATTTAAGAAGTCATAATTGGATTATTTAAAATAAAATTGAAGTAATTAAAATTTAAAACTAATCCAAAACATAATTTTATCTTGTAAACAAATTACATTTTTCAATTAAAATCATTATTTTTCACTATTTGTGGAAAAATCAATATTTTCATAAAATTCTCAAAAAAATCATTCTAAAATTATATAGAAATTATGAATTAAAAAATGAAATTAAATTTTCTATATTAAAATTATATAATTTTAAAATCAATATTTTAGTAATAACTTTATAAGAAATCAGTTTAATAAAACTATTCACTTTTTATTTTTTATGAATTAATTTATATATTTATAACGAATATAACATTTTAATTAAAGAATATAAAAATAATTTATTATATTAGTACCTTGGTTGTTAAATCCTCCCCACCCTTTTTCAATTGTTTCCTCATAATTTTATGTACTTACTAACAAGTTGGTTTATCTTTCCCTCATAGAATTTTCAGATTCCCACGTTGCTTCTTCAACCATACGATTTCTTCGCAAAAACTTAAACTATTAAATTAACTTGTTCTGCAATACTTTATCTATATGGTCAAGAATATAAATAGGGTTTTCCACAAAAGAAAGGTTATATTGCAATTGAACAACCTCAGGGATCAAAACATAAAATGAATATGGAACATATTTCCTTAGCATTGAAACATGAAATATTTGTGTCCTTTGGATAAAATTAGAGGTAAGGCCACTCGGTAGGAAAATAATCCAAATTTCTCCATGATTTCATATTCTTCAATGAACTATGGAATTAACTTTATTTGTTTAAAAAAAACATAACACTTTTTATGGAGATATTTTTTGAAAAACATGATCACCTACCATGAATGAATGATCTTTCATCCTGTTATTCAGAAAACATTTCTGTATACTCAAAGCTATCCTCATATGTTGCTAAATAATTTTTAACTTCTCATACAATTACTCTAATAATTATGCTCCCATAAACATCCTTTCACCTACTTTATTCCAAAATTCTGGAGTCCAACCCCACTTTTAATATAATGCCTCAAAAAGTTTCATCTATATACTAGAATGAAAATTGTTATTATAAGAAAATTAAAATAAATAAAGATGTGGATCTCTGATTCCCTTTAAATCTATTGAACAAGCACGAATAAATTATTATATGTTTGTAATTATTCATTCTGATTCTCAATTATTCTGATAATGAATAAATATGCTAAAATTTAATTTAGTGCCCAATGACTTTTGAAGGCCTTTCCAAAAATTAGAAGTGAATATGGGATCACAGTTAGATAAAATGGAAAGAGTAATTACATTTAACCTGAATATCTAAATAATATATAATTAATAAATTTTATATAGTGATAAAGTATTTCTAATTGGAAGGAAATGTGCAGATTTAGTAAATCAGTCAACAATAACCCAAACTACATTATTACCTCGGGAAGTCTTTAGCTTCCCCCCAAAATCTATGGATATATTTTCCTATTTCCACTTTGGCACTGGAAAATAATGAAGCACCCAATTTGGTAATTTTCATTATAATTTAACCTATTTACAAGTAAAAAATTCAAGGTAAATCGAGTAATATTTCTTTTCATTCCATCCCACCAGTAATACCCCCGAAGGTCCCTATACATCTTAGTGCTACTTGGATGAATAGAAAACAGGTGACTATGAGCTTAATTTAACAACTCCCTCTTCAATTGGGAATCAATAGGCACACATAATCTCTTTCCAAACCCCAAACCACATTCTTTATCAATATTAAACTCATACAACTTACCATTTTTATTCAATTCTACCTTTTCCTGTAACCCATATTCTTCCTTCTAAGCATGATTAATTCTATCAAACAGAAAAGATTTCACTTATTCCTAAAAAATAGAGAAATTTCCTACACCCACAACATCTAATCGAAAATTTATTAAATCATTAACCAAAGGGTCATGTTCAAAACATAACATGGTCAATGATGTATAATTATTTTTACTGATGGCCTCGAAAACTTAGTTTTCTTTTCCAGGATGGTAAATATTCTTGTGATCATAATACTTTATCAGTTCCATTCATATTCTTTTCCCATGTTCAACTCTTTTTGAGCGAATATATGCTTAAAAATTTTATGGTCAGTATATATTTCACACTTAGATCCATAAAAATGATGCCTCCAAATTTTAAATGAA
Organism: Viscum album; assembly: GCA_963277665.1. Classification (NCBI taxonomy): domain Eukaryota; kingdom Viridiplantae; phylum Streptophyta; class Magnoliopsida; order Santalales; family Viscaceae; genus Viscum; species Viscum album. Next base: position 2,028,971,744 of record OY728123.1, on the reverse strand, counting down.
AAAACCACATATTCTAATTCCAAATAATGTATAAGACAATTTAACTCTGGAGATTTAAGATACCATTATGTATAAGCAATTCCTTGATCATTTTACATTAGAATGAAAACTAGTCCCTTCAGTGAATCATCATTGTAGATGAAAAAAATCACCAATTCTTAAGGTTTGGTAAAAAACTATAGCATTCAAGAATCTTCTTTTTAATTCTTAAAAAAAATTATCACATTATTTTTTCTAGAAAAATTTAACTCCTTTTTATGTTAACTTAGTGGACTAGATAACCATGCAATGTTTTCAAAAAACCTTTGGTAATAACCATTTAATATAAGAAAACTTTAAACATAAATAAAATTTTTAGGTATTGGCTATTCATCAACCACTTTCGTTTGGTCAGGACAAATTGTCTTACCATATTTATTTACAATGTACCCAAAGAAAGGAATCTGTTGTAACCAAAAATCACATTTTCTAAATTTTCCATATAATATATTTTCTTTAAGGGTATGTAGAAAAATACTTATATGTTTTTCATGATCCTCCTATAATATTGAATAAACCAAAATTTCTTTAATAAAAACAACCTCAAAATTAACCAAATATTCTCATAATACTCTATTCATAAGATCCATAAATACAATAGGGGTAATTTTTAAACCCAAAGGGAATAACTACAAATTCATAATTCCCATATCTAGTTTGGAATATTGTTTTTGGAATATTACCCACCTTCACCATTAGCTGATGGTACTTATATCTCATGGCATCCTTTAAAAATATGGATCTCCCTAGAGTTGATCAAACAAGTCAACGATACTAGGAAAAAGATACTTATTATTAATAGTAATGCTATTAAAAGATATATAATCAATGAAAAGCCTTGTAGAACCATCTTACTTTTTAAAAAATAAATTAGGATCACCCCATAGAGAAGTTTTATGATAAATGAATCTTTTTTCAAGAAACTCATGCATCTTTTTTTTCAATTCTATAAGTTCTACAAGATCTATTTGATAAGGGGATTTGGAAATTATATTAGCATCATGAACTAAGACAATAATAAATCCAGAACCTCGAAATAGTATAAAAATAGGAACCACACCATTAAAAACGGCCTGGTGTTCATTTACCACAGGAATATCATTAATTTGACTAGATCCCTTATTTTCAAAAATACGTTATAGATAACTTTCATTTATTTCTTTTAACAATTTCTCAGCTTCATGATATTTTATCAATGGTATGGTTTTATTCGTGTATAAAAACTAAAACACTTTCTGAAAATAAACTTGTTTATCTATATAATTTATCTTATCATTGTAAAAATAAATCCAATCTATACCCATAATAACATAAAACTATACTAGGGTAAATGCAACAAGGTTTGTTGGTAAATTATTTCGAGAGACAATGTCATGAAGATTCTTATAATTTATTTTTCCTTAAAACTTTCCTTTACTATTTTTAATATAATTTGTAGTTTTATTTCTTGAGGTGTAATTTCTAATTTACGAGTAAATTTATCATATATGAAAGAATGTATATACTCCGAATCGAGAAATATATTATCCTAATCGGAATAAATAAACCATGTACCTTATACCACTTCGTTGGATGGAACAACATCTACTAAATTAGTTGAAAAGGATTTCACCATGCCTTTATGCATATAGTCTTGCTACTTCCCATTATTTGGGTCATTTTTTTTGTGTAAGTATGTGCATAATTCCCCATCTAACCATATTTAAAACACATTACTGTCTTCTTATCAAGATTGAACTTACCACTACCAAGATATTTTTCTATGTAATCACTGGTCTTATATCTAAAATTACCATATTAGAAGCACATTCTTGATTTTAAAAGAAATTCCACTTGATTCTTTTTACCACACTTTCCACAAATTTGAATCTTTATTTTCATAACTCTATATTTATTTGATTGATTATTAACCATTTCCTTCCATTTGAAACAATTATTCTATTTGTTTTCATGAAATACGCAATCATTGGAAAACTCCATTTGTACCCTCCTAGCACAAAAAAAAGTTTTTCATAACTTTTAAATTCACAATAAGCCAATGAACATTGATATCTTGGCTTTAATCCTGAGTAAAAATGATGGATTTTACTATCATGATCCCAGATAAACTCTAGAGCATACCTTACCAATCAAGTGTAGTTTTCTTCATATGTGGGCATTCAATATTACTCATTTTGTTTCAATTCTTTGAATTTATTTTTCAACCTAAGTCAAAATACCTTAGAAAAATATTTCTCAAGGAAAATATTCTTAAATTCATCCCATTCCAAGGAATCAACCTCTTATCTTTCTATGATATTCAGGACCAATTTCTAGCACTGGCCGACATCACCTTCAAAATGATAAATTGAATGTAAAACATTTTAATTATTTAAACACACCATGACATCAAAAATATTTTATAGGTATTTAATTGACCCCTCCACTACCACTGTGTCAGAAGATTCACTAAATATAAGATGATGTTGGCTTATAAAATGTTCCACTATCATTATCTTCCATTGAGTTAGTTTTGGATGATCTCTTTTGTGGATTACACTGCTATATCTAACCTATGTCAATCAATAAAATACCTCCATAAACTACTCAGATATAATTCCAACCATTATAGGTTCATATTCTGAGGAACATTGTCCTTTTTGTGCCTTCCAACATTAGCTTCCTTATTTTCTACATGGAAAATCATTCTTAACCGACATAGTTTAGATGAATCAACATGGTAATCTTCAAATTCTATATCATTTCAACTTAAAAACTAAATTAAAACCTTTTTAAGGATATTATAACAGTATCCTAACCTATATATGTATCTAAAAATTTCTATGATACCAATTGTAAGGACCTAATCTTAATCATTACATACTCTAGATTTTTAAGCTGAAAATTTATTCTATTATATTTTAAGATCCTTTAAGGTTTATATTTTTAGAAAATTAGGTAGTAACTCATAAATAAAAAATATATATAATAAAAAGTTAATTCTTATGATCCTTATCAATTTTTCCCTAGATATAAATCTTTTAAAACAAAACATGATGTCTTTTCCTGAAACATTTCACAACTTTTAACTTGTCCTCTTCCTTTACACTACCCATAATTATCCATATGAATATCATTTTAAAACATGGTATGAGAAAACAATCTCAGAAATAAACATAAAAAATGAAATAAATCATTAGATGATAAATACTTAAAAAAAAATCACTTTTTCAAAATAAACATTGGGCTTTAAATAAACATTTGCGTACCCAAGAAATCTCCATTTATTACCAAATCTATCCATAACACATTTCATAAGGAATACTAAAGTCAAAATAAAATCCATATAGGTTTATTTGAAAACATGATATACTCATGAATGTTTTTTTTTCACAAAGATAGGTAACATATACTTTCCTTTGAACATAAACTCCATAACTTACCTTGTGAGAACATGAGATTTCAGTAAAAAACATAGCAACAATAATAAAAAATACTAGTAACTTGGGTAATTATTTTCTTATCATACTTACTTATAATTTAACAATAACAACTACCATTAAATAAACCTCAAGGTTATACTTGACATAACCCTATAGCTATACTTGGAGTAACCATCACAGTTACACTTGGAATAATCATCATGGTCAACTTCCAACATACTCGATTTATTTGAGGGATATAATAGAACCATCAGTATTTGTATTATAATTTAACCACCCATAATCATAAAAAATTTCCAATATCCATAACATAATCATAAAACATGAATTATTGAATCATAAAAACATTCCTTGAGGAAAATCACTGATTTTAAAATAATACTACACACATACAAAGGAAATTTTTTATTTCAAAATAAACATGTAATATTGTAAAGTTATATTCAAAAAATTAATCTATCATGAAGTTGGGAAAATACAAACATGATTTATATGTTAAAAAACATTCCTTTTTGACTTTTGTAAAAAGAAAAATAAAAAGAGGATTTTTAAAAGAAAGTCTCTTACTTATAGTATGACACATCATGTAAGCTATTTGTTTTCATTAATAATAAACATATGTTAATTATTTAATTGATTTTATAACATTTAAAAAGTTTATTGTTCCTTTTATACCAGTTATTCCCATATTATAATAATTACTTAACTATTTAAGTTCACGTCAGATGTTTTGATGATATTCTACTCATAACTCCAAAATGACATCGGTCGGTTGACTATTGTTAAAGAGTTCATTATTCCATCCTCATAAAAATAATAATAATTAAATAATTATAATATTTATACAGAAATTATACATTTAAATTCAACCATTGAATATCATTATGAAAAACAAAAAAGGTTAGAATCATCGATATGGTAGCCCGTATGTACTCATGAGTAACGTTTCCATTTTTCAATGATCATTATGAAAATAAAGTATTATTTTATCTTTATATAATGTTAATAATATCATATATATCATATTACTTCTTTATATATAATTATATATATGATCCAAGTTATGATAAAAGAATCGCATCGCTTTGTGGAGGTGGTAGTCCACATGTAAGCATGAACGACATTGTCATTTTATGTGTATGGAATGGTAAGAATATAAATTATAAATTATATTTTTATAATATAAATATGTCATTAATATCACTAATATCATATATAAACATTAATTTCATTATTGTAAAATTTTTTGAGAGACTGTGATAGAAAACAAATTACATTATTTCGTGAAGGGGTAGTCCACCATACACACGGATGATGAATTATTTTCCCATTTAAAGGAACATGAGATAAATATTGGTCATGAGAAAAATATAATAACATATATGTATATATAGGATATTAGATTTATTATTTTATCATGGTTTAATAATATTTTAAGGAGGTGGAATTAGAAATAAAATTAAAATGTGTAGTTGAAAACTTTATCTCTTATTCGAAAACCTCATTTGTTTAACACCTTAAGCCCTATAAGTTTGGTATTATTCCTAAAAAACTGTCATAACGTGGGTAGGGACTCTAGGAAGGTATTTGGGTATTTATTTTCTGAACCTAAAGGGTTTTTATGTTTGTATAAATGAGAATAAGAGGTTCCCATTTATAAGAGAGGGGAGGAACACTCTTAGCATTCCTCAAAATAATAAATTAATATAAATTAAAATTTAATACTAAATGAATCCAAACATATTAATTTCAAATATAAGATGAATATTGGTTTACATAACCACATAAAATAAAATTTAGATATATTTTGTCTATATTTTTACTATAATATTTTGGTTTTAACACATATTTAACCCCTTTAACTCTTACCTTTACAACATGGATATTTACTATTTGAGGGTTAATATAGTTACTATAAAATGAAAAATGATCCATAAATGGACCATTATAGGCATTTTATACCATCTAATAATCACTTAAATTAATTTAATATTTTTATGAATTTTATATCATTAAATAAAACAATATTTATTATAAAATATCAATAATGTCAATTTTTTACAATTCTTTACTTTAAATTTAATAATATCAAGATAACACTTGTAATTAAAAAACAATTTAATTATGTACCTATCATGTCAAGTTAATATATAAATTTTTTTTATCAAATTAATTGTATCAAATAATAATTATTTTTTATATTTGTAATATCATTTATTTGATATTTCCTTTAATTGAATAATTACTACATCAGTGTTTTGTAAGATTTTATGGTAATTATTACATACTTAAAAATTAAAAACAATATAAGATTATGAATATAATTTTTTTTTATTTTCAAATAATATTTATAGTAGAAAATATCTTATGTATAACACCATATTAAAATATTACACTTATTTAAAATAAGAGTGTGATAAGTTTGACATTTCATTAAATAAAATATTATAAAATTCATAATCTAATCCAAGTTCCCCAAAAAGGTCATAAATTTGACACTTGGATTATTATGGTCTATATATAATCATAAAATAAAATTTAATAAAGTTTTAATGGTAATTTTATAGTCATTATCATTTTATTTTTAACATTTAAATACCCAATTTACCATTTTCTATGGTAACAAAATTTACTAAGTGTACTATTCATATTTATCAAAATCAAAAGGGAATTATTTAGTTAATCTAAACCCAAAAATTCCAAATAATAATTTTTGTTAAAATTCAAAACCCATAAGTTTAACAATTTAATTTTAAAAATAAAATGGGGAAAACAATGAAAACCCGTTTTTTGGAAAAATGCCCTTTAGAAATATTTTTATACCAAATTCAAGTATAAAACCCATTAAAAAAATAATTTTATTATTTTAAATAAAATTTAACTAATGAAAATATAAATCTAATCCAATACATAATTTTACTTTGTAAATAAAATAAATTTTTCAAAAAAAATTAGTATTTTACCCATTCATTAAATATAAATATTTTTAGAAAATTCTAAAACAATTATTTCTAAATTTATTTTGACATGCTGAATAAAGAAATGATAATAATTTTATCCTATTAAAATTATATAATTTTAAAATTAATATTTTATGTGTAAAATAATTAGAAATGAGTTTAATAAAACTATTTCCTTTTTGATTTTTAAGATTTACTTCATATATTTATAATGAATTTAAAAATTTAAGTCCAGAATATGAAAAAAAAATTATTCTGTTAAATCCATGGTTGATATAGTAGTACTAGATTCTAAATTTTGGCGTTAGGTGGTTCCTGCTAATTCCACTGAGAAGTGGGCCTAGAAGGTCACACACTAAGTACAACTAAAATCCTAGTTAAATTATACTTTTTTTAATTTAACCAGGTGGAATAAATATTATCCCCACTTTTTGGTTTAATAAACATCCAAGGTGGGTTAATCTCAAATATTTTATCACGGTTTATTCAAAAGAATAAATATGTGAGTTAAATAAAAAAATATTTATTCACCACAATTAGTGATTATAATATTTATTATATTTATCAACAACTAATGCAAAAATATTTATTTATTAAATAAATATTCATTATTCCAGGTTCTTTAAATATCAATGAGGTTGGATGGATAAAAATTTAATGGTTCGAATAGAAAAGATATATTAAATATCAAATAAATAAATATTAATTTATTTATTTAAAAAAGGCTATTTATTTATCCTTGTGTATTTTCGATGTAAAAGGAAGTGATAATATTATTTATATTATTATTAGTCATGGGATTCTCTAAAAACTAGGAATTTTCTAAAGTCCTATGTTCAATTTCCAAAGCTATCTTAGCTTTATAAATACTAATTTATATCACTTTTTAGGGTTATCCACTTGTTGTCCAAAACAAACCTAAAGATAATTCTCTCAAACTATAGAGAGATTCCTCTCAAGAACATGCTCAAGAAGAGGAGTTTCAATCCTCTGCCACACTCTCAAGCAATTAATATATCCTTATCAATCCTTCATCCACACATAGATTCTTCCTCTTACCAATGATGAATTATGAAAGTGATAAAAATTGACTACGCTAGAACCCAATGATTCTACACCGAATTTCTGAGATTTTGGACCACATGTGGATCATGTATATACGGATTCATCCCTTGGATCTATTGACGCTCCTATCGTCACAGAATCTAAAGATCGGAAAAGGGAATATCTGAGCTCAAAGTGATTCATCCTTTGAAGAAAACATCAAAAATTGACAAAGGCAGGAAGAAAGGATCAACAACAACTGCACCGCGCAAGTTATATCACTGTCGTGCAAGTACACTTGCGCGACGCTCTTGGTCGCGCAAGTGACTTGTGCGACCTAAGTGGTAACCGCCCGGTAACCGCCCGAGGTCTTCTCCTGCCTATAAATAGACCCTGTGGGCCCCCCATTCGAGAGGATCTTTTTTTAGAAACTCGTATTGAAGATACTGACGCCCAAGTCTCTTCTCAAAGCTTCCGGAACACTTCTAAGGTAATTTATTACCTAGAACGGAAGATCTAAAGAGAGGGAGGAAGGCCTAAGTGTTGAAACTCATCAACACTTGCGCGCCTGAATGGCCAGCCCTTAAGGGAACTGGTCACACTTGCGCGTCGCCTTATTCCTTCAATATAATTTGCGCGTCCCTTATCTGGAAGAACCTCAAGGGGATTCTAAATGGTTTAATAAAGAGTCGCTCAAGTATTTCAATTCTGATTGAAAATCGAGCAAGTACACCATGTGTCGCGCAAGGTATACCTGCGCGACCAATACTTGCGCGCCCACGCAAGACTTGCGTGCCTTTCAAGACTTGCGCGCCCCTACCTTTCTGGGTGCCCATCTTGCCCATTTTTTCCTCTTAAGCCATTTCACCTTTTTTATTCAAGATTCAGTCTTCAAGATACTCTTCAAAGCCATTTATGGCATGATTTCTTGATTTGACTTCCTTATCTGAAAGGAATTCGGTGGAATATCTCTCAAAACCTAGTGATTTATACATCTTTATGTCACCAAAGATTGAGAGTTCGTTCATTCAACCTCATCCTTTAAGATGAGATAATCCTTAACCCGGGTCTCCTTTTCAGGAATAATCCCCAGTTATAAGTCCTTTAATCTGGGCATCCTCCTCAGGAGTAAGCCCCAAACCTTAATCCCTAACCTGGGTCTCCTTTTTAGGAGTAAGTCCCAGTCATAATCTTGGGCTTCCTTTTCAGGAGTAAGCCCCAAGTCCCCTAATATGGGCCTCCTTTTTAGGATTAAGTCCCAGTCATAATCTTGGGTTTCCTTTTCAGGAGTAAACCCCAAGCCCCTTAAATTTCTCTTAACCAGTCCTAAATTACGTTTGATATGGGGTTCCTTCTCAGGAGTAAAACCCAATTATCAATCCTCTCCTAATTTGGGTTTCCTTTTCAGGAATAAGTCCCAAGTTAGAGTATTCAAATCTCCATAAAGCACATATACCTTTATGGACCCTGTTCCTGGATTTTCTCCCTAAAAGTAAATCCTAAACCTTCATCTATTTGGGTAGTCATACATACATAAGCCCCAAACAATTTCTTATGATTGCATCTTTCATGGCACAATTGTCTAATTTTTACTAATACCTCTTGTTTCTCACACCGAGCATGACTCACGTGAGATTAGAGTGTAAAAGTAATTATGAAATTCTTCTTTGAGCCATCAATCATAAACGTCATACTCCATTACTCGAACTACGTGGGTTCTGATTCCTTTTCCAAAACAAAGGATACGTAGGTATCCCATTTATGGGTTCGATCCCAACTTTGAAATAATCCTTGTCCTTCTGAATGACGATAAACTTCAAGTGCCCCACTGAGTGGCTTTAAAACCAGCCTGGTCATCATAATGACCAAGAGACTTTTATATAAATGTTTTGAAGGATACCATTGACCAAGAATCTCTAAACAGATATAGATGATTCTTTATTGATGAAGAACCTCGAATACATCTAAAAGATTCTCTAAATTTCTTGCATATTTAGTCATTGATTGTTAAAACTAAAGGAAAGCTCATTTTATATTTGGTAATGTAATAAGGATTCACGAACATAACTTAAATTTATAAAGAGAGTCCCGGAGTAGACAATAATTCCCCTCAAAAAGGTGTGATGAGTCCGACCTCCCATCCTCTCGACCAATGAAAATTCCTAAGCCTCATTAGTCCACAAGCTAATGAGCGCCTACCTTTGGAAAGTAGGTCCAAACGGATGTGGAATCATTGGATGTTTCCGGTTCTACGAACAAACCCGCTAGAAACCGATCGGAACGTTTGAATCTCCCGTCCAGGAGGTCATCCCCGAAATCCGTGCGAAACAAAAAATGGTAAACCCGACGTGAATCCTTAACCAAGTTAAAGTGATGTTCTTCTTATTTGTTAGGCCCCTTGGGCCAAAAAATCAATCACTGACATGTGCTCATCCAAAAGATGCAGTGGCCAGATTCATCTTGATTATGTCTGTTATATGGAACAGGCACTCTTTTCTCAAGATCTTTTGCAAAATGGATTTTTTTAAATTCACCCCTGTGAATACTGCTGCTTTGAACACCTCTACTGTGAGGTCTGCTGCTGTGAAAACCAATGCTGCTACTCCTGCTGGAACGTCGTCCGCTCTGAGGATGACATCACCGACTCAGCCTCTTCAACGCTGGGTTTCTAATGCACTGGTTAAGGAGTACCGTCGCAACGGTACTATCCCAACTCTGGAGGCCGCTCGTCAAGCCCTCCAAGTTAACAACTCTACCTGGTCATCCGGAAAACGGCGGCCAGCGATCAAGAAGTAGGCGGTGCTGACTACCGTCTCCAACCGTTTCGGGTCGTTATCCCCAGAACGCAATTTCCATTCACTCCCTTACTCTGAGGAAGTGAATGAGCAGGTCCCTCAGGGCCTTAATTCAAAAAGACAGGAGTCCTTCCCGAGGGCTCCCATCAACAATCGCCGCCAGATTCGTGCGGTAGTGCACCCTCAACATGATGAGGGTACCGACTCCAGGCATTCAGCTCAGGTTCCTCGAACCCGAGCAGGCAAGATGAACCGCCAGAGACGGAATCCGGTTAACAATAGGCAGGTTGTCATCCCTGCCATCTCCGGAGAAGTCCACCAACCTAAATTGGTGGAAAATAACGAGAAGGCACAATCACCTGTCCGTTTTAATTCCGCTGTCCAGCAGACTCGTCTGGCAGCATCACGCCAATCCCACCAGGAAATTCCGGCGGAGTACCATAGGCAGGAACATGCACCTGCTTATACATCACCAGTTAGTCAGCAGGCTCGTCTGACTACATATGATGGATCTCGTCAACCGCGTTTGGCGAAGTGTAATCAGCAGGCACATACACCTGCTAATACTAATCAAGCCTACCAACAGTCTCGCTTGGTAGCGCACAGAGAAGTCAGTCGGAAAGCCCCGACGACAAACAGGAGGCGGACTCAACTCTCTGTCTCCACAATTGAGTACTGTCAGGATTCACTGACAGGAAAAGGAGGACAGGAGCAGGCACGTACACCACTCCAAGCCCGAAATGGACATATATCCCCGTTCCGGCGGCTGAAGTCACCAAACATATTTTGTCAATGGTGAAAGAGAAGAAGCAAATTCCTGCTCATATTCTGGATGCTTTCCAGGATATCATAACAACTTCAGCATCATCACAGGGAAAAACACATAAATCTATCCCTAGCAGTGGAGTGACACATCAATGATTCACTCCGGAACAGACACACACATCTATTCCAGTCCAAGAGGGTTATGGGTCATACTCCCCCATATCATACGGACAACCAAGTCAGGCACATACACCTGATTTGAGTGGAGATTGTCAGCCTAACCTGACCATCTTTCCTGATCAGGCACATACACCTGCTCAGAGTAACCACTTTCGTCAACAAGTGGTTTCTAAAGTGAGTAAGAAGTCATCTAAGAAAAAGATCCGCCCAGCACAGTCAGGAGATCAAAGGCCAATCTGCAACAAGGCCTTGCTCGATGCTGGAGTTCTTGAATCCCTCAGACATTTATCTGTCGGAATTCAAGATTCTACTCCCTCAGTTCCCAATAACGGGAACATTAATTTTTAAGGTCTTCAACCGACACTTCCTCATGAAGGCTTGCTTCATGAAAGTTCGGTCAATCTTGAAGTTTCTTCTTCAGATGAGAGCCACAGGAACCCTCTGTGTGGTCAGAAGACTAAGGAGCAAGAGATTTCATCTTTTGCTGTAACCCATTATGGTGGTCCTCCCCATGATGATGAACTTCGCTGCGAAAGTCCTCTCTACAGTAGTGATTCACACTGCCTGGAAAATACTCCAGTGGATAATGTAGTGCCGAGAAAGCCCTCTTATCTTGAGGCACTTGCAAATGTGAAACCAGTCATGTCTGATGCTTTATCGCTAACAAGTGAAATACTTTCTCAATCAGAAGATAGCCCAGGGTGTAGGTCATTCTCCGAACCACCCCTAAGTCATGCATCTTCTAGTTTGATTAATGATCTCTCTACCAATCTTGTTGAATCCGATGAAGAAACAAGGAAACACCAACTCTGGTCAAAACAGGTAGAAGAATCTTCATTTAATGATAAAGAGGAAATGCTGAACATGAGAAAAAAACTGGCAAAAGGTGAAAGTGCCAGTCATGTTTTGGCCTTTGGCTGACTCCCAGTACAACATTCCAAAGATGTTGACAGATGATGGAATCCATGATATTCGTCTCAACATATGGAAGACTCTTTGTCAATTGAAGAAGAAAGTATTATCTTACGGTGATTATGAAAATCATATTAAGATAATAGAAGGGTTACAACGCCAGATTGATTTGGCATCTCTATCAGTCTCTTGGTATCTGAAGGCTGAAAAGAAACAGAGAAACCTTCAACGTTCATGCCTTGGCACACTAAGAAAATTACGTCAGTTAATTGCCAATTCTCCATCTGATGTTCATATCAGAGGATAGGGTGTTCACGGAGCACTACATTTCACAGTGCTTTCCAGTCAGCAAAGCCCGCCGAAAATGGTCTCATGCAATGTTATTGCCCATGGCCGGCCACAGTCAATGGGCTTTGTTCATAATCAAAATCGTTCTCAAGAACAGGCTTCAACTAGTTCCTCTCAAAATCAAGTATATAGAGAACAAGTTGTTGAATTGCTCCTACATCAAGCAGGCGAGAATATTGCACAAGCCTCTCATCTGGAGCAAATACGTCATCAAATGACAGAAGTTTCGGAAATCATCCAACGGTATATTGAACCAGGTGATAAAAGTGGATACAGATTAATGCATCCAGCTAATTTCCGAACTAAGATTCGCAAGATCAAGAGAGATTTTAAGAAGATCTCAGACATAGCATTTCAAGAGACACCCCAGCTTGTCAGACTGGGGACTTCTCTAACCCAACCCTCAGAGTCAACAAATGGGATTCGAGGAGTTGAGCGGAAGCAACAGGAACATCCCCAGTCCACCAGACTAGGGACATTTTCAAATCCTCAATCCCTCCCTCAGAGAAAGTCAGTATTCTCTCGATTAGGTAATAAGCCTCAAGAGGAACGAAGATCCAAGCTATCAGGATATTCTCTCCAAGTGACGGTTCTCCAAGAAGTTCCTGAGGGATCAAGTCAACGGAATTCCATGTCTCATCATGGACATGGAAGAAGACAATATCACAGAAATGCTGAAAAAAAGGATTCCATGCAATATGCATCCATTAATATCATCAATGTTGTTGCTGCTGATTCACCAGATGAGGCTCAATCAGAGGGATCAGACGAAGAGGTTCCTGCTCAAGAAGTTGCGCACACAGGCCTAAATGAAGAAGGTGTGCGCACACGTAATCAAAGGCTTACCCAAAATCTGGGTATTCCTTCAAGTAACCCACTTCCCCCTCTACGAATAGGATCCAATAAGGGGAAATAAAAGAATCAGGTTACTTATTACCCTTCCTCTGAAGGAGGTCAATCGCTCTCATTAGAGAAAAGATTTTCACAACAGGAGGAAGAAATGAAAGAATTAAGAAGGTTGAATGCAGAACTACTTCAGAGTAGTCTTCTTCTTAAGAATACTGAAGTCCGACAGCCGAAGGAATTTGTTGTAACTACTGAGATGGATCAGGAATATCCTCCTTTATCAGTACACCCTCAGAGGTCTAATCCTACGGGTCAAACGCAACAACGGTTGGCAGCACTACAATCAGTTGCAGCACCAACGACCACGTCTGTCCATGATCCATTCATTACACCTACCCAAAACCAAGTTCAACCTGATGTTTCTCAAAAGTTAATAACTACTATTGAGTCATTAACAGCTCGGTTAGAAACTATGGAAGGGAAACAGGCGCAAGTTCAACCTGAAAAGAAAGTTTACCCTGAATGGGTAGATTCAATTTCTCCTCCATCCAGTTTTGAAAACCCTGTTTCCCTACTTTCAATGGATCAGGCGCCCCTGAACAACATTTGACGCATTACGTGTCTTGTTGTGATCCTATGATGGGAACTCCAGAGCAGCAGGAAGCAGTGAAACTCAGATGCTTCGTGCGAACCTTGCAAGGACCAGCTTTTGTCTGGTATACAGGCTTGCAATCCCGGTCAGTCATCAGATGGGAGGATCTTCGTCAAAAATTCCTTCTTCAGTTTAGCTCAACTTTTCCAAAAACAACAGTTTTCAATCTTACAAACTGCAAGCAAAGGGAGAATGAAAGAGTCTCTGATTTCATTGCTCGTTGGAAGGGATTAACGTATTCCCTGAGTTTAGCACTCCCTCAGGAGGAATTGTTGCCAATTTGTGTGGAAAATTTGCGTGACGAATTACGGACGCCATTGATCCCTGTGAAATACACATGAGCGTTTATAGACCTTACTTCAATCGCTCAACAGATTGAAGATTCCCTTATACAGGCTAAGGTTAAATCTCGTATAATTCCATCATCTCCAGGAAAGAGAATGAGTAAAGTGGAAACTGCTACAGTTATGCTTAAACAAGCACCTGTACCTATTTCTACTTCAAAACCTTCATCTTCTCGAAGGGCTCCACCTCCTGAACGCCAACAACAAAGGCTGTTTCGTCCAAATGATCAAAGAGATCAATGACGAAAACAATTTGAGGATTTTAAGAGTAAAACATACTCTTTCCGAAGTGAGAAAGTTCCTGGTTACTTCATTTCAGCTTTGGAAAATAATTTGGTTCAATTACCGGTGCCCAAGAGGCCAAACGAGGAAGGAGATGAAGACCATCCCAATTATTGTCCCTTTCATCAAATGTTGGGGCATCCCATCCAGGAGTGTTTTGTCTTTAAAGACCTCCTGCAAATGATGGTCGACTTGGGACAAGTCAAATTGAAGGGTTCTTCAGCTCATGTAGCGTGTATTACTGCTACAGATCCAGAGGAAGGAGGCGAGTGGCAGGAAGTCAAAAGCAAAACTGCGAAAAAATATGATGATTGGATGGTCAGAAAGACAATCAATCGGACCCATTCCATTTTTCAAACACAATTAAATAATCCAATTGTGTCTCCTACAAAATATGCAGTAAATCCTCCATCAAAAGACAAATCCTCAAAAGGCAGCGCAATTCAAAGAAGAAAGAGGAATCAGGAGAAGATGAGTATGTATCAAAGCCTAAATTGTCTTTGACTCTGGAAGATTTCATGCCATCTACTTCAGAGCCACGGGCACCGTCCCACCAAACGGCACACCCTAAACAGGCTAACCAGGCAGAGTCTTTATCAGACGAAGAGTTAATCTTTGGTTCTGTTAATATGATTCAATTAACAGATCCATATTCCAGTCTTGATGAGCCTGAATTCCCTGTATCAAATAAGGGAATCCGAGGAAGTTCTAGAGGTTCAGGATATAGGGGAAGACGTGGATCTTTCCGAAGCCACTACTCTAATTTTACCCCTGCTAGCACTGTATATGCAGCAGAAACTCGTGGTAGAGCCCTTCAGCGAGCTCAAAAAGAACAAGCAAGTTCTTCTGCCAATGGCCAACTCAGTTTTGGAACAGTTATTTTGGAAGACCGATTAAAGGTTCCATCTTCTTTATCTCAGCAAGTAAATGGATCTAATCAGTCTAATCTTCCAAAACCAAGGATGTTGCCAACTTCAATACAAGATGCATCAGCTTCCAAAGCATCTGCTTCCAAGGTACCTGCTAAACCGCATATTCCTATTGGGAAACACAGACCTCTAGATCAAAAGTATGATATATTGAAACACTTGGCCCAAGTACCAGCCAAGTTATCAATTTTGGATGCTTTGAATCTGTCAAAAGATCTTCGGGAAGCACTCATCGAAGCTTTGTCAAGTCCTCAGGAGTTTGAAGCTGAAATTGCTGCAGCTGAAATCTATCACATAGAGAATAATCCTGCAGAATGCCATGCAGTGATATCTTTTACTGATAAAGATGAAGATGATGTTGTGCATGGGCACATAAAACCTTTTTACTTATCTGGAAAAGTCAATGGTGTAGATGTTCGAAGAGCTTTCATTGACAATGGTTCAGGAGTCAACCTCATGCCCATTCGTACACTTCGTCGATTGGGCCTCACGGAATCTGATTTATCTCCTTCTACCATGATGTTACAAGGATATGATAAAAATGAACAAGAAACACTGGGAGAAGTTACACTCAGAACTCATTTTGGAGATCTTGTATCCAATTCAGATTTCATGATTGTTGATCAAGACTCAGCTTTCAATATCTTGCTTGGAAGACCCTGGCTACATCAGCATGCAGCTATTCCTTCATCATACCATCAATGTCTCAAATACTGTTTCGATGGTCAAGTTGGAACATTGTATAGTGATAAGGCCCCGTTCAAGACATGTGAGTCTCAATACATTGAGGCGGAATTTTATCACATGAAGGGAATAGAAAAATCTACAATGAAGGAAATTACCAAAGTTAATGCTCCATATGGTTTGGAGAAAATTCCAATAAATCCATTTTCACATGTGAGTACAGATTATGTGTTACCTATCAGTCAAATTGAAAAAATAGGCCCAAATCAAAATACTCTTATGGAAAGATCCATAATGTCAATTATGGCGATCGAGCCAGACAACATGGGAGAAATTGGTAACCTACCAAGCAGTGATGAAAGCATAAGTGGTGACGTTTTCATTTCATCTACTGAATTCCAACAAGTCTATACTTCGCTAATCAAGCCAGAAGAAGTTATAGCAACACCAGAGGTGAATAATGATGTCGATTCTCAATCCATCATCTCCTCTTTATTTCCCAAAGAAGACCCTTTATCATCAATAGGGTCGGAAATGGAAGCTTCTTCTTCAAAATGTGAAAATTTTTACATCTCTTATGATCATGAGAATTTCGTTTTTTCATCTTCTTTGCAAGTAGAAACGGGAGAAATAACACATGATGAAGAGGAGGAGGAAGATCTTAGAGATTCTCCTCCAGCATTGGAAGAGGGTATCTCTACCACTGTGGATGAACTCAGAGAAGTAAATCTGGGTACAGAGAAAGATCCACACCCCACTTTAATTAGTGCGGCCATGACCCTTGAAGAGCAAGAGATGTATATTTCTTTTCTAAAGCAAAATAAAGATATTTTTTCTTGGAATTATACAGAAATTCCTGGGCTTGATCCTGATGTTGCTACTCATCATTTTGGTTTACCAAAAGAACATCGAGGTTTTAAGCAAGCTGGGAGAAGAACACACCCAACCTATGCTTCCAAAATTGAAGCTGAAGTAGATAAGCTGATCAAATCCAACTTCGTCAGAGAAGTTCAATATCCCAAGTGGTTGGATAATATTTTCCCTGTAAAGAAGAAGAACGGACAAATTAGGGTTTGCATCGATTTCAGAGATCTTAATCGGTATTGTCCTAAAGATGATTTCCCAGTTCCGATTACAGAACTCTTAATTGATGTGACGACTGGCTATGAAGTACTTTCTTTCATGGATGGATATTCCGGATATAATCAGATCTGAATGGCCCTAGAAGATGAGGAATATATAGCCTTCAGAGCTCCTCAAGGTGTGTTTTGTTACTGGGTGATGCCCTTTGGTTTAAAGAATGCAGGTGCAACATATCAACACGCTATGCATCGTATCTTCAAACCTCTTTTAGGGAAGTTTTTTGAATGCTATGTAGATGATTTGGTGGTTAAATCCAAACAACATTCTAATCACTTGGCTGATTTGGAAGTCATATTCCACAAGCTTCGACAACATAATTTGAAGATGAACCCCTTAAAATGTGCTTTTGGGGTAACCTCAGGAAAATTCCTCGGCTTTGTTGTACGCCATAGTGGTATTGAAGTCGATCCTGAGAAGACCAAATCAATCCTTGGTATGTCACCTCCTCATAATTTGAAAGAATTAAGAGGACTTCAAGGACACTTAGCCTATATTTGGCGTTTCATCGCCAATTTGGCAGTCAAAAGTTTACCCTTTACCAAATTATTGAAGAAAGGAGTAACTTACCAGTGGACTAAAGAATGTCAAGAAGCATTTGATGTTCTCAAGAAATACCTCTTGAGTCCACCAGTACGCATGCCACCTGTTGAGGGTAGACCGCTTATCCTCTATGTGACAGCTTTAGAGCGATCATTGGGTTCCTTTCTCGCTCAAAAGAATGATGCTGGGAATGAAAACAGTCTCTACTATCTCAGTAGAACTATGCTTGAAGCAGAAACCTGGTATTCAAGTATTGAAAAGTGCTGCCTAGCATTAATCTTTGCAGTTCAAAAAACTGAGACACTACCTGCAACATCATGAGGTCCCATTGGTATCTCGTAATAATCTGCTCAAATTCATCCTTAGTCGTCCAATGATTACAGGACGTCTGGCAAGGTGGGTGGTTATTCTACAGCAGTTCGACATTCAGTATGTGTCTCAAAAGGCAATTAAGGGCCAAGCTCTGGGTGATTTCCTGGCTGAACACCCTTCAGTGGAAGACACGTATTCAGATATCGAACTCCCTGATGAGGAAGTTTTCTCTATTCAAGAGAGTCCTCAAACATGGGAAATGTATTTTGATGGTGCTTCTAGAAGTCCAACGGGGAAGAAAATGGAAAATCCTAAATTCAACAAAGTTGGTTTAGGAATTGTGCTCATTTCTCCAGATAAGGCATTGTTACCTTATTCCTTTCTATTGTGGGAAGGTGGTACTAAAAATGAAGCTGAATACCAAGCTCTCATTACAGGCTTGGAGTTAGCGCTTCAAGCACAAGTGAATCACTTAAAGGTGAAAGGTGATTCGGACCTGGTAATCAAATAAGTCAATGGGGATTATGCCATCAGAAAAGAAGAATTAATCCCTTTGTATGATTACGTCAGAGAGTTAATGTCGGAATTGCCTTCAGAACTGACATTTTCTTATGTCCCAAGATCACAAAATGCTCAAGCTGATGCACTGGCTAATATAGCCACAGCTTCAACAGATCCAAATCGGGATGAGACAACCATCTGTATTGCCCACCGTCGTGCAATTTCACCTTATGTTCAAGTCAGAACAGAGGAAATTAATGAAATTAGTCCCATTCTTGAACTTTATGGTCATACTACAGGATGGATGTCACCTATCAGGGAATACCTTCAAAATGGAACACTTCCACCTGATAGAGCCGAGAAAGAACAAATTCGGCGACGTGTGGTCAATTTCACTATTTATGATAGCCCAAACCACCTCGAGAAAATTCTCTACAAACGTGGTTTTGATGGAGTTATCTTCAGATGTATTGATGGTGAAGAGACAATGGCTGTCATAAAAGAAGTGCATGTAGGAGTCTGTGGTGCCCACCAGTCTGGACATAGACTGTCTGATCAAATTTGAAGGCTTGGATACTTTTGGCCTTCAATGATACAAGATTGTGTTAATTTCAAAAAGAAGTGTCATTCATGCCATGTATATGCCAACTTCATTCATAAACCTCCAGAGTTGCTTCATACAGCTAAATACTCATGGCCATTTTCCACATGGGGAATGGATGTGGTGGGACCTTACCCTTCAGCTACGACCAAGCAGTTTAAGTACATTCTTACTACTACTGATTTCTTTTCCAAATGGGCAGAGGCAGTACCTCTCAAAGAAGTCAGTTCTAAATGCATTGTTAGCTTCATCAAGTCTAACATCATTACTAGATTTGGTGTCCCTCATACCATATTGACGGATAACGACACCAACTTCTGTTCTTCTGAGGTGAAGAAATTGTATCAAGAATACAACATTAAATCCAACCATTCATCTCGGTATCATGCGGCGGCCAATGGCCAAATAGAAGCCTTTAACAAGACTCTTTCAAATATACTGCAATAGATGGTGGATAAAGATAAGAGATCATGGCCTGATAAACTTTTTCATGCTTTAGGGGATTATCGGACTACCACCCGCAATGCAACGCGGTCAACTCCATATTCGTTGGTATATGGAACAGAAGCAGTCTTTCCAATTGAAGTTCAATTGCCCTCACTCAGAGTAGCCATTTGTGAACAGTTATCTACATATGAGAAATCCCAAAAGCGATTGAATGAATTGGAAAAGTTAGATGAGAAAAGATTGTGCACTTTTCACCACTTGGAAATCTATCAGAATCGAATAGCACGAGCTTTTAACAAAAAAGTTCGTCTTCGTTCATTCATTCAGGGAGAATTGGTATTGGTTCTCAGAACACCAATGATACCAGGAAAGAAGCCTCCCAAGCTTGAACCAAAATGGGAAGGACCTTATTTAATACATAAGGTCTACTCCAATGGAGCGTATTCTCTAATCTCAATGGATGGAGAACACATCACGACTCCAACTAATGCCAGATTTCTGAAGAAGTATTTTGTATAAACACAAAATATTGTTCCCAGATCCAAAACAATCACATTGGTTCATATTATGTACTACATGACACTAAACTGTATTATGTCCTACATGACACTAAACTGTATTATGTCCTCTCTACATGACGTTAAACTGTACAGAAGTTCCTATATTTTGTCCGAGATGACATTAAACTATATTGTGTCCTAGCAACATGACATTAAACTGTGTGGCACTTTCATCGTCCAGCATGACGATAAACTGTAAAAAGTCCCCAGAACTGATATCCTCATATTGGTTCACCTTAGTCCTAGCTACATGACTTTAAACTGTACATCAATGTTCTATCATCCAACATGACGTTAAACTGTATAAATGTTCTATTGTCCAACATGACGTTAAACTGTAACAGTTACTTGAATTGTCCAACATGACATTAAACTGTTAAAAAGTTTCCTTTTTTTTTCGTCCAACATGACATTAAACTGTAGAAAATAAGATGTCCCTGCAACATGACACTAAACTGTGCAGCACCAGTTCGTCCTTGCTATATGACGTTAAACTATACAGCAATGGTCCAGTATGACTTTAAACTGAAACTTCGTCCCACACGACATTAAACTGTGAAAAAGTTCCCTAAACCGTCCAGCATGACCTTAAACTGCATCATCCCTGGTCCATGTATATGACCATAAACTATTTGCAAATCCCTTACGTCCAGCAAGACGTTAAACTGTGACGTCCTAACTACATGACGCTAAACTGTATAAAAGTCCCTTATGTCCGGAAAGACGTTAAACTATATAATCTCAAAGGTCCAGTATGACATTAAACTGCACCATTCACGGTCCATGCATATGACCTTAAACTATTCACACTTTCGTCTGACATGACGTTAAAATGGTACACTCTTTTGTCCTTACTGCATGACAATAAACTACACAATCCCCCTTTCTTCCAATATGACGTTAAACTGTATTGTCCCCATCGTCCTAACTACATGACGCTAAACTGTACAGAAAGTCCTTGATATGTCCTACATGACATTAAACTGTTATTTTGTCCCTGCTACATGACACTAAACTGTGAAGCACCAATAGTCCTAACTGCAAGACTTTAAACTGCATAGTCCCTTTTTTATGTCCTACATGACATTAAACTATGCATCCTTAAGGTTGTTGTTACCTCTTGTTTCTCACACTGAGTATGACTCACGTGAGCTTAGAGAAAACATCAACCATAACACTCTCTTTGGGCCACTAGTCATGTGTAAGTCCCAACAACATTTTTTATTAGATCGTTGTCCCCAAGAACAACTTGATCATTAATTCATTCTTTAATTGAACTACACGGACTTTGATCCTTGCCCTCCAGGATGGGTATGTAGGCAACCTCCCAGGGTTCAAGCCCAAAAATAATCTCTTCACATCGGTTCACCACCATTTCATATGATGTTGATTTGTGAAACCGCCCCTGGAATCAATATCTTTACATTGATTCACTTTCGTCCTTGTTATATGATGTTAAACTATACAACACTTTTGTCTGGTACAACAATAAACTACAATATTCTTTGATCTCCTCACTTGAGAGAGAACTATTATTAACATTGATTTTTCAATCATGTTTCATTTCAAAAAGACTACGTGCATACATGGTAATGCCTAAATTTTTTATCTCAGGTTAAACCATCATTGCACTAAAGTCCCCTTTCACCCTTCACATGTACGAACCAAATTTGTACAAAGGGTAGTTCTAGAACTACGTGGGCTTGATTCCCATCCTTATGGGATACGTAGGAACATTCGAGTATCCCTCAAATCCAGCCCCAAGTCTTTTGGGCCTAACCCCAAATTTCACTTTCATTCCCTTGGCTGAAAAGCCCTCATGAAAACACACACTGTGTATTCATTATTATGGTCCGAATTCTATGACCCTAAACTAAGATCACTCATACTTTCGTCCTGCACGACGTTAAAATGCATTTCAAGAACTACGTATGGCTTGATTCTCATTCTTATGAGATACGTAGTGAAGTCCAAAATTTCAATTCAGGACCCAGCCACAACATGATTATGGTTTTCATTGACCTATGTATCTCTATATACATTGGACAATACCCATCTTTATGTGTTATAATCCTAACCTTAAATATTTTCAGATCTTCATAACCCTTTTCATGAATTCTAGTCACAAAAATGTCAAACTTCTGAGAATTATTTTGCTTGACTATGCAGCACGTGCCCATAGGTGGCCTTGCATAAACAGTCCACACAAATGACTTGTCAGCTAAAAGATGCTATTTATTTGACCATGCAGCCAATGCCCTTAGGTGGCCCTGTATATTTCAACCCCTTAACGGGTTTGTTAAATGATAGTAACTTCATTCTTGGGAAGAATGCCTCTTTTTTCCTTATTTGTCTTAAACTACAGTATGTAGGTATCCGCAAAAAAATATCCATCCTTAACATATTTGTCCCATATCCTTTTTCATGATCTGAAAGTATTCAAGTCTACAGTTTATTCTTCTTCCCTACGTTTGGGTCAGACCTTCGTAGGAGTGATATTCATCCAATTCTTCGATATTCTTGTTTGGAAATATCTTCTCCATATTCAAGTACCTCTTTCCATACAACAAACTCTATACTTTAGAAAAATTGAATCTCCATAAACTTTCACTGGCTTTTAGCACTAGGAAAGTAACTTTTTGAGAGTTCTTTTCACCTGACTATGCAGCACGTTCCCATAGGTGGCCTTGCATAAACAGTCCACATAACAGATTTGTCAGCCGAAAGATGCTATTTATTTAACCATGCATCCAATTCCCTTAGGTGGCCCTGCATATTTCAACCCCCTAATGGGTTTTTTTAAATAATAGTAACTTCATTCTTGGAAACTACTTCTTCTAATGCCTTTTAGCTCTTTTTCATATCATTCCTCAGATTCAAATATTCTTAAGCCATAGTTTACATTTTTTCCCTCATACTCGAGTATGGTAATATGTTTTCAGATAAATTGTCAAGGAATTGAATAAATTTTAGTACATTTCGGTCAAAGCTATTTCGACCTTAAACATTAGCCCCTTTATGTCCGGCATGCATGACTTTAAACTGCCCACAAAAGGCAAAGGAACTCTGAATAAAAGTCATGTCCCAGCTCACTAAACATACATTCTATATGATTTAGGTAATATTGAGCAATTAAAAGATTCAATGTTTGTAGGGTTATTTGTAATAATCCTAGTAAAAATCAAACTATACTTACTGGGCCCATTGGCTTAAGTAAATTTGAAGCAGGTAGTGAAAGAATGAAGGTACAAATGATTGAAGACTAAAGTGTTTTTCATTGATACACAAGAGATATAAATACATCCACAGACTAGAGTCTCTTCTCTTTTTCAAGAATTACAGAAGATTGTCAACATAAGTCTTCATTTGATGTATAGCATCCTGAGCCTTATCAGCAGTTACTTTAAGCTCGTGAACTTGACCAGCTTCACTCTTTTCAGATTGCTGAAGTGCCTTCTTAGCATCTGCGATGGCTTTCATGCCATTCATATGAGTTTCATCCAATGATTTGTTAAGCTGATCAAGTTCCCCAGTAACAGCATCTAACTGTTGCTGGAGTTGCACCTGCTGGATGACCTTTTCTTTGATTTTTTTGCTTCAGATCCTTCATCTTGGCAGCATAATCAACTTCAGCTTGGGATACCGCAACCTCAAATTCACCTATGTTGACTGACAATTTCACTCTGGTCAAATCTTCGCGACTTGTCTGTGCTTTCTCCCTCCTGAAAATGATCTGTTTCACCGCAGCATGGATCTTTTCATACCCAAAACCACCAAGTCCCAGTATAACAAATTGGGATGACAATCGAGGAATTTTCAATGGTAGCTCTTCTAAAGGCGCCCCAGATATAATGTTCCATATGTTGTTCCATGCCTTACATCGTGAAAAGCTAAACGCTTTAAGCATCTCTAGATCTGATTCAACATCATCATCGGAGGGGGGTATGTAATCTGGAATTAACGCGCTTAAGGAAGTTCCTTGTCCTACTCTTTCCCCCTGACTTGTGCTTCTTCACTTTTAATTCCCATTGGGGCAGAGGCTGAGGCCTCATCTCCAGATCTAGCCATTACAGTTGATGTCCCTGCATGATTAATTGAAAGATTTAGTTAGCGTTAAAGGATAACAAAAGAATGGATTTTCTTGCAAATAAAGTACAATAAAAAATATTGTTATCCCTTACCCAAGGGTGGTTCAGCAACCTGAGAAGACTTCTCCCCATCTTTCCCGGTTTCAACAGGATTTTCAAGATGGGTCTCAGGAGGGTTTATTGGGTTTAGCTCTAATTGAGATAATGTTTCTACAATGGTAGGATTGACATCAATGTCGACACCCTCTTCAGGAATTGGCAGTTCAGCGGCTTCTACGGAAGAAACTGCATATTGTTTTCCGTCATGATTAGAAGTATAATTGTTAAAAAAAATTGGGCGAAGGGTAGCACTCACGCCTAAGGTCTTCTAAATCACATGACAACTTAGCATGATCATAAAATTCTTCAAAAGTCATTCCTTGATTCATCATTTCATCCAATGATACTTCGGAATCTTGATTAGTCTCACCAGTGGGAGCATTTGCTACATCTTCTTGCCGACTTATGTCCTGCAACCCCTGACCCTGGACAGCATCTTCAGTAGTAGGAGGGATACTGGGAATGGATGGTAGCTCTTCTCCAGGAGCAACCAAGTCAGCTTGGGTCTGTGATTGTTCTACAGCACCCTCCACGACCTTTGAAGGAGGGTCAGTCCCTTCCCTCAAGGGGGAAATTGAAGAAGCCCCTGCAATCCTCAGAAATATGAGTAACCATATGATTATGGGTATAAACTCATGATTGTTCGAAGGACTTACCACTGCTAATGAAACGTTTAGCTATGGATTTCCTCCTTCGTTTCCTTGGATTCTTTTGTTTTTTCGGAGTATCAGTAGTCTCCCTTATTGGCACTTGGATTGGCGAATGGAAGGCTATGTCCAGCGCCTCATTCATGGCCTGCTGGCCTGGAGATATCTCGCCTGGTTCGCGAGGAGAATCAGCAGCAGCCCCGATAGTAGTACCACCAGGGCTATATTGTGGAGAAGGAACCCGAGTTCCTTTCTTTTCAAGCTGCAAGATGAAGAAAATAACTTCCTTAAGTAACAAAGCTTCAACTGAAATCAAGTTGCAATGAAAATAAGGAAAGAAAACTTACATCTTCAGGAGCCACGTACTCTTGCCATTCCTCATCTCCAGAACCACCATCCCCCTCAGTGGCGCCACGATCAATCATTTACTTCACCCGCCTGGTGATAGGAACCGAGTCATCAGTGGCATATATGAGCATTTCCAGCTCTCTGATGTAAGCTCGCACTTCATTGGGGTTATCTCCATATTGAAGATTTTTAGAAGCTACAAGATTTCCTATTCCAGAAAGTTGTAGGCCCTCACACAAATCCAGCCAGGCGGTCTCAGTACCACAGTATAAGCTTTGCCATAGCTGAACAACCTCTGGTCTTAGATATAAAGGCTGTGAGGAAGGTCCTACAATTTTTTATTTTAATTTCTTCCCAGCTCCTGCAACTACAGATAGAGAATAAGAAAGTAAGACTTATTACTTTATAAAGTAGCAGTGATTGAAATTACTACAATGAAATAA
Source organism: Viscum album (assembly GCA_963277665.1). Taxonomy (NCBI): domain Eukaryota; kingdom Viridiplantae; phylum Streptophyta; class Magnoliopsida; order Santalales; family Viscaceae; genus Viscum; species Viscum album. The sequence continues at coordinate 2,028,945,813 of OY728123.1, read as the reverse complement.
CTCACCAGGAGTTGATGGAGTGAGTCTTTTAATTTTGGCCGGAGGATTATATCGGGCACGAAACCGCTTTGCTGCCGGTTGTGCCTCATCATCCCCATCGTGATAATCCGATGAATCAGTTCTAGAAGAGGAGTCTGTTGAACCTATTTCAGGTGGAGAAGCGTCACCTTCGTGAGGAAGGGTTTCTTTCTCTACAGTCCTCTTCCTATTTCCCACTTGATATACTGGGTGATTCAATATCCCTTTGGGGTATGATTCTATCCAGTGTTCGGCATAAAAAGTAGTCAGATTATGTGCCGCTTTTTCAACTGGTAGATCAAATACTGCCCTAGTCTTCTCTCTTGATGTTAGCAACCATAGTTGTCGAGCAACCATCGGATGTTGCTCTAACCTAACATGTACCGGAGGGGATACAACAATATATTGCAAACATTTGAATTGGCGTGCAAATCTATATAGAGCATAGGCCTCACATATGATTTCTCCATCAATCTTGGCTACTAACACGCCATCCCTGCAAGCTAGCATGTATGCCCTCAAATCCAAATGGGTTGTCCCATCATCAACAAACCGCCCGGATGGCGGACTTCCATAGGCAAAGAAGTTGAATTCCTTAAACATGCTCAGCCTTACTTTCATGTCATAACCATTAACATCTAAGGGAGCAATTCCAGAGAATGCTTGCACTGATGGTCTGAAAGAGCTTCCAGGAATTTGTAATCCATTCTGTACATTTTAAGTCCTGAAGTGAGTGGCGATCCATCCCCACAAAACCTGGAATGGTCCCACTATTCTTAAAGGAGATTTACCCTGGAAGACGTGAAGTAAACTCCTGAGAATATTTGCTAAAATGGGGGTAGCTAACCCAACCATTTTTCCCTCAGCCAACTTTGCCACAATGACGAAGGTCCCTGGCCTAACGCCTCCCTTAGAATCCCTCACCGGCAAGAGATAAACACTGAGCCACATTGCCAAGAAACCCGCCAGATGAGTTTTCTTTGGAATTCTTTGATTCACTTCATATCCCCACTTTTCAAACTCTCCTTCTTCTAGAGTTGGCCAGAATGTGCCAGGAGATCCTCTCTTCTCAGGTTTTGGACAAGTGGTAGGACGTCTGGGCCTAGTATCCTTGGATTTCTTTTTCTTAGATCCTTTTTCTTTTGGCTCCATCCCTTTCTTCTCAGTAAGAAATACATTCATCCATTCTTCCGGATGAATATATTTTCTAAAATGAGTTAATGAGGTCTCTGAACTCTTGAGCTTTTGGAAGATTTTAAATAATTCTCGAGCTAAAGAAGGAGTCTTCTCTGAATCATTCCAAGTCACCTTGGGAGGAATGAATTCATCATACATATCGCCAAAGATTGGAGCTCCTGAAATCTTGTGGAAATCCCACAAACTGATACCTACTTCTCCATGAGTCAAATGGAAAGAATTAGTTGCTGGGCTCCAATGGCTGAGTATCTCTGGCACGAAGTTATCATGTCTGTAAACATATGTTTTCCCAACCCAAACAGCCTCATATATTGCAGCTCTCTTCAGGTCTTCGATAAACTCTGCGCAAGTCTGTCGCACCCAGTATACCCACATCTAAGTTGGCTTCACACCTCCCCCAGGAAGGAAATCCCAACTTTTCTTCCAGCCTTTGGATTGATCCATCTGAGCATTTCGGAAGATTGAAGGATGACAATGTGGTTGAAGATCAGGTGTATGTTTTTTCAGATCTGGTGTGCAAGGGCTATGATGCATCACATAAGCCTTCTCCACTGTTCCAGCAGTTAGAAATACTCCTCCACCTAAGATATTTGCTGAAGCAAAATTGGTATAATTCTGAAAGCACGAAAATGGAAGATAATTCTTTACTTCTGGAATAATGACTTCTTGTAGATGACCATAGCCATACAAAGGTAGATAAGTGCTTTGAGGAAAGTTGTGATGATATTTTTTCAGATACTTAGCCAAATCTGGAAGATTACTACCCTTGACAGTATAGTAATCGTGGCCAATGATGTTCATCATATCATCTATCCGCTTGCTAGCTAGTTCATCAATTAATCCGGGTCTAAGAGCCATTAATTCTGCACAAAGAGTTGCATAAATTAATTTATAAATGAATTAATTTTTCACAAACTTTGTGGAAGAAATCAAAAAAATGGCTAAGGCATTAAGGCGCACAAGTATGGAGATGTCGCGCAAGTGTTACATGTGCCGCGCAAGTTTTTGTCGCGCATGTATTACCGCGCAAGCCCTATTACCTTTACAGTAGCGAGACATCGAGGGAACAGTGGAAAAGAGACTTGCGCGGCTTAGGTGACCTGCACGGCGATAGCTCGAGAAATTCGGGATCAGATGCTACACACGGCCAAAAGACATGTATTTATAGGCCAGGATGCCTATCTGCGCGCCGTACCCAGAGCGCTTAAGGCCTGCGCGACGCAAACTTGCGCACCGCCCTCTGTGCACTGAAGACTTGCGCGCCCCCCTTTTCCTTTGGATGGATTCGATTTCCTCAGAGTCAAATCCTCATTTCTCTCCGGATCCAACTATGAGGGGGGACTTTTGTTGACGCTCCTATCGTCACAGAATCTAAAGATCGGAAAAGGGAATATCTGAGCTCAAAGTGATTCATCCTTTGAAGAAAACATCAAAAATCGACAAAGGCAGGAAGAAAGGATCAACAGCAACTGCACCGCGCAAGTTATATCACTATCGCGCAAGTACACTTGCGCGACGCTCTTGTTCGTGCAAGTGACTTGCGCGACCTAAGTGGTAACCGCCCGATAACCGCACTGGGTCTTCTCCTGCCTATAAATAGACCCTGTGGGCCCCCCATTCGAGAGGATCTTTTTTCAGAAACTCGGATTGAAGCTCCCGACGCCCAAGTCTCTTCTCAAAGCTTCCGGAACACTTCTAAGGTAATTTCTTACCTAGAACGGAAGATCTAAAGAGGGGGAGGAAGGCCTAAGTGTTGAAACTCATCAACACTTGCGCGCCTGAATGGCCAGCCCTTAAGGGAACTGGTCACACTTGCGCGCCGCCTTATTCCTTCAATAGAATTTGTGCGTCCCTTATCTGGAAGAACCTCAAGGGGATTCTAAAGGGTTTAATAAAGATTCTCTCAAGTATTTCAATTCTGATTGAAAATCGCGCAAGTACACCATGTGTCGCGCAAGGTATACCTGCGCGACCAATACTTGCGCGCCCACGCAAGACTTGCGCGCCTTTCAAGACTTGCGCGCCCCTACCTTTCTGGGTGCCCATCTTGCCCATTTTTTCCTCTTAATCCATTTCACCTTTTTTATTCAAGATTCAGTCTTCAAGATACTCTTCAAAGCCATTTATGGCATGATTTCTTTATTTGACTTCCTTATCAGAAAGGAATTCGGTGGAATATCTCTCAAAACCTAGTGATTTATACATATTTATGTCATCAAATATTGAGAGTTCGTTCATTCAACCTCATCCTTTAAGATGAGAGAATCCTTAACCTGGGTCTCCTTTTCAGGAATAATCCCCAGTTATAAGTCCTTTAATCTGGGCATCCTCCTCAGGAGTAAGCCCCAAACCTTAATCCCTAACCTGAGTCTCCTTTTTAGGAGTAAGTCCCAGTCATAATCTTGGGCTTCCTTTTCAAGAGTAAGCCCCAAGTCCCCTAATATGGGCCTCATTTTTAGGAGTAAGTCCCAGTCATAATCTTGGGTTTCCTTTTCAAGAGTAAACCCCAAGCCCCTTAAATTTCTCTTAACCAGTCCTAAATTACGTTTGATATGGGGTTCCTTCTCAGGAGTAAAACCCAATTATCAATCCTCTCCTAATTTGGGTTTCCTTTTCAGGAATAAGTCCCAAGTTAGAGTATTCAAATCTCCATAAAGCACATATACCTTTATGGACCCTGTTCCTGGATTTTCTCCCTAAAATTAAATCCTAAACCTTCATCTATTTGGGCAGTCATACATACATAAGCCCCAAAAAATTTCTTATGATTGCATCTTTCATGGCACAATTGTCTAATTTTTACCAATACCTCTTGTTTCTCACACTGAGCATGACTCACGTGAGCTTAGAGTGTAAAAGTAATTATGACATTCTTCTTTGAGCCATCAATCATAAACATCATACTCCATTACTCGAACTACGTGGGTTCTGATTCCTTTTCCAAAACAAAGGATACGTAGGTAGCCCATTTATGGGTTCGATCCCAACTTTCAAATAATCCCTATCCTTCTGAATGACGATAAACTTCAAGTGCCCCAATGAGTGGCTTTAAAACCAGCCTGGTCATCATAATGACCAAGATACTTTTATATAAATGTTTTGAAGGATACCATTGACCAAGAATCTCTAAACAGATATAGATGATTCTCTATTGATGAAGAACCTCGAATACATATAAAAGATTCTCTAATTTTCTTGCATATTTAATCATTGATTGTTAAAACTAAAGGAAAGCTCATTTTATATTTGGTAATGTAATAAGGATTCACGAACATAACTTAAATTTATAAAGAGAGTCCTGGAGTAGACAATAATTCCCCTCAAAAAGGTGTGATGAGTCCGACCTCCCATCCTCTCTACCAATGCAAATTCCTAAGCCTCATTAGTCCACAAGATAATGAGCGCCTACCTTTGGAAAGTAGGTCCAAACGGATGTGGAATCATTGGATGTTTCCGGTTCTACGAACAAACCCGCTAGAAACCGATCGGAACGTTTGAATCTCCCGTCCAGGAGGTCATCCCTGAAATCCGTGCGAAACAGGATCCTATGATACGACAATGGTATGATGATAATAGTCAACCAAATATTCATTGAATAAATAATTACAAGACTAGGTAATTATATATCTATTTATAAATTAATTATAAATTATATGTGTTGATCTGACCATCTATTTCTAGTGATAACAAGTCCATTAATCTTAAATTTAATTCCATTTCTCTTGATGTTCTTTATCATGTACATATCAGATTATTTTTTAATTTCAAAAAAATTAGTGTTTTCTATTCTCAATAATCACTTCCACTACACCCGAAACCTTCATTATTTTTGCAAGGGGTTATTATGATGTGATTATTTATGCTTGGTTTGAGATATAATTATGTTTTTTTTCATGTGAATGGGTGTAATTGCAATATTAATTACTATGGTGATGTGGTTGGGTGTAAGGAAAAAATAAACATTTAATGTTATGTGGTTGGGTGAAATGAAAACCATGGATATTTTAGGGATGTTTGTTGGGTGTACTTCCACATATGTCATACTAGTTATGCTTTTTGTGTGTAATTCCAATTATGGTTGTTCATGTGATTTGGGTTGGGTGTAATTCCAAACATATATTTTTTCTAGTATATGGTTAGGTATAATTCTAAGATGGGCAATTATTGATACACAATTGGGTGTAATTCCAACCTTTCGTATTGTTTGATATACGGTTGGGTGTAGTTTCATTGATGGGTGACATTGGAATGTGGGATGGTGGAATGCCAACCATATATATTATTGTCTTAAGGGTTTGGTATACTACAAGAAAATTTCATGTTTTCATTCATGTTACGTACAATGAAAACCTTGTCCTTGTTAGGATATATAGTTGGGTGTAATTAGAACCCTGGTTACTCTGATGATGATGGAAAGGGTTATACCAACTACATGTGTATGGTTTTGATGGTTGGGAGTAATGCCAACCCATATCTATAAGGTTTCTATGTTGGGTGAATTGACAACTAAAATTATTGAGCTTATTGATGTGATATTTTTTTGGACTACATTCGGAACCACAAAATATTTTTTTGAGATGTTTAGGCTTAATTCTGTAACTTGCTAAAGTAATTATGATCATTCATGGGTGGATTGTCAGAACTTGAGGGTATGATGGTTATTCGTTTATTTATTTATCATTATTACTATTCCACATCACCATGCACTAGTATATTTTGTATTTGGTTAGGGTCATCATTGTCGGAGGCCTACTATGTTTTACTCTGACTATGTATGGGAATATCAGCAGGTGTGTATAACTTAGTGTATCACCCTAACTCTAGTAATGCAGAGCTGATGGTAATATTACTACATTGAATAAAGATACATTGGATCTCATCCAAAAAGATCGAATGGTTTAGCAGTATTATGACACAAGATATACACACGATTCTCATTTTAAATTCGAAAACATGAAATACAACATAAATTTTTAATGAACACTTTATTATTTTTTCTCATATATACCTAGAATCATTCATAGATCCCTTCTTAGTATCCTGGGGAAAATAAAACTTAAAAAATGGTGATATTACATGATTAGTAAGGGTAAACATACGATATGTTAATCAATTATCAAAAGTGAGCATAAACATAAAGTTAGGATAACATGAAACTATAAGAAATTATAGTATTTTGGATTGGGAAATTTCGATGGTCAATTGCCTCATTGCAAATATTATCTGATAAGAAACTATTTAGGTTAGATGATTTATTCCATCTCAAATAGTAATCATTTGAGACCGAAAAAATAATTCATTGCAATTACTTTTAGAGATACTTTCCACTGGCTAGTATGAAAAGTTATAGCGACATACATTTGCAATGGACTACTATGTCCATTACAAATATTCATTTTCTTGGAATTATATATTATGGTCATTAATACCCATCACAAAAACCATTGATGGGAAAACTATTTGAGACGTGATTAATTCCATCACAAATAGTCCATGGCATTTAATATTAAATTATAAACCACCACATCCCCTTTCTTCCTCCCCCTCTTTTCTTCCTCTCTTCTCCCAAATGGTCGCGGTGCATGACCCACTTCGATCCTGCTTAGATCTACTCCACTAAAACCAATTTTTTATAGATCTTCCTTCCAATCACATTGTTAGAAATTATTATTGTCACTTTTTCATTATTTTTTCATTTCATTCATTTTAGTACATGATTTAGTTTTTCAAAACCGTAGGTTTTGAAATTTATCCAATTTTGATACTGTATTTGGAATTTTGTATTGCCGCAAATCAGTTATTCACTATTTTCATGTAAATCAGATCTAAATAAGTTATTTAAAATTATTTTTCAGTATTTTTATCATTGTTTAATTTGGATATTTGTGTGTGCGTATTAACTTGTGATATATATATATATATATATAATTTTTTTTCAAAAAACGTTTAAAGTTATATATATATATATTTTTATGTATGTATGGTTGTATCTATATATATATATGTAAATTTGATATGTTTGTTTGTTTAAAAAAATAATTATAATAAATATTATGTATTTATATTAATTAATAAATAATTTAATATATATATAAATAATACCTTCTGAATTTACATATATTGAAGTTTTTAAAAAACATGTAACGTTTTAAATATGTATATATATTTATATAAAAAGCTTGTATGGTTTTTAATATATATATATATATATATATCTGTGTGTGTGTGTATAAGTTTTAAAAAAATGTGTAATGTTTTGTATATATAGACACACACACATAAATGTTTAGAAAAATGTAAAAGGTTATATATATATTGATATAATGTGTATATTTGTTTAAAAAACATGTAAAAATATTTTTGATTGAGAAATCATGTAATATATATATATATATTTATATTAACATACGAATAAGTATATATAATCATTTTAAAAAAACATGTAAGGTTTATTATATATATATATATTTATATATATTAAGAAATAGTGTTATGTATAGTAATAATTAAAAATGTAATAATAATTTAAATAATTAATAGTAATCATTAAATAATTTATAATAATTAATAATTAACTAGTCAATATTATTAATAAGTAGTAAATATTAGCGTTAGTTACAAAATATTATTAATAATTTGAAATTTTTGAGGAGATTATGAAAAATTTTCAAAATTTGTAAAATGAAAAAATATGAAATACTAGTAATTTTAAAAAAATTAGTAATATTTATTATAAATTTAGTTATAAATAATCAATAATTAGTATTAATTAACAAATAATTTTTGAAAATAGTAAAAAATATAACAAAAATATTTTTAATAAATACACATTTTTTGTCAAACCTTGCAAAAAAATAAAAAACTATTTGAAATTCACAATAATTCCTATAAATATTGTATTAATTAGAATAAATAGTATTAATAATTAGTATAAATTTTTTAATATATATGAATAAAAGATTAAAAATGATACCATCATGTGTAATATTACCAAACACCCAACACTCGCAAATATTTTGTCGTGACTATGGTAAACCCAGCATCTCTGATATAATGATGGTGTCAGATTTCTGATACAATACACCATTACAAAGATACCTCAATTTTTTTTGTAAAAAATTATAATAAAAATTTTAAATGCAATTACCACCATGTGTGATGTTACCATACTCTCAACGCAAAAAAATGTTATGTTGCATCTAAGGTAAATCCTACATCTTGGACCTAATAACGACCTACGATTTTTCATACAATACATTGATTGAGAGATAGTTTAAATATTTGTATGAAATTATAATAAAAAATATTAAATGAATTCCCCTTGTGTGAAATATAATCCAATAAATAAAACACATGAATGTTATGTCACGCCAAGGGTAACCCATAAAACCTAGACCTAATGGTGGTCTTATATTTACCATACAATACACCAGTCAAGAGATAATTTTTTTTGTAAAAAATATAATAAAAAAGTTAAATGAATTTTCATCATGTGTTATGTTACCAAACTCTTGACAAGAAAAAATTTTATACTGCTTCTAGGTTAAACCTCATATCTAACACCTAAATATGGTCTCCTATTTTTCATATGATACATTGTTCGGAAGATACATAAATTTTTTATAAAAATTATAATAAGAATATTAAATGAATTATACTCACGTGCCATGTAACAAAACACCTGATGCACATAATTGTTATATCACTCCTAAGGTAAACCCAAAAACCCTGATCTAACGGTGGTCTTAGATATATTATACAATAAACTGTTATAAAGATAGTTTATTTTTTTTGTAAAAAAATATTATATAACATTAAATGAATTATTATCATTCGTAATGTTACAAAAATATCAATGCGAACAAATGTGATGTTGTTAATAGAATAACCCCTATATCTCATAACAAACAATAGTCTCACAATTCCCATATGATACACCATTCGAGAGATATTATATTATTTTCAAAAAATATCTTGTGTCTAATATAATATATAATATATTTTCATTCTATCTTTACTGATCCTCTACAGTCCTTGAAATCCAGTGCTAACCAAATTCCTCACTCTGGTCATATTCTATATAAAATTTTACACTGTTAAAATATAATAATAATAATCTAATTATTTAAAATAATCCCTAATAATTATTCTTATTTCAGTTATTATTTTAGATAACTATGGACTAAGGAAATAAGAACCAGTTTCTTTTACGCAATTGTGATTGGATAAATCATTACAAAAATCCCAATGGATATGGTATAAATCCTATCCATATTGAAGGTTTTGAAACATTTATATTATTTTCATCATCAAATTTAGAATTTTATTCTGGAGGAACAATTAAATTTCCATGTAAAAATGTGATATTAGGATATTCAAAATGTTTTACAATATTGGACTTCATGTATTGAATTTCAGTTATCAGAGAGAATATATTTTCTGATATCAACATGGTGAACTAAATTCAATAGAAAATACAATTTTTTTTGGTTTTGGATCTATCATTATAGAATTTAGTACATAAGGACACCGATCCATCTATTTAAGAAACAATAAATTTGAATGATATTCCAAATCCTAAATTAGAACCTCATTATTTTTACAATTTTTTGAAATCTATAGAGGAGGCCATGTATTCAGGATTCTAGGTGAGAAAAATTGAAGCTCTTACGAAATTTAATGCTGTTAAATCCAATTTTGTAATGTAGAATATTTTTTTAGTTACATATTATTATTGATTAAATCATTGATTTCTAATGAAAATACATTTCCTCTAAGTTTCTACGAAAGTAAGTGGTTGGTCTATAATTTGGGTCTTAGTTATCAGAAGATTCATGCATATTCAAATAATAGAATATTATATTATGGTGATTATGAATCCTTAGTTAACTGTTCAACTTGTAAATAATCAAGGTATAATGAGAAAAAATAAAGAATGTATAGATTTCCTTTGAAACTTTTGAGGTATTTTCCAATTACACATTGTTTAAAGCTTTTATTTATGTATCGTAACACAACCGCATTGATAAAAGGGTATAAATCAAATATTTCTATTAGTAAAAGATGATATCATCCATGTGATAGTAATTCATGGAAACACTACGATCAGATGAAACCTTATTTTACATCAGAACCTCATAAAACATGGTCAGGTCTTTCAAATGATGTATTTTATCCATTTGGCACTTATGGTAGTCAATATTTTTGTTGACCTACTTTCATTGATCTATACAACTTACATCCTTGGATGTTGAGGAAGGAAACAAATATATATATATATATATATATATATATATTTGGCACTATTAATTCAAGGACATCTAAAGAACAATATTGACGTTTATTTAAAGCCAATAATTAATGGGTTAATTTCATTTTACAACAACAGTTTGACTATATTTGATATATTTTAAGATTAGAATTTTACACTGAATGTTTCATTAATATGTATGATCAAGGAATTTCTGACATATCGTATGTTTTCTAGATGGAGAACACATGGTCTTAAATCTTCTCCATACTACATGGATGAAAAAAAATAATTTATGCTTGGTAATGGGATAAAGACTAGTTATTTTAAGTGCCAACAGATATTTCTTCATGTGGATCATCTATTTCAAAAGAACATCAATAATTTTACAAATGATATAATTGAAAGAGATGAACATCTCATTGTTCTCTAAGGTATTCTAGTAAAATCTATCATCTATGCATTACCTCATGCTACTTTTTATCAAACTATAAATGTTCAAAAAATAAATGGTTTTTTGAGGGATCATAATTGGATAAATTGGAGTATTTTTTGGACCTTCTATATTGGTCTAATTTGTTTGTTGATTACATATTAGATGTAATGCATAATTAGAATAAATATTTTTATAAAATATTTTATACTGTGTTGGATAAACCTAGTAATACCAAAGATATTTCAAAATCATGTTTAGATCTTTCCGAGATATATAGATGCCCTAAACTTGAATTATTTGAAGACGAAATGTCAAATAATTTTGTGAAGAAAAAACTGTTACTAAAATTATAATTTTTGTTATTATTTTGTTAATGGATTTGAGACTTGAGGCTACCAGATGATTATTCTTCTAATTTGTCTCACTATGTCAGAAATGGGCATATTATCAGTTTAAAAATTCATGACATCCATGTCATAATGAAAATATTACAGCCTATTATTCATAGAGGGATATTGAATTATTCAATCTAGGTTGTTTTGACTGAATTATCATATTTCATCCAAGATATTTGTGTAGAAAAATTGGATTATGATGAATTGAGTATGCTAAAAATGGATATTGTTTTAATTTTTTGTAAATTAGAAAAAATATTCCTACTGGGTTTCTTTGGCTAAATAGATCATTTAAAACTGAATTTCTCACATGAAGAAAAATATAGAGGAGAGGTACAATATTTATTGATTTACCCATTTGAGAGATTTATGAAAAACTTAAAGAAGAAAGTACATAACAAATCTTCGGTTGGAGGATAAATGTTAGAAGCATACACCAATGAGGAAATATTAAATTTTAACTCCTATTATTTTCAATCAGAATATCCTTTAAAATATATCTAGATAGGTCACCATGAGACAAATGTTGATGATGTCACATACCAACAATTTTTATTTTTCAATCATCCCGAGCTTGGTTTTTGTAGTTCTTAGGAACGATGTTGTTCAGATGAAAAACTCCACATAGTTCATACATATGTTCTACTGAATTGTGAAGAAATGAAACAATTTTTTTAGTAAGTACTACTTTTTATTATTTTAATATTTTTTTATAAAAGATATATTTATTTACTTTATTTTTTTGTAGACTATGTGATGAACATATCAAAAAACAATTTATTCAAATTATATATACTTCTCTTGAAGAACATCATCAACAAAATTTTTCATATTTGTTTCAAAGACTGGTAAGTTAAGTAACTTTTATTGGAATAGTAAATTAATTTTTTAATAATATCTATTATTAATAATTTTTATTGTTTTCAGGAAACATAATATGAAAATAAAACTTATTGCTGATTATGTGTGCTCAAAAACCCTCCATCTAAATTGGTAAAATCGTATAATGGGTTTGTGATTAAAGTATTTCAATTTCATACACGTATATATGGTGATTCAAAGAAATAAATGAATAATGGTGTTTTTTTAAAGGATATAATCATATAAAATGTGAAGTTGACTATTATAGTATGTTGGATGAAATAATTGATTTATGTTATCTAACACCATGTTATGTAACAATGCTTAAATTTCATTGTTTTGATACAGACCGAGGGCTGTGAGTTCATCCATGACATGGAGTCATTGAAATTAAAAATTATAGTCTTCTTGCATCAAAAGAACCATTTAGGTTAGAAAATCAAAGACATCATGTTTATTTTATAAATTACTATGATGTTATTAGGATATTTGAAAGAATGGTGGAGTGTGATAAAAATGAAATCAAATGAGAAACAATTTATTGAAAATGAGAATTGCTCTATAGAAGTAAAACATATTTAATTTTTTTAAGAAAAAAACCAAAATATATCTCTTACCCAATGAGATATAAATATCAATTATGAAACCCCCTAATTAAGGGTTAATGATATATTGATGAAGTAATAAGGGATGATGAAACTGAAAGTTGTATAGAAGTTGAGGATATTGAAGATGTGGATGAAGAAATTCCCATCGATGAAAATGATGAAGAAGAAGATGATTTATGTATTATATTCAGATATTTATCAGTTTTATAAATTTTATAGTTGTATTAACAATTATTTACCGATAATATTGTTTGTTTCAGATAGCTAGACCCAATGATTTCTGTTCCTTCGATGATGCCAATAATTATTAGTTTTCAATATTTTATATTGGTATGAACATATATTGACAGGTAAAAATATTATATTTTTCATGATATTTATGAGTTTTTTATATTTTATATCTATATTAATAAATATTTATAGGCTAAATTTTTATGTTCATGTATTTATTTATATGTAATTATTATATTCTGAAATATATTCATTTTTGATATTTTATATTTGTGTTAATAATTTCTTACATGTAATATTTTTAATTTTGGTATTTATTAGTTTTGTATATTTGATATTTGTATGGGAAATTTATTATAGGTAAGATCATTTTTTTCTGAATGCTGGAGATGCTCTCGACTATAAATTTCATTTTATCATGGATGTCAGCCTTCTTGCTCATAATCTTGATTCATCTAATCCATAGGATGTTGAACCTATTTGAGGGGGGGGGGTGTGGTCTTACTCGATTGATGATTCCAGAAACTGTTTTAGAGAGATTCCCATATTTTGATTTTGATCCTTATTTACGGTGGTATGTTTAATTATTTAAGATATTTATTTTATATTAAATTACGGTATTAATTTTGGTAATAATATTCTTGTTATTTTTTTTATTTTCACATTTTTCAGATTTAGCTGTTGGGAATAATGGTGCGATTCTAAGAAATTATTTTTTTGATCTATGGACCCAACATTAAAACATTATATAATATTGAATTTTAGTCAATAACTTACTTTCATTCACATTGAGGGTCTTTTTATGTTTATATTTTTATATAATTAAGACATAATAAATATATAACATTCCACATTTATAAAAAGTGGATATTACTAAAGTAGTATCCATTTCATTCAAAATATAAAACATGATTTCTTTTACAAAAATCTTCATAACATTCCTAATGACTTCATTATTTCTCTTTCCCATCTTTATTACCTATGAAACTTTTTTTTACAATATTTGAATGAGTATTAAAAGATCAGTAAGGGATATTAAGAAAGAAATCGTTAGTCCAATGAAAACATAAAAACTATTAAAAGAATTTTTAGGAAAAAAAACTCATTAGAATGTATAGAAACATCATGAAGTTCACTTGGGAAATATTTAACATATTAATCTTAAATTCACCGTTACAAATGTAATAACCTTTTGGTCAACTTCCAACTCTGAATTACCCAATGCGTTGGGGAGTTATAATGGGTCTCACCTGTCATATCTTGAGCTATAATGGGCTCCAACCAATATATCTTAAGATAAAAATGCAGATAAACCTATCATATCTTGAGCTATAATAGGATCAAACCAACATAAACAATGTCTAAGGAACATATCATGAAAAAAACTATTAATAACTCATTTAAACCCATAATAAAAACACATTCAGATATCATATTAGCCTTTTTTCATAAAAATCATTTTTAATATATAAAAATCATGCACATAATAATGAAATCATATTCTTAAAAAAATAACTGCGAAAACTTATAAATAAAAAATAATATTAATAAAATTTCATGAAATCAGATAATCCACTCATGAAAAATATAAATAAATTAATAATTTCTTAAATTTTATAAAACCGGCTTTTAAAAGGATTTTAAATGGAAAATACTATACATTTGATCTAACTTCCATAAAATGTGTTAAAAAATTATTTATAATGGTATGAATTATGTTATTAATTTATTAACGAACTAAACTCATGTTTATAAGACCTTACATTATCTTCTTATAACATTTTCTGCCCATTTATTATCAATATTGTTTTTATTTTCATTGTTTCAGGTGCATTATTTTCATGGTTTCTAAGGTCGTTTAATTTATGTTCTTACTTTTCAGAATGAAATAATAATCCTGAAGTGGTAATACATACATATATATAGGTCATTTTAAACAATTATGTATGAATTTAAACTTGCCATGATTTTGGTAAAAGGGAAACAAAAAATCATCATCCATGAAGGCAGTAAATTAACGCCCCACAGACATCAATTTTGTTATTTAAGAATAAAAGGAGAATACGAGAGATTTTATGATGTATATATCATATAAAAATTCTGTTATATATGTGATACTAGAGTTATTATGAAACACTAGATAAGATGTTGGCATAAGGTATAAGTGAGAATGACATTTAAAAGAGAAAAAAATAGAATTTACCACATGAAGAAATATCCTTGAGAACCTTCTTAAGGCTCTTGGAAGGGGTCTCTTATGAGACCAGAAGCACAATAATGTGGTAAGGGATGGGAAGGTGGTAATATTTCAGAGTTTGTACAAAAAAAGTCTTAAGGTTATGAAATTTGTGAAGGAAGGATCCCCTTTTTATAATTGAGGTGATGAGTAACTTAGGAATTTCTCAAATTAATAAAATATAATAAATATATTATAGGTTTTATGACATCAAAAAAGGCTTAAAACTAAAGGGGGTTAAATTTTAGACAAAATACTGTCACATATTTCCTTATTATATATTTTTTTATTTTTAAAATAATTTAATGAAATATTTTTTTCATGAAAAATAATTTCTGCCAAATTAAACACTATTTACAATTAAGACATTATACTCTTCAAATAATAGTTTAAAATTCGAATGATGTTTTTTATTATTTCATTGAATTAGCATATACATCTAGGTAAAATATTAATTAGCTCAGAAACGTAAATTTTTTTATTTTTAGTATAATTAATTTGATTTACCCACTAACTAAATAATTACTACATCATAATTGTTCAAGACCTTAAGGTATTTATTTATTCCCTAAATATTAAAAAAAATCATGAAGAATATTAATATGTTAATTTGAATAAACTATTTATGTTTGAACAAATCTATTGTAAAACCATAAATTAAAATTTTATAAAAATTAAAAACTATAATGTGACAAATTGAATTACTTTTAAATTAAAATATTATAAAGGAATTAAAGTGATTCATGTGTGTCTAAAATTGTCCCATATTTTAATAAAAAATTATAATTGTTGATAATTTCTCATAAAAAATGTTTTATCCAAAATTTGGGTAATTTAATAATTCTTATAATTTTAATAAACAATTATTTATTTTTCTTATGCTTGCACAAGCACTGCATCAGCATTGCACAGACATTACTGTTAATTATTTAATATATAAAAATTTCAAAAAATTACTTTCATAAATATAAGTTAATTATGTTCATAATAAATTTCTAGATTCCTTCATTATATATAATTACTAATATATAGGTCAAGACAACTTCTTAAATTTTTTATTTTGATTTTTCTTGCCTTGGATAATTATTGTGTAGGAATTTGGATATGATTAAAGTTATATAACTATAAATTTATAAATTCATAGCCAAAAATAGAAACAATAAATAAGAATTAATAAAAGTTCCCTTGAAATTAATTTTTAACACTCAATTGTTATTTTTAAAGAACCAAATTTAACATTGCCAAAGCTTCACTGACACTGCATCGACACTAAGAATAATTTTTATACTTATCATGAATAAAATATAATTTTCATGTATAAGTTATTTCTGTACAATATTCCTCTTTTTATATCATTGTTTAATTATTCCTTCAATTTAATACATTTTATATCACAATTACATCTTCATGACGTCATAAATGAATACCATATTTTAAAAGTACTGATTTTTTTTACTATTCACCAAAAAATAAACTTTTTTAGAAAATATTTAAAAATTCATACCAAGTTAATTTCAAAATGATTAATTAAAAAATGATATTATTTTTTTCAAATTAAAATACGATATTTTTAAAATTAATTTTATAAATAAATAACCTTATAATAAATTATTCATTTTATGAAGTACTATGTAATTCAAAAATTCTAGTAAATGAATTATTCTATAAATAACCATGTTGTTAAATTCTCCCCCATTTTGAAATTACATCCTCATAAATTTTATTTACTCTTAAAAAATGAGGATACTTTCCCCTCATATCATTTTTAGATTCCCATGTTTCTTCTTCTACTATGTGGTTTCTCCAAAAAACCATAACTTGGTAAATTACATTGATTCCCAAAACATTCTCTCTGCGATCAAGAATCTAAATTAGTTTCTATTCATTAGAAATATTCTATTCCAATTGAACTAATTCTAGGATCAAAAAATGATATGTATCTAACCTATTCTTTCTTAACATGAAAAACATTGTGTACCGTAGATAAACTTGGAGGAAACGCTGCTTTGTAGCTAACTAGTACAACTTTATTTAGAATTTCATAAGGTCAAAAAGACTCTATAATTATCTTTCCTTTCTTACCAAAATGCATAACACTTTTCCAAGGAGGGATTTTAAGGAAAACATGATAACCTATATTGAATGAAAAATATTTCCTCCTCTTATCTACATAACTTTTCTGCCTACTCTGTGCCATCCTCATGCGCCGCTGAAACAACCAAACTTTCATTGCCACTTATTCTACTAATTTTGGTCACATCAACATCCTTTCCCTGAATTCATCCAAAAATTATGGAGTTCAATATCACTTTCAATATAATACTTTAAAAGGTTCCATATTTATACTATAATGAAAACTATTATTATAAGAAAACTCATCTAAAGAAAGATGATGATCCCAACTTCCTTGGTAATCCATTGAACAAGTTCATAGAATTTCCTTCAACATATGAATTGTTCATTATGACTTCCCATATGATTGAGGATGAAAAGCTAAAATGAAATTTAATTCAATTCCTAATGACTTATGACGGCATTTCCAAAAGTTAGAAGTGAACCTAGCATCATGATCAGATACAATGGAGAGATGAACTCCATAAAACCAGATAATTTCATGAGGTATAGTCGAGAAAGTTAATCTAGAGAAAGAGTGTCCCAAATAGGAAGGAAATTAGCATATTTAGTCAAATGATCAACTATAACCAAGATTTTATTGTAACCTCAAGATGTTTTTGTTAGTCTCACCATAAAGTTCTTGGATATATTTTCCCATTTCCACTTTGACACTGAAAAATTCCAAATCATACCCTTTGGTAACAACCACTCTAATTTAACTTGTTTACATGTAAAACATTTCATGGTAAAATATACAATATCAATTTTCATTCTAACCCACCAGTAATAATCTCAAAGGTCTTTGTACATCATTATGGTGAAAGGATGAATAGAAAATAGAGAACCATGAGCTTCACATAATAATTATTTATTCATCTAATAATCATAAGGAATTAATAATGTCTTCCTAAACCATAAAAAAAATATTTTTCAACATTAAATTCTGTCAACTTACCTTTCTTAAATAGTTCTACCTTTTTATTCAACTCCCGATCTTCCTTCTATGCTTTCTTAATTATATCTGATAGAGATGATTGCACCAAAACCTGAAAAAATTGACGTATTTTCTTCACCAAAAACTTCCAAGCCAAAAGTTACCTAATAATTAACCAAGGGGTCATGTTCTAAACTTATCATGGTTAATATAACATTATTTTTCTAAATCAAAGCATCGAACACATTACTTGACTTTCCAAGATGGTAATGGATCGTGCAATCATAATCCTTTATTAGTTCCTGTCATCTTCTCTATCTCATGTTAAATTCCTTCTGACTAAATATATATTTTAAACTTTTATGGTCATTATATATTTCACATTTTTCTCCATACAAATGATCCCTCCAAATTTTTAATGAAAAAAACATCTAATTCAAAATCATGTGTACGATAATTTAACTCATAATGTTTCAACTGATGTGAAGAAAATGAAATTAACTAATCATTCTATATTAGAACACAACCAAGTCCCTTCAAAGAAGAATATCTATAGATGAAAAATTCACCACTTCGGGAAATCTTGGCTATATTTGTAGGTATTGGCCATTCATAGACAACATTTTTAGAAGGATCAATAGTTATCCCATATTTAGAAACAATGTGACCAAGGAAATAAATATGTTTCAACCAAAATTAACACTTTTTTAATTTTCTATACAATTTCTATTATTTTTAGGTTTAAAAAACAACCCCTATATGTCTTTTATGCTTCTCAATACTTTTGGAATATACCAGAATGTCATCAATAAAATAAACCACAAAATTATCCAATAACTCATTAAATATTCTATTCATAATATCCATGAATACAAGAGTTGAATTTGTTAACCCAAACGACATAAAAAATCCATAATTCCCATATCTAGTATGAAACATAGTCTTTGAAATATATGCTTCTTTTACTTTCAGTTGATGTACCCTAACCTCAGGTCAACATTCAAAAAATGTTTTCCTCCCTAGTGATGATCAAACAAATCATATATATGAAGAAAATAATACTTGTTCTTAATAGTGATTTCATTCAAGGCTCCATAATCAATGAAAAGTCTCATTGAACCATCTTTATTTTTAACAAACAAGATATGAGCACCCCATGGTGAAGTGAAAGGTTAGATGGAGACTTTATCAAAAAATTTCTATAACTACTTTTTGAACTCTAAAATTTCATTTGATCCATTCAATAAGGGGGGTTTAGAAATTATCATAGCATCAGGAACTAATTAAATTGTAAACTCAAACTCTCAATTTGGAATAACTCTAGAAAAATCATCAATAAATATATCAAGATACTCATTTAACACTGAAACATCATTAATCTGAATAGTTCTCTTGTTTTCAATAATGTGTACAATATAACATTCATTTCAATTTTTTAACAGTTTCTTAACTTCTTGATATGTTATGAATGGTATGTGTTCATTATTGCACACAAAAAAAACTATTTATGAAAAAAATTATTTTTCTCAACAATATATCTCATCATGATAAAATAAAAGCCAGTATATACCCAGAATAACATCAAACTCTATTAGAGGTAGTATAACAAGGTTTGTAGGTAAACACTTACCACATAGAAATATAGGTAGATTCTTATAATTTATTTTTACCTCAATATTTCCCATTGCTTTTTTACCACGAGTTTTGGTTTCCTTTCATGAGGTGAAATTTATAATTAGTAGAAAACTTCTCAGAAATGAAGGAATATGTAGACCCTAAATCAAACAACACGTTGGAATTTTTTTTAAACAAACAATTTACCTGATACTACCTCGTTTGATGGACCAACATATACTGAAGTAGTTGCAATGGATTTTTCTATACACTTTTATTTTCAATCTAGTTGATTTCCTACCTGAGTGACTAGCTTTGGAAACACATTAAAAAATGTCCCAAATCCTCAAAGTTAAATAATATAACCATCTACTTCTCTTTATGTTTCTAATAATTTTCCTCTTATTCACGAGACATGTGTCCAAAAATTCCGCATCGGTATAATTTCCTAGAGTTTACAAGACATTCTCGGGGATTATTTTTAGCACACTTTTCACAAGAAGGGAAATTTATTTTCCTTCCTCCAGATTTATTTGATGAACTCCTTCCCAATGATTTCCAACTTCAAAAATTCTTATTCTTATCCTCATGAGGCACATACATGTCTGTAAACTCCATGTCAACTTTTTATCACAACAAACAAGTTTCTAATAGCTTTTAAACTCTCATGAATCCAAATATTTTTGTAAAAATGGTTTCAAACTAGTGTAAAATCTATTAATTTTACTATCAAAGTCCCGTGTAAAATCTGGTATATACCTGTATAGTTTCGTAAAATTGGCATCATATGTAGCCACAATATCATAATATTTCTACCTCAGTTCCTAGAATTGTTTCTCCATTTTGAGTCAAAGAATTTTAGTAAAATATTTTCCTAGAAAAATACACTTAAAATCATCACATATTAGAGTATCAATATCATTTTTGTCATTGGTATTCTTAATCACAGACCACTATTGAGTATATTCACATTAAAATGATAAATGGATAGTATTTTATTTAGGCATTATGAACATTCCATGACATTAAAAATCTTTTCAAGAGCATTGATCCATCCTTCAGCTAACACTGGTTCTATGGTTCCATTTAAAGCTGGAGGACGTTTCCACATAAAATTCCCCACAAAAAACATGTTTCTTCATGGGACATCAGGTACATATCTAGCATGGATACCACCACCATTTATTTGTTAAGTTAACTGAGCCATTACTGTGAAATAATGATCAGTTCCAATTACTACCATTCTAGGTAGCAGATTTAAAAGGATATCAGCCTCTCAGTGCCTTCCTACTTCAGCTTCCCTAATTATTATGTGAAAACCCATTCTGAACAGATAGATCATAGAAAAAAACATGTTAATCCTCAAATTATATACCATTTTAAATTAACTATAAATTGAAAACCATTTATGTTATTCTATTAACATCATCATAACCCCTTTGGTTATTTAAACCATCCCTTGATACCAATTATAAAGATCAAATCTTAAAACATTATATAATCTTAAATTTTAGTCATGAACTTACATTTTTTAAAATTTATGATATTTTTAGGTTTAAAGTTTTATTGAATTCGGACATAATACATATATAACATTCCACATTAATAAATAGTCTATACTACTAAAATAGTATCAATTTCATCCAAAATATAAAACATTAAAAAATAAAACATGATTTATTAGATGAGAATCTTCATAAAATTCATCACGACTACCTTATTTATCTTACCCATCCATATTACCTATGAAAAACATTTTAAAATCTATTGTCGAGAAAAAAAATCTCAGTAAGGGATATAAAGAAAAAATAATTAGTCCAGTGAAAACATAAAAACTATTAAAACCATTTTCATAAAAAGATCATTAGCATGCATAGAAACATCATGAAGTTTACTTGGGTCATATTTACCATATTAGTCTTATAATAACCCTTAAAAATGGAATAACCTTTTGTTTTACTTCCATCTTTGGAGTACCCCATGCATTAGAGAGCTATAATGGGGCTCATCCATCATGTCTTGAGCTATAATGGGCTCAAACCAACATATCTTGATCTATAATGGGGCTCAACCCATCATATTCTGTGATATAATGGGATAAACCATACATAATAACTTTATATGGAATATATCATGAATAAAACCCGTGATAATTCATTTAAACCCATAAGCAAAATGCATTCAGATATCATATTACCCATTTTCATAAAAATGATTTTTAAAATATAAAAACTGAATGAAGAATAATGAAATCATATTACTAATGAATAACTATGAAAACTTATAAAATAAATATTATATTAAAAAAATTCATTAAATTAGGTAAATGGCTCATTCCGTATATAAATTAAAGAACAATCTTTTTTAATTTTATAATAGAGACATTTAAAAGGATTTAAAAAAATCCCTTACCTCAGGTTAGACATCCTTAAAATGTGTTCAAACCTAATGTGTAATGGTTTGAATTGTTTTATTAATATATTACTGATCTAAAATCATGCTTATAATACCTAACATTATCATATTATAATATTTCAACTCATTTATAAACAATTGTTTTAATTTTCATTGTTCCGGGTGTGTTTTTTTCTTGATTTCCAAGGTTAGTTTATTTATGATCTTCCTTATAAAAATGAAATAATAATCCATAAGAGATAAAATTTTATTTTATTTAGGTCATTTTAAACTATTATATTTGAATTTATACTTTCCATGATTTCGGTAAAAGGGAAATGAAAAATCATCATCCACGAAGGTCGTGAATTGATGCACCACGAATGAGGATTTCATTATTTTAGTATAAAAGGAGAAGATAAGAGATTTTATGATGCATATACCATAAAAAAATTCAGTATATATTTGATAATATATTTTTCACTAAACATTGGATAATTGGTGGAGATAAGGTATAAGTGAGAAAGAAATTTAAATGAGAAAAAAAGAATTTACCTCTTGAAATGTTTTCCTAGAGAGCCTTTTTAAGGCTCTTGGAAGTGGTATTTTTGTAAGAACTGAAGCACAAGAATGTGTTAAGGGATGATGATGTGGGAATTTAGTATATTTTGACTAAATAATATGCTTAATGTTTTTAAATTTTTAAAGGATTGAAGCCCTTTTAATTATTGAGGTGAGGGGTAACTTATGAAGTACTCAAATTACACAAATATAATAAATATATTGTAGAGTTTCAAACTTCCAAAAACGGAATAAAAACTAAAGGTATATTACATTTTAGACACAATATCATCACAATTGGAATTATTATAGATTTTTTTGATTTTTAAAATAATTTAATTAAATATTTTATTCATGAAAAATAATTTTGTCAAATTAAACACTATTCACAATTAAGACATTATACATATCATTTTTTAAAATTAGAATGAAATTATTTATTATATCATAGAATTATCATATCCATATAGAGAAAACCTTAATTTGCTTCAAAATATCAAATTACATTTATTTTTTTATTTTTAGAGCCATTAATTCAATTTATTCATTAATTAAATAATTACTACATCATAATTGTTCAAGACATTACGATATATTTTTATTCCCTAAAACATAAAAATAAATTTCCATAAAGTAGGTACATTTTTTATCATTCAATAAACTATTTATTTTCTAAAATATATACTATAAAACCATACATTAAATTATTATACAAATTGAAAACTATAATGTGAAATTTGACTTACTTTTAAGTTAAAATAGTATAATAGAATTAAAGGGATTAATGTGTGTCAAAAATGGTCCAGAATATGAATAAAAACATTATAATTTTAGAAAATTTATTATATAAAACCTTTTAACCATAATTTTGGTCATTTAATAATTCTTATAATTTTAATAAAAAAATAATTATTTTTTTATGCTTGCACAAGCACTACATCAGTATTGCATAGACCTTAATGTTAATGATTTAATATATAAAAAATAAAAATTAATTAATTTCATAAAAATATGTTAATTAGGGTGAAAATAAATATTTATATTTATTCATTATGTATAATTACTAATATACATGTCAAGAAAACTTCTTAAATTTGTTATTTGGCCTTTTCTGGTCCTACACAATTTTTACACAGACATTTGGACAAGATTAATGTTATATAACTATAAAGTTCAAAATTAACATCCAAAAACATCAATAACACATAATAATTAATAAACCTTTCTGGGAAATATTTTTTAGCACTCAATTATTATTTATAAAGATCCAAATTTAACATTGCCAATGCTGTATAGGCACTACGTCGACAGAGACAATAATGTTTATACTTATCCAGAATAGAATATAATTTTCATTTTCTAAGTTATTTATATAAAATAATCCTCTTATTATATAATTATTTAATTATTCAATAAATTTAATAAATTTTATATCAAAATTATTTCTTCATGATTTCATAAATAAATATTGTATTTCAAAAGAAACTGTATTTTTTACTATGCACCAAAAATTAAACTTTTTTCAGAAAATTATCAATTATTCATACCAAGATAACTTCAGGATGTTGAATTAAAAGAATAATTTTTATTCAATTAATATTCAATACTTTTAAAAATATTTTATGAAATAAATAACTTTATAATAAATTATTCATTTTTTGAATTACTATTTAATTCATGAATTATAATAAAAAATATTCTATAAATACCTAGGTTGTTACAATGGGTGTATTAGGACTAGGTTTCCATCACCGTACATCACCAGATGTTCAACCATTGGATTGCACATTTTTAAATAATATGTACTTTTAAAAATTTATTTATTTATTAACATATTATTTTTAATTGTCAGGTAGAATTTGTTTTCTATGATTGCGAATAGACTGAGAGTTCTTATATGAGATGAATGGGAGATTTGTATACATGAGTGCTTTCATCAGTTTTTAAAAAACCTTAGAAATAGAGCTATGAATAAATCTTATACTACTGTTTTCCACCAGCCTGTAATCTCTTGTCAACCTGACCATATCTCAGCTTAGGTATGGGTGGATTATGCTCTTACTAACTCAGGGAGAATTTTAGGAGTAGGTCATCATCTGGAAATCAAATCCAGGGGAGGAAGGAGGGAACACATAGGGCCCAAAATCCTACATTTGGCATACCTTTTCGACATATAGTAATTGATATTATTTATTAATGTATATGTACTTTTACTATAAAATGTTTGTTATATTATACAAGCCTCTTTTGAACCATCTTTTATAGAGTTTTAATCTCATAAGAAGATGTATACTAATCCCATTAGAGGATAAGTTGTAGGTGACTGACAATACCATATCGTGGTTAGTATGTTTTTAAAAATATTCATGAATAATAATTTTATTGTAATTATAAATTGTAATTATATTTAAAGGAAACGTATGAGGTTGCGTCTTCTCATTCACATGAGAGTCAAGTTGAGAGTAAAGAAGATATCACCGGTAATTTAGGTTTTGATGAGGGGGCTTGGATACAAATGAATTCTCTTGGTGTCAACAAAGGCCAGGTGATTAGTATTGGTTCTAGACTGACTCATATGAGTTATTATGATACTTCTGTGATGTCATTGGTGAGATCGAAGGGAGCTCATGGAGAGTCATCATCGATGTTGTTGTTTGATTCCCATTATCAGGGGAGGTTGAGATCTCATGATGATATGATATAGAGGATGCATAGGGAGAGGGATGAGGCATGTGAGGAGCAACATCAATGTGATGACCAGATGTCGAAGTATATACAACGACATGTGCATGGTGTTTGAATGAAGTTTCCTCCCACTGATCCTTCGAGTGATCCTTATCCACCTAACAATAGTTGACGATTTATAATGTTTTGTGATTATTTTTTAATTTTGGGTGAAAATCATATTATTTTTGAAATAATGTATTCCTTTTACATCTCTTTAATTTTTTTTATTTTATTAATTTTTATTTTATTTTATTTTTTATTTTTTTTAAAAAATTTATTATTTTCTTAATTTTTTTATTAATTTTTTAAATTGTTTTTATTTAATTTTAAATATTTTAAATTTATTATGAATTATTTTTATTATTTAATTTTTTAAATTATTTAATTATTTATAAATTTTTAATTATTATTAATATTTAATTTTTTTAATTATTTTATATATTTTAAATATATCTTGATTGTTTTTAATTTTAATTTGTTATATTTTTATTTAAAATTATTTAAAATTATTTAATTATTTTTATTTTTCAAATTTTATTATTTGCGAAGGAATTTACATTTGTCCCAAATAAGAGCAATTACGATGGATTGTCACAATTAGTTTTTTAAGACAAGGACCTTTTGCAACAAGTTTTTTATCCATTGTAATTAATAACTATTTACGATGAACCATCGTAAATAACTACATTTGGGTTGTGGTTTTCTGTAATGATGCATTAGTGATAGACTACCGTCACTAATGACCATTTGTGATGGATTTCTGTCACATATCTACTCTTGAAAAAAGCGAAATTTATAGTAATGTGATTATAACATGAGAAATCTATACCCAATCAGTTAAATATATTTACTCATGAATCCTGATATAAGGTTTTATAATAAAATACATAATAAATAAGAGTGTGGTATCATTAATAAGAAATCTTGAACCATGAGAACATATTATAATCATAAGACATAAGTTGATGACCTTTACATAAGCATAGAAAATCATTTCTTTAGTCAAAGATCACTACCAAAACTATCATAGTGGACTGGGTTCACACCTCATTTCATTATTTCCTTAGTCAAAATTCACTACCAATAATACATAATGGACATAGTCTCTTACTGAAATGAGCTCACTCCCCATTGAAATCCTTATTATCTCATGAAATATCATTCTTTATCCAATGCATTAGAGGTATATAATAGACCCCCTCATATTTGGTTTATAACGTAACCACTCATCCTTGGTTTCTAATGTAACCACATATCACATTATTAAAACCATACATATGCAATCTAGAAGATCATAAAACATTCATCGTATCAATATAGCACAACCCATGGAAAATAAGCGGGTTTCATAAACATCTCATCATCATAATCATAAATTTTCCAGAGAAAGAATAAATATGGAGTCATTGAATCATGTCCCTATTAAAGGATAAGTAACATCAAAGGATGTTATCACTATAAACAAAAATTTCATTTAACAATGTTTTTATCTATGTTTTCTGAAAATGTCGTTAATGTTGAATTTGACAACGTTTTCTGGAAAACACAACCAATTTTACAATGTTTTTAAGAAAACATAGATAATATTATTTACATGTGCGTATATATATATATAATATTAATAATATATTACTATTTATTATTATTAACAATATATATATATAACATAACAATATATAACTTAAATAAATATATATATATAATATAATAATAATATAATATATAACAATATGTAATAATAAATAACTGGTATGTATAATAATAATAATAATAATATATAACAATATGTAATAATAAATAACTAATATGTATAATAATAATAATATATATAAGAATATTTAATAGTAAATATATTATAATATATGAAAACATATATATATAAATATATAACAATATATAGATATAACAAAAATATTTAAAAATATATATTATTTATAACTTAAATATATATATATATATAACAATATAACAATATAATAACAATACATAATAATATATATATAACAATGTAAAAATATAATAACATTATATATATATATATATTAGATATTGGGGGAACAATTACAATGAAAGACACACATAACAAGCCTACAACTACAGGTCGGAAGGACAAGTCATAACTCCCCCTTCAAGGGATAAACCATTCAATCAACCCTTTATTTATTTATATTATATATAGGCCCATATACCCTATTACATATAGGCTCTAAGGCCTCCAATACAAGGGTCATATGCCCAAGATGAAACCTGGGCCAAAGGTTGCTATTATTCTAGCTTGCTTCCTTGCTGCACGCCAACCGACCCAACGCAACACCCTCGCCATAGAGCGGGGGCACCATAATATATATATATATATATATATATATAACAATATAAAAATGCATGATATATATATGGTAATAAATATATATAAATATATATAAAAATAAATATATTATACCTACTACAATAAATATATATAACAATAAATATATATATATATAATGATATGATAACAATATATATATATACAATAATATGTACATATGACAATAAATATATAATAATATATATATATAAATATAATAACAATATATAACAACAAATATATAGCAATATATTTTTTGTTTGGACTACGTATTTCATTTGTTGTCAATGCGTCAGTCAATATGTGTTTAGTGAATGGAATTGAAGTGCCCATGTAAATATGATTTTGATTAATGTAAGACATTTGAAGAAGGTAAAGAAGACTCAAGCCTGTTAGGTATTTGAATAAGATTTTATATGAGGAATTATTTTGGTACATTGAACAATACCTCAAGGAAGAAAAAAATAATCTTGAGAAAGATAATAAAATGTTTATTACTGAGAAAGAAGAGTTAAAAAAGAATAAACCAGCCTATGTTTATGAGAACAAATGAAATAAAATAATGTTTGATGAGCTTGAAAAGATGGTAAGTGATATTAAAAAGAAGATGTCAGAAGAAAAAGAAGATTTGTTTGAAGCATAACCTATAAGGTCCACAGTTCAATATGGGTTGAACAAAACCAAAGAATACATCAATAAACTAGTGGAAGTTAATGAAGAATTTTCTCAATCTAATGAGATGAAGGTTTTCAACAATTGCATAAAATTTTGTGCTTTTAATTTTCAGGATAGATCTATTATAACTAATAGTACATGTAACAAACACAACCTTATTCATGGTAGGGCTAAGAAAACTAAGAGGAAGTATTTTACACCAAAGTAAGGGAATAATATTCCAATGACTCATCTGGTCACTGTCAAGGCTGTTTTTATGCTGGCTGTGGTCTTTCTTCTTCGCTCGAGGCTGATATGCTTGGTGTCATCCATGCTGTTGATTTTGCCATTCAAAGAGGCTGGAGAAAGCTCTGGATTGAAAGTGACTCCACAACCATCGTTCAGGCCATATGGAATGGCGACACTCATCTTGCTTGGCCGCTTACCACTCTCTGGATGAAGTGTCTGAACTCGCTTCACGGGCTCGATTATATTGCTACTCATGCTTACCGTGAAGCGAATTCTATTGCTGATGCTCTCGCCAACAAAGGTATTCCGCAGAGCATGACTTGGCTTGACAATCTTCCAGCTGACTTATTGCCTCTCTTTGAGAGAGACTGTAACAAAATCCCATCTTTCTGAACTTTGTAATCCTCTTGATTTCTTATATATCTTGTGCTTTGGTCTTTTGACCGAAGCATTACCTTTTTTTAAAAAAAAGTGGAAGTCATGGTGAATATATGAGAAACAGTTCTCAAAGAAAGAATGTTGTGACCAGAAATCCATTCGAGTTTCCAATACCAAACCAACATGTATGATTATAAGAAGTTTTTGGAAGTTTCAATTTAGAAGGTCATACGGTTTTGGTATGCATAAAAAGGTTAAAAGAATAGGTTACCAAAACTACGAAAGGGAATATGTTTCAAAACAATTCCAATGGTATGTCATGTGAGGATTCTGCAAAGATAGAGAATGTTAGGAATGTGTGCCTGGTAGTTTGAAAAAATCAACTAAAATTGACAAAAACAATTATAGGAAGCTAAAAAATTATTGAGGCTAAAAGAAACCAAGTGGCTTTAGAAGGTTATGTGAAGCTTGATGAGAAGTTATCCATAAATGGAAACTCAATGATTCAAAAGACTGAAGTTGAAAAACATATTCTATATAGTGAAGAAGTACAAGGGAAGAAATAATATTATCAAACATATGTGACCCAAAATATAAATAAATGTTTAAAAAAACTCCTTATACTGATATTGGAAGAAAATAATGGCCTAGATTTAGATGAATCTCTCATTATGTGTGTTTTTTCTAAGAAACTATGAGGTAACTCGTTATTCCATATTATTTTATATGTTTTGAGTTTACATGTAGGGAATTTGAGGATAAGACTGTGGTTGTTAATTCTGGATAGCATGAATAGATTTCCCCTTATGGGTTCTATTTACTACTATAAAATAGAAGAAGAAGAGTGAGTCCCTTAAGAGGGATAATTATCTTTACATAATTCTAGTGAATCTAGAAATTTTGGATAGATTTCAGAACTAGAGTTTGGAGTTATGTATGTCACACTTAAAATCCCCTCTCTTTTGATTATTTCAAACATATTTTTAGAGAGAGTATTTATTAATGTAAATGATGATAAAAATGGGGAATTTCATATCTTTAACTTAAACATTATGATTTGTTTACTGAAGTGTTCAATATTAAATATTTCTTAATATTTTTTTTTGTACAACCCTTATTTGATAAATAAGTAGGTTTTTAGCACGATATCATATGCATTGTAGTTTATGAAAAAAATTGGCAACCTAGGTTGTATCCATATTGTTTCCTTCACTTTGATAGCCCATATATACATAGAGCAGACCAAATAATGTATCTTTTCTAAGAGAGACAAGCAGTATCATTGTTCTCTCAAAATGGAGGGAAGGGAATCTTGAATACCAAAGAAAGAAGAATAAGATAGGAGAGGATCCCTACATTACCCATTTCATTTTTTGAATAAGGGGATTAAATATTTAAGCCCACATATTTACTTTAAAAATATGAAGAGATATTGATATCAAAATTAAAAGGTGGACATTGTTGATCCATGTTGCATTTTTTTCAATGAGTCAATATGTGTTTGGTGACTGGTAATGAAGTGATGA
This sequence comes from Viscum album, assembly GCA_963277665.1. Classification (NCBI taxonomy): domain Eukaryota; kingdom Viridiplantae; phylum Streptophyta; class Magnoliopsida; order Santalales; family Viscaceae; genus Viscum; species Viscum album. The sequence goes on along the minus strand of OY728123.1, from coordinate 2,028,915,082 downwards.
TGCTTGGAGGATTGTTATGGATTTGGAAAATGGAATTGGATGTCTTGTTTGAAAAATTCCCCTTGTTTGTCTGATTATTTTTAAATGGGTATTTAGTTCAAAGACATGTGATAATTATATTGAAGAATTGAAAAATTATTTTCAACATGTTTAAGGGGTTATGGAGAATTGTTTTAAGGACATTATAACGACCCAACGTTTCATTAATGGAAAATCCCTCTTGATCCAGTTAAATGTTTCTTTATGAAAAATGTTTTTATAAGATGCCAACTTCTTTAGTTTTACGTCAAGATTTGTCACCATTACTTTTATAGCCGTTGAACAGTGATCATCTGAGTAGTATAAATATAAGGCTTTAACGAACCCATTTCTACTCGGAAAAGAGGTGGCATCTTTGGGATTTTCCCTTGACAAAGCCCAAGCTGAACTTCATCAAGTCAAGCTCGAACGTGATCGTCTATGAGAAAAGTGGAAGTTGATTGAAATTACAACTCGAGCGATGTTATCCGAGCCACCCCAAGAGTCTGTCACCATCGCACACCTTACCCTTAGGTCTTATGCGGCTATTTTAAGGGGTTATGTAACAAATAAGTAGCACCATGTTCATGTACATTATTTCTGTATATAATGATGAATATAATTTCTAGTCATTTTTTATACATTGTAATTAGTTTTTAAAGTACAAATGGTGTTTTTAGTTATTATTTAATTAAGAATTATATTTTATTAAATTAAAGGATTTTTTAGTTAAATAATAATTTAATAAAATATTATTATTAATATTAAATTAATTTTTATTAAATATAAATGATCTTATAATTTTATGAATACAATTAAATTTTTTATTAAGGTTTGAAAGCCATTTCTGTCAAAACCCGTGAATTTTTTTATAAATGTCGGTTTTTATTTTAAAAGTGAAAATTCACATATTTAGAAAATTATTTAGATAAAATAAATATTATTTTTGGAATCAGGACGTCGAAATTATCCAACGGTGAATTTTTCTTAATTTTCTGAGACAGTCAAATTTTTGGGTAAAAATTAAATACCATTTAAATATATAATGTGTTTTATGACATCATAATAGCCCCATGGTTATGTAATAATCCTTATGTTCGGCCAATATGTGTGTTATCATTAAAATAATGAGGTTTTGGGTTTGTTTGACTTACTTTTCAAAGCATTAATGGAGCCCTCAAGACTTATTCAACACTTTGCCTTTTTAAATTAATTTCCATGGGAGTGTGACTCACCTCCACAAAAGCAACCCTAATTTTTTAATAAGTTAGGGCCTTGGCCTTGTAAAATATTGTTTTCCTCTTTCCTTTTCCAGAAACCATGGGCAAATACCATGGGATGGTTTGTGGTTTGGATTTTTTTAATATAAGGGGTCCCAAACCTAAATAAAAAGAATTCCCTCACCTTTCCTATATAAACCCACCCAAGATCCCACTTCCTCCTCACTCAAATCCCTTGGAGTTCGTCGAACCTCTGCCCTACTCTCTCTAAAATCATCTTAAGGTGCCCCAAGCTCCCAAGAAGCCTCTCACAAGCCTCTCTCTAGCCTTTGGAAGCACACTTCCAAGTAAGGGTTTTTTCTTCCTTTCTCATTTTTGTCAATTTTATTTAAGTTGTATTTCCCTTTTAATTTCAATTATGAATGTTGGGGTATGGTTTCGTACCTCTCCCATACTTCCCTCTTATTGTTTTAATGATGGGATACCCCTTTCTCTCTCATTAAATGCCTCCCATGTACACCCGTTACTATGCCGAAATTCCGAAAGGAACCTTTTTCTCCCCTTCTATATTCAAGCAATACTTTTGTATCATGAATATAAATTCATTTTCAATTGTTGGGACATGTATCTATATTACCTCATTACTTTCCATTACATGTAAATATGATGAGGAACCCCTTTCTCTCTCATCAACCATTTTTATGAATTCTTATGTAACGTCGTTACGCTGCCGAAATCACACCGATTTTCTAAGCCAATATCATTGTGTAGTGAATACCATGCCCATTTATCCATCAAGGGTATTCACCATTATGCACATTTACTTATTGATTATAAAGTTTCATGTATGAATTCCACATTCCTTTATCGTGGAATAAATGATTATGTTTTATGAATCCATGTTTTATGATCCATGTGGCACACTTATGCATGAAATGAAATGTTTAAGAAGGGTGCGCCCTTTATAGCGCTCCAATGCATTGGGTAAAGTATAGTATCATGATATGTCATGTGCAATGAGTGTTTAATCATGATAATTCAAGTACAACGAGGGTTTACTCGTGCTTCAAGAGCAATGAGGTTTTACTCATGCTCCATGTGCAATGAGCCTTGGCTCATGCTAATTCAATGTTAAGTGTTGTTGCCACATTTCCATGTTATGATTATCATGCTTTATCATGCCTTTATGTTCATGTTTTTATTATGCTCTATTGATATGCCTTTTGCCTAACATGTATTGTACTCCTCATGTTATTCATTGTGTACTCCCTTACTGGGCTTTATAGCTCACCCTTTTCTTATGCATGTCCTCAGGTTATCTCATGCAATGCTAAGTACGAAGGAATGTAGTGGTCATGTAAAGGAAGTTTTCAAAAAAGATGTTGTATTTCAAGTTTAAAGTTTTTATGTAATGATCCTAATCCCCAAAGACACTAAACCTCTCGATCTTCTTTGTTGTATCAAGTGAGGTTTTATGTAATAAAGCATGTTTAAGTTGTAATAAAAACCAGGGTTGTCATAGTTGGTATCAGAGGATAGATTTAGTTATTTTTGGGATTAGGAAACCCTAATAAAGCCTTAGATACAAGACTAAGCATAATAAAAACATCCCTAAGTTTTGGTAAATACTAAGTAAGTGGTTTATCAAACAAATACATCCCTGTCTGGATACGAGCAGGTAGAGGCGGCTCTGGCACAGATGTATCCTAGGGGTAAAACCTGAAAACACCGCTTTGAGCTAGACTCGAACGGGAACTGGTGCACGACAATGGGCCTTGATGTACTCTTGGTTACGACACTCCCGGGGGATATGTTTTGATAAAATCACAATCTTAGTATGAACCCTTATTAAGGGAAAAATGCCCCTAAGAATATATGTTAGAAGGAAGATCATGAAAAGCCTGGATTGAATCCTATAGACTCATGAGTTAAAGAGATTAAAGTTTATTTATAAGTCATCAACTTTTGTCTTTGGATTACCCTTTATGTGTTACCCCTAACTTTCCTTTTATTCCAGCCAATGGCCGGTAATAGGAGAACTCGGGCTAACAACCGTTGTGAAGATCAGTGTGATGATTGTACTTATGAGATGCCCAATCCAATGGGAGCGGGAATCGCGAACTTTTTCACGCTTCTCTCTCAGCTAACTCAAGTTTTGAATAGAAACACTTGTCAAGAGGAACGTTCAACCCCCCCTAAGAAAGAACAAGTCGCTATTGAAAGCTTCATGAGACAAAGGCCTCCTACTTTTAGTGGATCATCCGATCCCACGATCGCTGAACAATGGATCAACTCCATTGAAAAGATATTCTCCATCCTCCAATGCTCTGAAAAAGATAAGGTTCTCCTGGCGGCTTATCTTATGGAGGGTGAAGCTGATCAATGGTGGACGTTGATCAAAAATACGAAGCCTGAGGAGAAGATCGAGGCTTTGGAATGGAAGGAATTTCGGAAGATGTTTTTTGATAAATATTTTCCACGCACCCTCCGTCTTAAGATGGAAAGGGACTTCCTTTCCCTCAAACAGAAAGATGAAGAATCTATGGGAGCGTACGAGGCAAACTTCACAAGGCTTGCACGATACGCTTCTGGCTTTTTCTTTACCCCCGAATGCAAGGTTGACCGCTTCTTTGGTGGGATGAATCCTAGCTTGTGGAAAGCAGTAGCGATCCGTGACTTCGAAAACTATGAGGAAATTGTTCGATGTGCCCTCAAGGTTGAAATGGAGATCGGAGAATCACAAGGGTATCATGGGGACAAGAAGCGTAAGGTGTACTTCAATGCTGGTGGTCCGATGGATAAATCCAACGGCGCTAAGAAGTTCTAGCACCCCACTTGCCAAAAGTGTGGAAAGAAGCACCCTGGAAATTGCCTTAGGGGGACAAGAAAATGATTCAAGTGTGGAAGAGAAGGGCACCTAGCTGTTAACTGTCAGCAAGAAAGACCCGCAACTACGACAGAGGAGAGGAACGCTCCGTTCGAACCTCAACGCGTTGTTCAATGCTACAAATGAAAAGTACCGGGTCATTTTGCAAATTACTGCCCTAATCCAAGGGTTATCGGAGGCAACCGACAACCTCCAAGACAGCAAGGAAGAACTTTTGCCATCACTTCTGCCGAAGTGAACCCCGACAATGAAGTGGTGACAGGTACGCTAGTTATTCATTCAAGAATAGTGAACGTACTTTTTGATTCAGGTTCTACGCATTCTTTTATATCTCAAAAGTTTAGTAGAAGAATCCCTGCACCGCCACAAAACATGGAAGTAAAGATGTCAGTGAGTACGGCAAATGGGGAAATAATTGCATCACATGAGTATAAGTCCTCCCCTGTTATAATCTGTGAATTGAATTTCCCGGAAAACCTCATCATACTCCCTTTGGTGGAATTTGATGCAATTCTTGGCATGGATTGGCTTTCCTTATATAGAGCCAACATAAATTGTCGGGAGAGGGAAATCGCACTCCATATGGAGAATCGACCCCCGATTATTTACAAGTGTCAGGAGGGAGATGAATATCCTTTAGCTCCATCATCTCAAGCATGGATATTACTGCCTTATGAGCATGCATATCTGGCTCAGATGATTGAGTCCAAGGAAGAAACCACCCTTGAAGAAATGCCTATTGTGAGGGAATTCGCTGAAGTATCTCCCGAGGAACTTCTTGGTCTTCCTCGAAGAAGAGATGTTGAGTTCTCAATTGAACTTATACCTGGGGCACTACTAATATCCAAGACTCCATATAGAATGGCTGTTGTTGAGCTTGAAGAGCTGAAGAAACAACTACAGGAAAATCTGGATAAAGGGTTTATACGCCCAAGTGCATCACCATGGGGTGCACCAGTCCTCTTCGTCAAGAAGAAGGATGGGTCAATGCGGCTTTGCATCGATTATCATGAACTTAACAAAATCACGATAAATAAAAAGTATCATCTCCCAAGAATCTATGACTTGTTTGATCAGCTGCGTGGAGCACAATACTTCTACAAGGTGGACTTGCGGTCGGGATATTATCAAGTAAGGGTGAAGAAGGAAGATATCCCCAAGACTTCTTTTCATACAAGGTACGGGCACTATGAATTCATAGTAATGCCTTTCGGACTCACCAATGCTCTAGCAATATTCATGGACTTCATGAATAGAGTCTTTAGAGATTACCTAGACAAATTTGTGGTAGTCTTTATAGATGATATTATAATATACTCCAAAACCAAGGAGGACCATGAAGAGCATTTAAGAACTGTACTGGAGACTTTGCGCAAGGAGAAGCTCTATGCCAAGTACAGCAAGTGTGAGTTCTGGTTGAAGGAGGTCTCATTCTTGGGCCATATCATCACAAGCAATGGGATATCTGTGGACCCCTCCAAAACAGATGCAATTGAGGGATGGCCGAGGCCAACATCGGTAACTGATATCCGTAGCTTCTTGGGGTTAGCTGGATATTATCGACGATTTGTGAGAAATTTCTCACGATTGTCCAACCCTCTTACCAAGATAACTTGAAAGGGAGTAAAGTTTGCTTGGAGTGATGAATGTGAAGAAAGCTTCAAGGATTTGAAAAGGAGGCTTATCACTGCACTCGTGCTCACTTTACCCACAAGTGGGGAGCTTTTTGTGGTATTCAGTGATGCTTCGAAGAAGGGCTTAGGATGTGTGCTGATGCAGAATGATAAAGTGATATCCTATGCCTCAAGGCAGTTGAAAATCCATGAGCGAAACTATCCAACGCATGATCTGGAGTTGGAGGAGGTGATCTTTTCCTTGAAAACCTGGCGGCATTATCTATATGGAGAGAAATGTGAGATATATACTGACCACAAGAGTCTTAAATATATATTCACACAGAAAGAGCTTAACATGCACCAGAGAAGATGGATAGAGCTTATCAAGGATTATGACTATTCAATACATTACCACCCTGGGAAGGTGAACAAGGTGGCGGATGCCCTAAGTAGAAAGGATCCAGCGATTCTATCAATGATGAGAATTGAGAAGGATCCAATCTTCTTAGACTTGATGAAGATGGATGTGGGAATCATAAAGAAGGGAACATCATCAATCCTTTCACAAATGATTTCTCAACCATCTCTTTTGGAAAGGATAAAGGATGCTCAAAAGCATGATACAGGAATCCAAGAAAAAGTGGAAGCTATCAAAAAGGGAAAATCCTCAGAGTTTAATGTTAATGAAGAAGGAATTGTGCGGTTTGGGAAAAGACTATGTGTTCCATCAAGTTCGGAGCTGAAGAAGGAACTTTTGGATGATGCACATAGTTCAAATTTCTCTATTCACCTAGGGAGCACAAAGATGTATCGAGATCTCCGAGAAAACTTTTGGTGGGATAATATGAAGAAGGAGATCGCTGAATATACATCAACGTGCCTGGTGTGTCAGCAAGTGAAGGCAGAGAGGCAGAAGTCTAAGGGGATGATGCAACCATTTCCCATACCAGAGTGGAAATGAGAGAACATCACCATGGACTTCGTCACTGGACTACCAAGGACATCCAAAGGAAACAATGCAATCTGGGTTTTTGTGGATCGTCTTACAAAGACTGCACACTTCATTGCTATTTGAGAGGATTTCTCTTTGGATCAACTGGAACGGATATATATCAGGGAAGTGGTACGGTTGCATGGAGTACCACTATCTATTGTGTCTGACCGAGATCCAAGATTTACCTCTATGTTTTGGAAGAGTCTTCAACATGCTCTGAATACTGAACTGAACATCAGTACGGCCTATCATCCTCAAACTGATGGCCAATCCGAGCGGACTATCCAAACACTTGAGGATATGTTGAGAGCGTTCTCAATGGACTTTAAAGGAGGATGGGATCAACATCTTCCCCTAGTTGAATTCTCTTATAATAATAGTTTCCACTCGAGCATCCAAATGGAACCATATGAAGCCCTGTATGGGAAAATGTGTAGAACACCAACATGTTGGGATGAGGTCGGTGAACGTAAGATGCTTGGACCAGAAATGGTCGAAGAAATGGTGGAGAAGGTTTAAACCATTCAGCAGCATATCAAGGCAGCCCAAAGTCGACAGAAGAGTTATGCAGATAATCGTCGACGAGACCTTGAGTTTAAAGTCGGAGACATGGTCTTTTTATGCATATCTCCGTGGAAGAAGGTCATGAGGTTTGGAAATAAAGGGACGTTAAGTCCAAGGTACATCGGCCCCTTCGAGATTCTTGACCGTGTTGGGGATGTGGACTATCGACTATCACTTCCACCTACTATGGACAAGGTGCATGATGTCTTCCATGTATCCCTCCTAAGGAAGTACATACCAGACCCTTCACATGTACTCTCTTTCGAGGTGGTACAATTAGAAGATGATCTTTCTTATGAGGAGCAACCAGTGAAGATCTTAGATCGTAGAGAAAAAGTTCTACGAAATAAGACAATGCCCCTCGTCAAGGTGTTTTGGAGAAACCACAAGTTTGAAGAAGCAACTTGGGAGTCAGAGGATATGATGAAGCTAAGTTACCCACATTTGTTTTAGTGTGGGAAAAGGAAAATTTCGAGGGAGAAATTTCTTAAGGGGGGAATATTGTAACGACCCAAAGCTTCATTAATGGAAAATCCCTCTTGATCTAGTTAAATTTTTCTTTATGAAAAATGTTTTTATAAGATGGAAACTTCTTTAGTTTTACGTTAAGATTTGTGACCGTTACTTTTATCGCCGTTGAACAGTGATCATCTGAGTAGTATAAATATAAGGCTTTAACGAACCCATTTCTACTTAGACAAAGGAAGTGATGGCCTCATCCAGTAGAATTGCCCCTTACGAAGCCCATTTGTCAGAGCTCGGAAAAGAGGTGGAGTCTTTGGGATTTTCCCTTGACCAAGCCCAATCTGAGCTTCATCAAGTCAAGCTCGAACGTGATCGTCTACGGGAAAAGTGGAAGTTGATTGAAATTACAACTCGAGTGATGTTATCCGAGTCACCCCAAGAGTCTATCACCATCTCACACCTTACCCTTAGGTCTTATGCGGCTATTTTAAGGGGTTATGTAACAAATATGTAGCACCATGTTCATGTACATTATTTCTGTATATAATGATGAATATAATTTCTAGTCATTTTTGATACATTTTAATTAGTTTTTAAAGTACAAATGGTGTTTTTAGTTATTATTTAATTAAGAATTATATTTTATTAAATTAAAGGATTTTTTAATTAAATAATATTTTAATAAAATATTATTATTAATATTAAATTAATTTTTATTAAATATAAATGATCTTATAATTTTATGAATGCAATTAAAATTTTTATTAAGGTTTGAAAGCCATTTCTGTCAAAACCCATGAATTTTTTATAAATGTCGGTTTTTATTTTAAAAGTGAAAATTCACATATTTAGAAAATTATTTAGATAAAATAAATATTCTTTTTGGAATCAGGACGTCGAAATTATCCAACGGTGAATTTTTCATAATTTTCTGAGACAGTCAAATTTTTGGGTAAAAATTAAATACCATTTAAATATATAATGTGTTTTATGACATTATAATGACCCAATGGTGATGTAATAATCCTTATGTTCGGCCAATATGTGTGTTATCATTAAAATAACGAGGTTTTGGGTTTGTTTGACTTACTTTTCAAAGCATTAATGGAGCCCTCAAGACTTATTCAACACTCTGCCTTTTTAAATTAATTTCCATGGGAGTGTGACTCACCTCCACATAAGAAACCCTAATTTTTTAATAAGTTCGGACCTTGGACTTGTAAAATATTGTTTTCCTCTTTCCTTTTCCAGAAACCATGGGAAAATATCATGGGGTGGTTTGTGGTTTGGATTATTTTAATATAAGGGGTCCCAAACCTAATTAATAAAGAATTCCCTCACCTTTCCTATATAAACCCACCCAAGCTCCCACTTCCACCTCACTCAAAGCCCTTGGAGTTCATCCAAACTCTCCCCTACTCTCTCTAGAATTCACTCAAGGTTCCCCAAGCTCCCAATAAGCCTCTCACAAGCTTCTCTCTAGCCTTTGGAAGCACACTTCCAAGTAAGGGTTTTTTTCTTCCTTTCTCATTTTTGTCAATTTCTTTAAGTTGTATTGCCCTTTTAATTTCAATTATGAATATTGGGGTATGGTTTTGAACCTCTCCCATACTGCCCTATTATTGTTTGAATGATGGGATACCCCTTTCTCTCTCATTAAATGCCTCCCATGTACACCCGTTACTATGCCGAAATTCCGAAAGGAACCTTTTTCTCCCCTTCTATATTCAAGCAATACTTTTGTATCATGAATCTAAATTCCTTTTCAATTGTAGGGACATGTATCTATATGACCTCCTTAATTTACATTACATGTAAATATGATGAGGAACCCATTTCTCTCTCATCAACCATTTTTATGAATTCTTATGTCACGCCGTTACGCTGCCAAAATCACACCGATTTTCTAAGCCAATATCATTGTGTAGTGAATACCATGCCCATTTATCCATCAAGGGTATTCACCTTTATGAACATTTACTTATTGATTATAAAGTTTCATGTATGAATTCCACATTCCTTTATCGTGGAAGAAATGATTATGTTTTATGAATCCATGTTTTATGATCCATGTGGGACACTTATGCATGAAATGAAATGTTTAAGAAGGGTGCGCCCTTTATAGCGCTCCAATGCATTGGGTAAAGTATAGTATCATGATACTTCATGTGAAATGAGTGTTGACTCATGCTAATTCAAGTGAAACGAGGGTTTACTCGTGCTTCAAGTGCAATGAGGGTTTACTCATGCTCCATGTGCAATGAGCCTTGGCTCATGCTAATTCAATGTTAAGTGTTGTTGCCACATTTCCATGTTATGATTATCATGATTTATCATGACTTTATGTTCATGTTTTTCTTATGCTCTACTGATATGCCTATTTCCTAACATGTATTGTACTCCTCATGTTATTCATTGTGTACTCCCTTAAAGGGATTTATAGCTCACCCTTTTCTTATGCATGTCCTCAGGTTATCCCATACAATGCTAAGTACGAAGGAATGTAGTGGTCATGTAAAGGAAGTTTTCAATAAAGATGTTGTATTTCAAGTTTAAAGTTTTTATGTAATGATCCTAAGCCCCAAAGACACTAAACCTCTAGATCTTCTTTGTTGTATCAAGTGAAGTTTTATGTAATAAAGCATGTTTAAGTTGTAATAAAAAGCAGGGTTGTCATAGACATGTTGTATCCTATTATTGAATATGTTTTATTTTGAAGACTAAGAAAATATTTTTTTTCCTGAGTAATTATTGATGTATTAGAGAATTGAAAATCTATTTGTGGATTTAATAAGAAGATGAATTCAAATAAGTTTAACAAAATATGAAGACCATTCAAGATTTAATCTTTCATGATGTTTTTAAGAAAATTTGAAGAAGTATTTCATACTTAGTTTTTACTAAGAATTTATTTTGAGTGCGAGTAATATTAGAAAAAAAGAGGCCAGTCCCAAGCAATCTAAGAGGCCAACTCAACTGTACATGTGGGAGCATGTATCACAATGCAGAAGCCATCCCACTTGGAAAACCTAAGATGATTGGAGGAAATTGAGACCGAGCACCTACATGGGCATGGATCAGTTCTCACTGGATAATGGGTACACATAATACTCATAGGAACGTTCACTATTGAGAATATTTGGAGGTGGTCCAATTGGGCTATTCATGGAGGCATATCTCACTAAGCCTGTGTGTAAGTTGTATCTAGGTGTTGATCCCAGTGCCGAATCAAGTGTTCGGTGAATCAAGATGTATTCTAAAGGAGAGGCAGTTAGGGAAATATTTTACATGGGAAGACATGGGGTAGTGACTATTCATAAATATTAAAAACATATAGATATAACACTATCCATTTTGATTAAATAATGCTGAGCCTCTTGATTATCATGACTTCATCATCCTCAAGTTTCTACAGGCAATGTTTGCTGCACATAATCTCTTGAGGTGACCGTATGTTTTAACTAAATGAAACATCACCATAAAGATTAACCTAACATCTTACTATTAATCAACCATTCCTAACCTGCACATACACATGGATAAACCACACTACATTCTACTGATTTACTGTGTGAAGCCTATGGACTGATCATGGCTAAAAGAATCGACTACACGCACACTTGGATTGACTGTGTGATTTTTTTAGATTGACTATGACCATTTTGATCGATTGTATTTAGTTTTTTCATCGATGCTACTACATTATCATTACTAAACCAACTACAAAAATTTTCAAATGAGTTTATTCATATGAAGACCCATTGGGAATAGTAGGTTCTTGAAAAATGAAGAATTATATGAAAAATAAAGCATCTAAAATAAAGTTATGCACGAAATTGAGTGAGATATTGAGGATACACAAGTGATTGATAATATGATCCATAGTAAATAATATGGTAAACTTTCTCTAGCTACATTCAACCATATGGATTATTCATGAATACGTACTATTATGTTTATTTACAGTAGCTTGACCAGCTTTGGCTATTCATGCTCAAGCAATGGACCTGAATTTAGCCAATAATTCGAAGGAAATAAAATCTTGATAAATTCATGAGGTAAATTCAGTATACTTGTTTACACATGAAGTTACACATGAATGCATGTAGATTAAATGTAAAATAGAATTTAATAATGTTTAGGTTCATCCTGATTTTTTTTGGGTATTTTATAGAGGTTTGAGTTCATGCATATGCCACTTTTCAGGTATGGATATTGGGTGAAATTGAGCTGTGGTATTTTGTGTATGATTTATGCTTAAACATTATGGTAATTTAATGATGTATGAATAGGATTTGTATAAATTAATGAATTATATAGGTTTAATGCATGTATGTGATGATTATTTTATGCATGATTAAGTGAATGAGTTAAATATTTAATGAGAGCACAGTTATTCTATAATCACATGATGAAAAAATGATAATACTTCAATTAAATGGATATTTAATATAAGTAATTATAGAAGGATTTGGATAATAATTATTGTACAATTAATGAGTAATTATTATGGTTTATTTATCTTGAAATAATACCAATAATAACAAGTTAATGAAATATTTTTTATGATGAAATTATTCGAAGATTAAAATAAATAATATCATGATATTAGACCGTGATTTATGCAAAAAATAATGAGATATGGTATTTGATTAATGTAATCCGCATGAAGAAGGAAAATATGACACAATCCTATCAGGTATTTGAATGAGATAATATATAAGGAATTGTTCTAGGATATTTAATGTAGAATTGTGTCTATAATAAATGAGGAGATAATTTGGGAGATAATTACAAAATGAAAATGAGGAAAGTACCAAATATTAATGATCATATTATTTCCATGTTTATTGAAAAAATTAATATGAAATTAATAAATATCATGTTCATGATATTATTATTGTGATTATAAATTATAAACGCGAGTTATGAAGAATGTGTGAAATATAGAGAACACATGTGCACATTATAAGATAATTAGAAAGAACCCAAAACACCAAATTATTAAAAAAAGAAAGAGAGTCTAATATATGAGTCCAGAAAGAAGACACTTATGAGTATTCCAATATTGAGAGAAGAAGATCATTAAATATATTAGAAGAGTTTTAGGGATAATAGACTTGATTCATATAGCTGGTGAAAACCTTGAAAAATTATACATGAGGAAGCCTAATCTCATAGGCTCATGGAAGAAGACTGTCATCTATAAGGATGATGATATTTCTAGGTGTGAATCATTCCAAAAGAAGTGAATATGTCTTCCAATATACTTTAGAAATGGTGAAACACAATGGGACTCTATGTTGATCATATTGGGTTTGTTTGTTGATGTAATCACTTATTTGATATTAATGAATATTTGTTGGGGGGTCTAACCAACATAATAAAGAGTTGTATTTTATTTGAACCTTATAAATATTGTGTGTTTATCTCTATATTATCATTGATGAACATGAGGTGAGATTGAGCGGTAAAATTTAATGGATCCATAACCTTAAAAATCTCTAGGTCTGAATTGGAATGAAAAATAATTTATAAAAATAAACCACTGATTCACCCCTCTCTCAGGGGTTCATCTAGCCTGTCTCAATTCCTTCTGTTTTTTTCCACATATTCATCCTATAGCTACTGTATAGAAGGTTTACTATGCACAATCTCTTGAATAAATCATAAGTGTTAACTCAAATCATCTATGCCTAGAAATATTGAACACACTATTACCATCGATTGATCATGCCCATCTTGAATACACACTAATACTGTTTGTATGATATTCTTCCAATCAAATGTGAAAAATACTAAGGATCAACCATGGTGAGAAGGATTGACTACACACACACCTGGATCAACTATGTGACTATTTTGGATTAATAATTCCCAGTTTGATCAATCGAATGTGTTGAGCATAATCTACGACATGGTTTTTTCATCTATGATACCACAATTTCATTTCTGAACCAACCACATGAGTATTTAAATGAGGCTCTCTATCCAAATATCAATTGTGAAGAGCGGGTTCTGTAAAAAGAAAGAACTTCATGAAAAATAATGCATTTGAAATAATGTTCTGCATGTAATTGAGTGAGATAATGAATATTCATAGGTGATTCAGAAGAGTATTCATAGTAAAGAATAATTTATTCATTATCATGTCACAAACTTCCATACGTGTGGGGATTATTCATGAATACATAATATCATGTGTTTTTATAGTATCCCAAGATAATTTGTTTACCTGCGCTCAAGTAGTGGACCTGGATTTTAGCTATGTATTTGAGAAAAAGTAAAGTATTGATAAATGAATGAGGATATATTTGATATTACTATAAATACATGAATTTAAACTTTCATTCATATAGATTGAATGTAAAATTAAAGTAGTGATGTTCAAGTTCGTCTAGAGTTATTTTATGTATTTTATAGTGGCTCGAGTTCATGCATATGTCATGTTGCATGAATGCATTTCAGGTGAAATCAGGAATTGGTATTTCAGGTATGATTTACGAATTAACCCTATGAGTATTTGATGATTAATGAACAAGCTTCACAAAAATGAATGCATTATATAGGTTTGATGTATGCATGTGATATTTATTTTCTACATGATTACTTGCATGAGTTTTAGATTTAGGGAGAATCATATTCTTGGAGAATTGTTATGCATTTATTTAATGAAATTAGATGTTATTCTTCAGAAAATAACCTTGATAATAGTTATGATGATTGTTGAACTAGTCTTAATTTCAATGACATGTGTCAACAATGTTGAAGAACTAATACATTTCATTCAATATGTTCAATGAGTTATGAATAATTGTTTAATGGACATGAAATATCTTATTATTTCATGTTTTTTATTTTTATGACCATGTAAATATTTATTTTAATGAGGAGTTATTGATTCATTGGAGAATTGAATATCTATTTTAGGATTTTAGAAGAATAAGAATTCAAATAAGTTTAAAGGAATAATAATGCCATGAAAAAATTATTCCCTCGTGATGTTTTGTTAATTATATTTGAATAATTATTCCATACTTAGTTTTTATTAAGTATTTATTTTTTGTTGTCCTTATACAAAAAAAAAACAGGCCAAGCCCAAGCTAGCCAAGATACCAGCTCAACTGTACATCTGGGAGCATGGCTCACTACACAGAAGCTAGCCCACATGGAAAACCTTTGGAAACATGAGAGATTTGAGGACATGTGTCTATTTAGGTGGGTATAAATGTTTATGGGAGCATGGGTACCCATAGAACCTATAGTAATGTGCATGGGTGAGTATGTATAGAGGTGGGATAATGGTCCTGTGTAGGGAGGCATGACCTATGAAGCTCATGTGTGAAGTGTATCTGGGTGCCGACTCTGGTGTCAGCTCAAGAATTTAGTGAATAAGGGTGTATTATAAGATATAGGGAGGCTGAATAAATATTTTATATATGAAATTGGGGAGTGGGAACTTTTCATTCATATTAAAAACATATGGATAGAAAACAAGAAATTTTGATCTTATGATGTTGGGTTGTCTGATTGCCACCACATAATGTTCTTCAAGCTACCACATGTGAGGGTTTTTTTGTGAAGTATCTTGATGTGACCGTAAGTGTTAACTTATATCAACCATGAATATAATTATTAACTATAGATCTTACCACCGATCGATCATTCCCAACATGTATGAACACTTATATTGACTGCAAAAAATTCATCTGATTGATTTTTTGAGGCCTACAAATCAACCATATTCAGAAGGACTAACTATAGGTACTCCTAGATCAAATGTGTGATATTTTGGATTAACTATGGCCACTTCAATTGATCATATGCATTTATGTGATCAACCTCATGGTTTTTTCATCAACTTGACCACATTCTCAGTGATTAACTGACCACATAGATAGTTAGATGAGTTTATCCATTTAAAGTTAATATCTGAAGAGGATGTTCTATAAGAAATGACGAACTCCATAAAAAAAGAGCTTCCCAAATAATGTTCTACATGAAATTGAGTGAGATAATAAAGATTCACAAGTTATTGGGAAGAGGATTTACAATAAAGAAGAAGTAGCTTGAGCTATTTCATCCTTCTATGCTCAAAAAGTATTCATCGATTTTTTCCAAGACTTTGAATGAAGAAAAATATGGATAAATTCCTTGGGTAAATTCGATATAACTGAGCATACATGAAGTTAAACTTGAATTCATGTAGATCAAATGTAAAATGGAAAGTAGTGGTGTTCTATTCATCTCAAGTTCTTTTGGGTATTTTAAAATGTATTTCAATCATGTATATGTCATGTTTCATGCATGTATATTTGTTGGAATTTACATGTAGTATTTTAATTATTATGTATACCAAACCCTATGGTAATTCAAGGATGAATGAATAAGATGCAAAAAAATGATTACATGCTATAATTTTAATGAATGAAAGTGATACATGATTGACTTCATGTAGAAATAATGAGAGCCATGTGAATAATAAAAGAGGATACCCAAATTACGTTGACATTTAATAAGGGGTATTAAACATGTAATAATAAATATAATAATGACTTAGTGAAATATATTTTTATGATTAAATTATGCTAATATTTCAATGAATAATATCACAATTCAAGATCGTGATTTACGTAGAAAATAACAATTCATGGTAATTGAT
The DNA here is from genome assembly GCA_963277665.1 of Viscum album. Classification (NCBI taxonomy): domain Eukaryota; kingdom Viridiplantae; phylum Streptophyta; class Magnoliopsida; order Santalales; family Viscaceae; genus Viscum; species Viscum album. The sequence goes on along the minus strand of OY728123.1, from coordinate 2,028,898,656 downwards.
TAATGGAATCCCATGAAGAAAAAGAAGAATCATTGAGCCTATCTGGTATTTGAATGAGAATTTAAATGAGGAATTATTTTGGGAAAATTAACCATAAATTATGTCTAGAATAATTGAGTAAATAATTTTGTATTCAATTACCAACTTAAAATGAGGAAATTACATGGTAACAATGATCATAATATTTCCTTAATTCATGGACAATTACAATTATAATAATGAGGTTCATATTTATGATATTATTATTTTGAATATAAATTTATATATATGTGATGAATATATTGAGTTAGAGAGAACTCTTTCACATATTGTATGATAATCTGTGAGAACACGATACACGAAAGTCTTGAAGAAATAAAGAGAAGGAAATCCACGAGTCCTTAAAATAGCCATATCTGAGTATTGGAAGCTTGAGAGAATCAAATCACTCAAGATCATAGAATAGTTTCAAGGGTAGAAGACTTGTTTTATATAGCTGTTAAGACTTTGAATAAATTTAAATCAACAAACCTAATCCTATAGAAACATGGAGGAATATTTTCACCCATAAGGAAAAATGTATTTATAGTTGTGGATCATTCATGAAGAAGTGAATAAGTTTTCCAATGGATTCTAGAACTGGAGGAATGGGGTGGGACTTTTTGTTGATCAGTCTGGGATTATTTGTGGTTTTAAGAAATTGTTTAATGGTGAGACATTGGTGCTAGGGGGTCTAAATAATTATGTAATGGGAAGTATTTTATGAAAAAACTTACTAATATTTTTTACTACTCTATCTTATATTACAACTTCACATGAGCTGATATTTATAGATAGTATTAAGTGGATCAAAGACATTACAGGTTTTTGAGGTTTAATTTTAAAGAAATAAAATTATAAAAATAAATCGTTGATTCACCCCCACTCAGTGGTTAATCAGGACAAGGGAAATTCAATTGGTATCAGAGGACATGTTCCCTCTAAAGATAATTTTTTACCTAGTTGTTTTGAATATATTTAATAAAGTAAAAATATTATAAAGTTTTTAAGTTAACTCAAAGATATAAAAAGGATAATACTCTTGATAATATTAACCTCGATATTTGTACCAAGTATTAGAAAACCCTAAAGAAAATACATGCATGTAAGTTGAATATGAATCTAATAGTAAAGTTAGAGACACAACTAACTAAAAGTAATATTCCTGGTATACATTTCAATATTTTTTTTATTATGATTATTTTAATGAAGATATTTTAAGCTATAATGATAATTTATCCCTTATTTATTATCATTATAACTCAAATAAAATATGAAGAATGTTCTAAAAAATTAGTAAATTATACTTGTGGAACTATCAAGGGTCTATAGGATGAAAAGTTACAGCTATAAGAAGAGGCTAGTGTAATAGAAGAGGAATTGGCTTAAAAGTTTAGAGTATGAAACACTCTCATAAAACTAGATAGAGAATATGATGATGAAATATATCTTTTCTATGAAAGATATACTATATCTATAGAAAATTTTAAAATTAATGTTCATGAGAAAGATTTATTTGAAATAGTTTTAATAAAATCGTTCCATGCACCTGAAAATTGAACAAAGTTTCTATAGTGTCAAAGATTCTCAATTATGGGATAAAAAATTGTAAAATTTATTGACAATTATTTATAGAAATTAATAAAAATTCAGGAATAAAAAATAAATAATCTAAATGTTGATTAGGAAGATATATTGTGATTAGTTGAGGATGAGAAGATCTCCTTCAACGTTATGTGTTTTGGGCTGTAGGTGAAATTAATAAATCAGGAATCACTAATAGCTAGAACTTATCATATTTATAGAAATAGATATTTTGCCACAAAATTTTTCATTTAATGTCATTACTCCAAGAATAACATGATATCATCCTCTAAAAATGGAAACATCCTCCAATAAGATGGTATCCCATGTAGTAATGATGTTTCATTTATTGGTACAAGTAATAAACCAATGTTTGGGAAAGCTTAGATGGTGAAAATAATGATTAACCATGCACTTTAAGGGTGTATGGGAAAATATGAATGAAAATATTTTCTCAAAGAAGTTTCCAAAATCATGGTGGTTTCACTCAAAAATAGAAAGTTTCACAATCTGTGAAATTTAGGAAAACTACAAAATAAAAGAAGGGAAGGACATTCATAGGCTATTTTTGGTATTGCTAGAAGTTTGGGCACACGGAATTGGAATGTTGGAATAACATTACAATTAATTAAAATAGCAGAATTCATGCATTTATGGGGATCAAAGATGAATAAAATACAAGACCTTCACTAGAGATAAAAAAATCATAGAAAATGAATCTTTTATAAAGAATATATTTGAATAATTAAAATATTTCTATGAGTACAATAATAGACGTGGTCAATATAATGATGCATTTTTTGTATTCACCAATCATCTATAAATCATTAGATTATATATCAAATAAATAACTACCCCTAGGAAAATGTAGGACCAATTTGATGAAGATAAAAAAGAAGAAGTGTTTGAACAAAATACAAATCAATATGTAAGATTCACATTCAAATGTTTTTACTATTATTGGGAAATGTATGTCAACAAAGCCAACTATTTCTGGTATAACCTTTCATTGCTAAAAAATAAACATGAATCAAGGGTTATTCATTGTGAATATGTGAGAACATGTTCTCAAAGAAAGAATGTTTTGACAAGGAATTCAACCAATATACCAATAAAATTAGACACAAATTCATAGAATATGTGTGTGTAAGATTTTGATTAAAAGTCCATTGAGTTGATATATTCATGAACAAATTACATGGTGAGATTCCCTATGATATGAAAAGGAATAAAATTATGAAAGAGTTCCTTCTTTTTTGGCCAAATAAACTAAAATTTACTAAATAATTTGATGTAGTTTAAAAACATGCTAAGGATAAAGGAAACAAAAGGGATTTTGAATGTGGGGTGAGAGTTAATGATATGTTGAACCCAACTAGAAACTAAGATCCAAAATACTAAGGTGAAAAAAGGTATTATAAAAAATGAATAAGTTCAAGGGAAGAATGAAGCTAATCAAATAGATGATATTCAAAATAGAAATAAGAGTCTAAAGAAATATTCCCATGTTAATATAAGATGAAAAGAATTTCCTAGGTTGCGATGAAACCATCATCCTAAATTATAATCCTAATGGATATTTTTTTTATCCTTATTCCCTATTACTTTGTGTGTTTTGAGATAACATATTGAAAATTTAAGGATAACATTAATGATTTCACTTCTAGAAAACATAAACAGATTATCCTTTATTGAGTTTAATGACTACCATTAAATGAAAGAAGAAGATTTCATCCCTTAAGGGGGAGAAACTTTGTGAGAATGATCTACCATTACTGAATTATAGTAAATTTGGAATTTTAAGAAAAATTCAAAACTAGATGATTTAGTGTCTTGGATTTCATATTTCTTGATAAATATATTTTGTACATCCCCCATTGGAGAAATAAGTATGTTATGATCATGATATCACATGCATTGTAGTTTATAGATATCATAGACAACCTTTATTTTATATCTATTATTTCTAACACTGGTTTATCCCATGTAGACTTAGATTAGACCATCTAAAGTATCTTTAATAAGAGAACTGTGTGGTATCATTCTACTCTTAGAGAAAGGGGATGAGAATCATGAATTCCTTGAAATGTAGTAGACTAGATGAGAAAACCCCATGCATCATTATTTTCAGTTCATTTTCAATAACGAGGAGAAATATTTGAGCACACATATTGGCTTTAAGAATGTAAAGAGATATTAGAAAAAATAAAAATAGGGATATTATTGAACTCATGTATTTCATTTGTTATTAATGACTTATTAAATGTGTTTAGTGAGTAGAATTTTGGTAATGATTCTTGGATAATTGTTATGGATTTATTTACTGGAATTGGAGGTCATTATTGAGAAATTATCCTTTATAAAAATTATAATAATTTTGGAACTTATATTATATTAGAATAAATTATTCAATGATGTGGAAGATCTGACACATTATTTTTAACATGCTTAAGGGGTTATAAAGAATTTTTTAAAGGCCATGAAATTATTTATTATTACATGTGGTTTCATTTTAAGAAAATTAAAATATTTATATCATGATGAATTGTTGAATGATTAGATAATTTATGATATATTTTACAAATTTAGAATAATAATAATTCAAATATGTTTAAAGGAATATATAAACCATATAGAATTTAATTTTTCATGATGTTTTATTTACAATTGAAGAATTTTTTCATACAGAGTTTTTACTATGTTTTTATTTTTTAGTGGGACTTATAAAAAAATAGGCTATCCCCAAGGTAGCCTAAATGATAGATTAATCTTACATGTGGGACCATGTCTCACCACATATAAGTTATCCCACATGGCCATCCTGAAGCAGTAGGAGGGACTTGAGATTAACCACCTGCATGATTAGGGTTCATTACACACAAGATAATGGGTGTGAATAGAATACACAAGAATGAATAGAGGTGGGTCCTTGCTCCCTTGTATGGAGTAATAGCTTATTAATCCCTCGTGTGAATTGTATCCAAGGGCCAACCCTAATGTCGTCTTAGGGGTTCAGTGATGTGGGATGTATTATAAAGGACGGGGCTAAAGAAATATTTGATGTGGGAAAACATGGAGAAAGAAATGTTCATACATATTAAAAACATGTAGATGGAACATCAACCATTTCATCTGATAACGTTGGGTCAGATGATTTTTTCAATTTCATCATCCTCAGATATCACGTGTGAAGTTTGCTATGTGCAATGTACAAAAGTGACAGTAAGTGTTAACTCAGATCTATTTTTCCTAGAAGGATCAATTGAACATCATACCATCGATCAAACATGACCATCCTATATTCACTCTCGGATCAACCTCATTTCATTCTTCCAATATACTACACAAATTCTACAGGTCAACCATAGCTAGAAGGATCAACTATGCACACACACTAGGATCGACCATGTGACATTTTTGGATCAACCATTCCAACTTCGATCAATCATATGATTTGAGGAGAATCTAAAAAATGTTTTTTTGTCAAATATACAACATGATCATTATTGAATTGACCACATGAATAGAAAAATATGTTTCCCTATTTTATGATCAATTTTGAAGAGAAGGTTCTGTAAAAATTAAGAACTCCATGAAAAACAAAGAATCCAAACTAATATAATGCATGAAATTATCAAAGATAATGAAGGTGAACTAGTCATTGAGAAAATTATCCATATTAAAGAAGATGGTCCAAATTATTTAGTTACCAGATTCCATACATGTGGGGATTATTCATGAATACATACTACCATGTGTGCTTACAACACCTCAAGCTGCTTTATCTATTTGTACTGAAGTAGTGATCCTGAATATTATCTAAGACTTTTAAGGTTGAAAAATATTGATAAATGAATTGTGTATATTCGATATGAACGTATATACATGTAGTTACGCTTTTGTACATGTAGATCAAATATAAATGGAAGGTAGTGGTGTTTAGGTTCATCAGGAGTTCTTTTGGGTATTTTACAAAGGCTTGAGTTCATGCATATTCTAGGTTTCATGCCTGTATATCAGGTGAAATCAATCATTTGTATTTCAGGTATGATGTATACCCGACCCCTATGAACATTTTACAATTAATGAATAGGCTTCATAAAAATGAATTCATTCTATAGGTTTGAATAATTCATGTGATATGTGATTGAGTGCATGAAGAAATAAGAAGAACTGCATAAATAATAAAGGAGGATACTTGAATAACATAGACATTTAATAATGTGTATTAAACATGAAAATAATACCCATTATAATGAGTTAATGAATTATTTTTACAATGCAATTATCCAAAGATTTAAATGAATAATATCGTGATATATGATCATGATTTCTAATGGAAATAATGAACCGTGGTTATTGATTAATTAAAGCCGCCTGAATAAGGATAAGATGACATGAGAATATCACATATTTGAATAAGAATCGAAATGAGGAAGTATTCTATGCCATTTAACATGAAATCAGGTATAGAGTAATTAGGGAAATAATTTGGGTGTCAATTACCAAAATATAATTCGGATATTTCCTACTGATAATGATCATGGTGTTTCCATGATTCATGTATAATTACTAAGATAATAACGAGGATCATATTATTTATATTATTATTTTGAATATAAATTTTATATAAAAGTGATGAATATATTGAGTTGGATAGAACTCTTGTGCATATTTCAAGATAATGAGAGAGAACCCAATACACCAAATCATCGAAGAAAGATAGAGATCAGAAGTCAGGAGTCCCTAAAGGATGCACATCTGATTATTCAAATTTTTTTAGAATAATATCATTTAAAATTTTAGAATCATTCAATTATAGAAAAATTACACTATATAGCTGTTAAAGACCTTAAATAATAGTACATGATAAAATTTGATCATATAGGCTCATGGAGGAATATTTTCATCTAGCAGGAAGAAGATCTTTATAGTTGTGGATCATCCCTAAAGATGTCAATATGTATTTCTATGGATTTTATAAATGGAGGAACACAGTGGGACTCTTTGTTGATCATATCGGGATTGTTTGTAGTTGTAACCTCTTGTTTGATAGTGAAGAATCTATGTTGGGGATCTAACCAATGTAGCAAGAAGTAGGTTTTTTGCCAAACCTTACAAATATTGTGTTATACTCTCTCTTATATTACAAATACACATGATGTGAGATTGAGAAATAATATTTAGGGGATTGATAACATTAAAAATTTATCGAGGTTGAATGTTAAAGAGAGATAATTTGTAAAAAGAAACCTCTGATCTACCCCTTCTTGGTGGTTCATTTGACATGTAGAACTACATTTTGTTCAAAATATAATAACAAAAATAACCATATATAATAATAAATAACTATAAATAACAATATATAACAATATAATAACTTTATATTATATAAATATATAACAAGAAATAAATATGTATATATAATAATATATATAACAATATATATATAAAAATATATATATAAATATAATAATATAGTAACAATTTATATAATAATGAAAAATATATATATAATATTAAATATATAATAATATGATAAAAATAAATGTATAATAATATAAGAATATTAAATTTTAACAATATAACAATATCATAGGTCAAGCAGCACAATAGGGGTGTTTTCCTTGGGTTGAGGCATAATGGCGGTGGGTGGCAGGGGAAGATGCTGCCATGGGTTCCAAAAAAAACTATAAATTAATATTTAACCACATTTAAAAAAATTAGGCAATTCAAATTTAGTATGATTTCGAAGGAAAAAAAATCTAAAAAATAACATTTTCCATGTTTAAAAAAACATAGCTAAATAAAATAAAATTACCTATATTTAAAAAAATATAGGTAATTTTCTAATTAATAATGCTTTGAAATGTAGTTAATTTGAGACAGAAAATTTTCTTATGTTTCTCAAAAACATAGTTAAATTAATTATATATGTTTTAAAATATAGGTATGTAAAAAACACATCTAAATTATATGTTTATTAACGTGATAAAAATGAAAATTTTCATTAAAAGACCCATAGAATATTGATTGATAAAAATACTATTTTCATTTTGAAATCACTTAATTGAAATATAATTTTTTAAAAAATATTAGGAAGAACAATTTCATTGAAAATAACAATAGAAACTTTTAAATTAATTATCAAAAATAATAACGAACTTGATGATAAGAAAATATTTTCATATAGTATATGTGAAAAGAGAACATTCTTTTCACACATTTATAAACAAATAAAAGAAAAACTCTTTGGATATTTTTTCTTTAAAAATATCCCTTTTAATCCAATTTAAATAAATTAAAAGCTAATTAAAATTATTATTTTCAAACATTTCTTGTATAGGTAAAAACTTCTATTAAATTTTTTTGATGATCTAGAACATGGATGAAAAATTTTGTTGGATAAAGAAGAAATAAGGCTGACTTTTCTTTAAAAAGACTTTCTCATTAATTTTGGGTAAAAATAAAAGAAAATGGTATTAATATATAATAATTATAGGAATAAAAAGAGTAAAATAAAATATATTAGTTTTAAAGGATAATATCTATATAATTTCCCTCAATGAGAATTTAGAATTAGCAATTCTGAAAAGAAACGAGATTGTGATATAAATGTTTACTACTTCAGAATTCATTGAAATAAAATCTCATGAAATAGAGAAAATTATATGTATTTTTAAATCCACATTATTTTCTTCAAATTAATCATACAATACATTATTGAGAAGTATATACACAACATTAATGAAACAAGTGGTGAATATGACATATTTCTTATAGAAATAAAAGTGAGATGAGAAGCCCTTACCTCAAGTATCATCATTCTTTATATTAGTAAAACCTAATGTGTAATAAATATATTTGTATTATAAATTTATTCCATTAAAATATTCATACATATCATACCATATATGATTTAGTTATAAAATCCTATCACTATTTTATTAAAAATTCATTATTAAAATCATTGTTTCGGGTTACAACTATTCATTCCACATGCATGTTTCGGTTCAACGGTTCTAATAATTATAATTTGGTCACAGTTCTATTATATACTTAATGTTAATCATGTCATAATTATCATATTTAATCATTTTATACACTTTTTTAATTATTCATATAAAGTGTTTATAAAAAATGAATTATACCATTTCATGGAGACAATAATCTATACTACACATGAGTGGTGTTTTCACTTCTAGACAGATGGAATAAAAGAAATTTAAATAATAATTTGTATTTAAAAAATCGTTATTAATTCATTTATATCATATATATTCATTAAATCTATCGTTATTATCATCCATGTTAAAATTAAATGAAAAACGAATCATATCACTTTATAAAGGTGGTAGTCCACATGTATACACAAACGACATTATCATTTTCCATTGAATTGGAAGGTAAGAGCGTAGATACGATATTATACCTTAAGAAGAATAATTATTTCCTAAAAATAATATATAAACTTTAAATCCATCATAATAACTAACCATGAAATATAGTGATTCAGAATGAAACATATTTCCATGTGATGGTAGTAGTCCACACATACACACGATCGATACTTTAATTTCTTATTTGATGGAAAGGATTTGAAAATTGATTTTCACATAATCATAATAACATATAAGTATATTTATGATAATGGATTCATAATTTTATGATGAATATAATATATTTATGGGAATTAGAAGAAGAAATAAACTTTGAAAGATTTGGGTAAGATGATTACCTCTTCTTTGAGAGATCTCATTTGTCTTACACATTAATCCTTCTTAGGATGGTCCAAGGGGAAGTCCAGAAGCTCCAGGATTATGGTAATGTATCTAAGAAGGTATTTGGGTATCAATTTTATGTGATAGAGTTCTAAACCTTTATGAATAAAGGATAAAAGGAGGTTCCCTTTTATAAGTGAGGGAAAGGACACACTTGGAATTGCCTAAAATATTTAAACACAATATATTTCATAATAATGTAAAGTGGCATGAAATTTACCTAATTATGAATGTATGAAATTTTAACGTAGAATTAAATTCAAAAAAAAATTTATACATGATTTTGTTACATTGTAAACCTTATATTTTTTCTTAACCCCTCGTTAACTCTTTTAAACCTTAAATGTGGTAACACATATTTTTGAATTTAAGGGTACTTATCTTACATATATGGTTAAAAATAGATAAAAAAATGGTCCATGGATTAAATTTTAAACCATTTCCAATCCCACTTTCCCTCTTTCAATTTTATTTAATTTTTAAATCATTTAGAAATAATTTTTATCATAAAATATCATTAAAGTCATTTTTGGGACTATTCATAAAATTTGATTAAAAATAAATGAAGAAAGTAATTTAATTAGAATATAAATAAATTTACCATCATTTATAGTTTATAATTAAAAAAAATTCACAAAATACCACAATTCATGAAAAAAAAATTATTTTTATTGTTTTTAGAATCATTTTACTTGATTTTTCTACTACTTTCACAGGAATTGTATCAATGTTATAGAATAAGTTAAGGTAATTATATCATTAATAAAAATATAAAATAAATTACTATAAAACATAATTTATTTATGTCAAAAATAATCTTTTATATTTGTTTATAACTTATTTTTACCCCTATGAAACCATATAAGATAAATTAAAATCAAGAAAGTGAAAATTTTTATATATTCATTACATAAAATAATATAAATGTTATAACAAAGGGAAAGTATAAATAATTTCCACATTTTTGTATATATGATAGATTATGTCAAAAAATAATCATCCAATGAGATAAATTAATGTTTTATAATGATATTTAGGCCTTATATCAAAGTTTAACCCTATTTTACCCATTATACCCTTACATGTTTTTCATCAACGCATTATTTGATGATATTTATTGGTAGAAAATGACCAGAGAAACAAATGATTTAAGGGTGAACCTGAAGGTAGGCTTCAACCTTCTGGAAAATGGAAATTCTCTTGAGCTTCTCCTGCTTCAAATCCTCCACCGTGAACTCTACACTAGCCTTGGGACAGAAGGTCACTATCTTTATTCCCTTACACTTCCCAATGGCAGTTCCCTCTAGCTTCACCATATCCATCACTGACTCTAGGTTCTTCACCTTCAGCATCTCCCCTTACATGAATGTGTACCTATGCACCAACCCCACCTTGTCCAATGTATCCACATGACTATTCATGATTGTTCCATCAGTGAATTTGGTGACATAGATGGTATTGGGGCCTCCACGTCCCTCCATGTCTTGGATGTTGGTGAATACATATGGGACTGTCTTGGGGAGGATCTTGTGGCTATCCTAGGAGACTGTCTGGAGGATCTTGGTAGTAGGGATAATGGTATGGAATTTCTCGGTCATGGTGTGGGGATCCATTGGTCTCTGAATAAAAAGGAAGGGATATATTAAAAAAATTTGAAACTCATCATTCTAAATATGGAATCCATTTTTCATGATTCAATTTACTATGTCAAAAATCAATTTTAAAATAAATTTATAAAATGTTTTAAAAAACCATTTTTAGAAAATTATGTTTTTAAATATACAAATAAACTTATAACAAAATCAAATATAATGTTGATTCATTTAGATAAATTTATATTTTTTAATGAAATGGATCTTATGTTACCTTAACACCGAATTCAAAATATAATTTTACTTTTAAATAAATTAAGTTAAAGAAAATAAATCAAAATTTTATAAAAAATGGTATATTTTACTATTCACTAAAAAAGAAATCTTCTTAGAAAAAATTCCAAAAATTAACCCTAATATAATATTTACATGATTATTTAAAGAATTATATTCATTACCTCAAATAAAATTTCTAAAATTATAGAAATTAATTATAATTTCCATGTACAAAATACAATAAAAACCAATTTTGAAGAAAATATATTTTTGAAGCATAAAATGACTATTGAAAATTGGGTATATATGTGTTTATTCTTATTAATACCTCTAATTTAATGGCTGGGTTGTAATGATCACATTTAAATAATAATATTTTTATATTATATCATAGTTTTCTTAAAGATCTATGTTTCTTGTTAAGCAAGCTATTAAGAATTATATTCTTTTAAACTAAATTTTTAAGTTTCTAAATTCTACCACGTTAAAAAAAATTTCATCCTCTTTATTTTTAACTCGGTAATAAAAGGTTGAACATTTTAAAATACCTTCTTTAAAAATCCACATCATAAAAAACATCATTTTAATGGGGAAAATCAGAAATAAAACATCATCAGGTTCCTAGATAAGAGGAATAATATAATAAAGTGAAAATATGGGTATGGAGGAGAAAAATAAAATTATATGAATAATAGAGAGTGATAAATAACATGATAATGAGAAAGTTAATGAACAAAAAACCATAAATCTATCAGAAATAAAAAAGACAATCAATTCATTATAAATGAAGGTAAAATGAAAAAAAATTTATTTTAAGATAATTTTTCTAGAGTTCAGAGATTATTTTACAATAAAGATAGATAACACAATAAAATATAAATATTTGATTTATTTCCATTTCATAATAACAATTTCATTCTTTATTTGTGCTTTGATCGATTCCCAATTCTTTCTCATCTGTTACTCTAAGAAATGAATATTAAAAATGAATTATGTATGCTCAAAGAACTTAAATTAACTTTTAATGGATCTTAAAATGCATAAAATAATGAAAACTCATTCCTTCTATCTGTAGATATTTACAAAAATAAAAATGGTTATCACAAGTTATCAAATATTTATAAGCCTTCACACGAGGAAATAATATATTAATATCTATAACCTCGACAATAACACCCAATTTTCAACATAAACTATTCCATAAATAGTTTACCTTAATAATCCTCTAAAACATGTCAGACCAAATTCAAAACCTAAAAATCTGAAACTTTTTATCACATGTTTTTTTAAGATCAACATTAAAATTTATCCCCAAAAAACATAATGTATCTCCTAATTTAACATATCAAACAAGTGAATACCATGATAATATATTTTATTAATCCATGCTAATCCTTTCCTAAAATATCTTGAATCACTATAAAACAATAATAAAATAATATTTTCTTCCATAAATTATCTAAATCATCATTCCTCAATTATGTTTACCTTAATAATATAATGTTCCAATTATGGTTTACTTATTCAAATATAACATTAATCACTTAGTAACTAAGAACTTTTTAAACCCATGGTTATCTATATAATAATTTTTTCCCAAAACATGATAACCCTTTTATCCAAATCAACCCTATTAAAATAAAAGATCACATCGAAACTAAAGGTTATCAATACCTTTGAACTTATGTCCACAAAATAAAAAATAAATATTCCATGGAAAACCTTTTAACTAAAACACATACTAAACCAAAGGGTTTTATTCCTATAAATGTATCCCAAAACATCCCTAATCATTTTAAACTCCCATTACTAAAAACCCTAAAAATGGGTATCTATGCCTTTAAACTTATGATCAACCTTATACATATAACCCATGAAACATTAGACTTTTCCGATATCACTATGAAATTGTGTATGTTTCCATAGGTTTTATCCCCTAATTCATTGAAGTTTTTATTAGTTGATGATGATGATATGTTATATGTTGTCAATAGTTTGTTCCAATGTCAATAAGTATGTTGATGGGAAAGGATCCTATGGGTGTTCTATAAGAATTCATCTTGAATAACTTATTCCAAAAGGAAAAACTAATGGATGAAGGAGCTTCAATGTTTCAAAATATAATTATGGAAGGTATTCATCTGTTATAAAGAAAAATTGAGGATAGTGCTACTGAAGAAGTAAGTACCAACACTATCTATGAAAGGGGGATATGTTGGTTTCTGTAAAGATACTCGTGATTTGAGTTGAGTTTGTACGAGTTTGTAAAAAGGGAGATATGTTGGTTTCTGTAAAAATATTGTGTTGCGATTAAAAAAAATTCAGGTCATGATGTGGTGAAATTAAAACTGATGATCATACAGGCAATAATGAGGTCCAATGGATTAGGTCTACTAGACATAGTCATATGACATTTCCAAGAAGAATAATTTTTTAGATAGTGATGGTTTTTATGAAGTTAATATTCTAAATTGATGAAATTTCAAGCAATAAAAAATTTCGAAGATATAAAGTTGTGAAGATCATGTAAAATGAAGGCCATTATCTAAAGTTTTCTTAATACAAAGGATGATTAGATAAAGGGATTGTATTAAAAGTAGAATAAGTAAACACTAAAGGTGAATGGATGGATAAGTGAGAAGATAAATCAGATAGAGATGTGTAATGTCAAGTGGATAGAATAAAGGATTATTGAATTTTAAGATATAGGAGATTTCACAACTTTTCCCGATATGGAGGTGGGAGGTACATAAAATAGAGATAGAATAAGATCAATAAAGCTATCTAGATGAGTTTAACAAGTCATGTTTATTAGTGAATGATTCAACAAATAGGAAAAGATTAGATAGAGAAATTCTATATCACTAGATGAATGTTTCTATGAATTTGTTCGAAACTAATATTTATGAAACAATTCCTATATAAATTTTGAGTAGATGTAGGAGGCCAAATAAAAACCTATAATCTCAATGGATATTTTAGGAAAAATGAACATAGGTGATTCCATCAGTTAGAGTAAACATGTGAAGATTACCAGATAGAGAGATTCTTAGTATACCAGACCAACCCAATCAGTCAATGTAAAATAGAGAAAGGGAAATCATACATAACAAAACTGAAGACATAAAATACTATGAAGACACTAGTCCAATATTATATAAAATTATGTCCTATTAATCCATAATATAAAAAAAATATTGAAGGATTTATTGTGAAGGAATTAGAAAAAAAGTCACTAGAATGAGTTCTGAGGATAATTACATAAAATTGGTAAAATACATAACCATAAGGATGCTAATATTTTCTTTTAATGTTCACTAATCTTGAATTTTATTAGGACGTATTAATAAATACATAAACACTAGGTTTTTAGGAAGCTGCAGGAATGTTATAGAAGGTTTGAAGGTGGTCAATCATAATTGAGTTGAGTAGGAAAATTCAAGTTTGAATTTTGGGAGCCCATACTTTCTCCTAGTTATTAAAAGGAAGAGGTCCTATATAACAGGAATAAAAAATAGTACAAAAGAATAGTTTCAGGTGCTTACTGGAGCATAAATGCTGAAGTTTTTGAGAGAGTAACAAGATTACCCATCTAATAAAATACTTGGTTTAAGGATAATGTCTAAGTGAAATAGTGTTGAATGAAGAAGTTGTAGATATAAAGTGTAACATTATAACCTGGGATCCACTGAGCCAGTTCCCTAATCTAGTTCTCCACATGACCTCAAGTGAACCTCCTCGTATAATAGAGGCTACCAAAAAAGCAATGAGGGTCTAAAGTAGTGTTTTGAGGATACTATAACCCCATATTAGAGAGCATAATAACAATATAAATAACTAATTACCATACAGATCAAAGTACATAGAAACAATAAATAGATATCAACATATGTAATAAAATGAAAAAAAATCTAACAAATATAAAAAATATTCAAAAACTAATTAAATGAATTAGGGTCCTAAATAAAAATTTCATCATACAACTAACCTCCCACTATGATGGTTACATAACATTCCTGAAGAAAATAAAAAACTAGAAATTTTTTTATTGCATCACCAATTAAAACCCCATTCAGTCTCCTGATACCACCCAATTCATCCATCCCAATCATGAAAAACATAACACATTCCTCAGACCAAACCTGTGTATGCAATAATCATATGAGATCTAATTGAGTACCCGTGTGTAGTGGTGGCCCGAGAAGGGTGAGAGTAAAATTCAGTTGGCCACCACTAATGATGTATAAATAAAATAAAAAAAATGTATGTAGATAAACAATGGGATAAATAAAAAATATAGAAAAGGATAAACATTTTAAAAAAACTAACAATTTATCTAGTCACCCATTATCCTTCAGGTTCTAGGGTGATACTCGTGCTTACCAAAATTGCACCATCCAAAGTCAGTCATATGAGGCATAAAATATAGGTTAAAATATACTTTAAATAAAGGGACAAAATATTTATCCATAATCTAACTCATGGAATCATAAGGAATATATATAAAGTATCCATTTCATTCCCTTGTGATATCATCTTCCTGGAATCCCTACCATGTTTTAATATTAATAATGCATGGAACCTCAGTCCATCAAATAAAAAATGTACAAATCTATCAATACTGTTATCGAAAACCATGTATGACATTCTAATCATACATAATAATAATAGTGTTTTGAGCATCATACTAACATCTAATTATACATCCAAAAAAAAGTGCTTGAAGCATTAGTCCTGCACCTAAACCAGAAATGTTGAGCATTAGTCCACTACCCTTCCCATCTAGTTTACCAACATTCCCAGAGCATCAGTATGACACATAAACCAAAAAGAATGATATCAATTTCCAGATCATCAATTTGAATCCTAGTCCATATAGTATAATACATGTTCTTAGAGAATATTTTAGGCACCAAAAACCTTCCATCATTTCTCAAATACTATGGTAAAACATATTGACCTTGAAAAAAATTAAAAACAATTAACCAAACCCATTTTAAACATTCATAATTTACTAAGGTCCCAACTAGCCTTTAACACCAAAATATGTCTTAGATTCAGATCCCTTTTTACAGGCCCAAACACCATTACAAACGCTCTCTTCAAAATGAAGGATATCACACATCCATTTTTAAAACATTTGAGGCCACCCTTAAAACATGGTTCCCCCTCATGAAAATAAAAAACTACGATAAATATATCCTTCCCATCAAAAGCCTTAAAAGTTATAGGATTTAATGTTTACCAAAAGGAAACCACACAACCATATAAAATAAAAAAAAAATTCATTTTAAAACCACTTGGAGGTTAACACCTCACCTTAAAAACACTTAAAAATATAGAATTCACACATTGAAACCCAAAACTAGTCCAAAACCTAATGCACATGATTAAAACCATATTAATATACTTATGAAAATTTTATAAAACACAATACCAAAAACATTATTTTTCCAAAAAATTTCACACCCCATGGATGGCTATAAGTCTGGTATTGTAATAACCAACAGATCTAATGATGTTTTTGGAAAGTATAAGGCATCAATTTAAGGCCCAAAACTAATAAATAAAGACATAGGAGCAACCAATACAAAAATTATATTTATGGGATGTACCTTATAAACATGTAAATGTGTTAACAAGACTATGGTTAAATCTCTTAGACCACATATGTCATCAAAGAATCATTCCATGCCATTTCCAAGTCCCTAAAGTCTTGGAAAGGATCGTCCAAGACTCATCCAAACTCTTACGCATCCAAATATCCTCATCTTAGCCACCCAATATCAGACCTCACACAAAGAAATAATAATTAATTAATTATAACAATTATAATTAATTAATTAATTAAACCCCAACTCAACGTAATACAGAAAAAAATAAAGGCCACTCACCTCTTATCAAAACTCCATGGAACTGCCATGGATTTTCCACAATAGAATCCCAACACCATTCTCGAGAAAGGATGAAATAGGTGATACCATTAAAATAATAAATTAAATTACATTATTTGGGGAAACCTAAGAAAATTCACCTCAAACACATACCTTAAAAAATGACACACAATGACATGAAAAATTCATCACAGGATCTCCTTTATAAAAGCCAACCAAAATTCCCGTGTGAAATAGATAATTCCACCATGATTATGTGAATATTAGATAAAAATTAAACCATAGAGATTCTAAATTACTGTGAATGAAGATGGAACCGAGAATAAATTTTTATAGGGTGATTCTCAACTCAAAAACACCCAAAGATCGCCATAAATGCACCCCAAAATCAAGGGTTATTATAGGATGAAGGGATTGGGAGAACTACTGGTATATGTATATCTAATAAGGGAGGAAGAGGGGAGAGTGGTTAAAAAATTAGAGTGTGTATCTTCGTCATTTCCCTTAATGAAATTCTGAGTAGCTATAAAGTTAACCAAACCATGCACCAGTTGTACACCCTTCACTGGGCATTAGAAAATTCTTTGCATGGTTAGGCCACACATCTTCAAAAATTGTGCTCTAACCATGCTATTAACACTACCTTTCCTCTATTGAAATGTGCATATTTTTCCTAAAACTATTGGAAGACCATACGCCGTGCCTCTGGATATCCACAACCTCCCAAAATTTCTCCTTTAACTCTCATGGTTTACCCAAAACCATGCTCTAACCATGAAAATAAACCATTATCTGTTCAATATGAACAAAAAACACCTTGAACCTCAAGTTTTCACATGGTTTCTCCTAAACCATTAACACTAAACTTTGAAACCTTACTAGAAACGTCCAAAACCCTTGAAACTTAACCCAATGCTAATGAAGCTCACCCAAACATCTGAGCAACTTATTGACCCACATTATTCATATAAAAACGAAATTTTGATGTGTTTTATGTTTTAAAATTCTATTCCACATATCGATTCAGAATTTTACTAGTTCAGTGAATGAAAATTCAATTTCATTCTAAAATTTTGACTCGTATAGATACATGATCTTACAAAATTCCCAATATAATACTTCTTGTATCTGAGAAGTCTTAGTGGTCATCCATCCACATCACCAAACCTATAAGAGTCACTAGTTATAACTAATAACATTTTTTTAAATCCTAAAACATGACCAGGGTTTAAAACTCAACTAAAGGAACTCAACTATCCAAACTCCAAACCAACACCCTTTTTCAAAACTAAAACAAATATATACTGCTTACCTGAGCCCATCCAACTAAAAATGATTATTTCATCACCCGAATTCTCACCAAATATATGGATGTTTTGAAATAAGTTTTCTATAAGAACTTATTATTAAAGGAAAACCCAATAGAAGAAGGAGCTCTGAAGATACAATATCTACTTATGGAAGATGCCTAAAATTAAAGAGGAAAAGTGGAGGATAGTTTTTGTAAAGAAGTTATCACCCCAAATATATAGGAAATTTGTAATTTAAGAAATAAGTGTCAAAAGATAATTATTTTAAAGAGATATTGGAGATCCTATAAAGTAAGTAAGCCTTAAAGTAAAACCATTTTAAGAAAAATATTAAAGTTATTCAAGTTAATCGGGAAGGATGAAGCTCACTAGAGATTTTATAATGTCCCTATGATTCATTCCCAAGGAATTTAAGGTGACCTTTACCTTAAATTAGATTATTTTTAATAATGTTACGAAAAATTTCCTTACAAATTTATGAAGGAATTTAAGAATGTTTCCTTACCAAGTTATATGTTTAATTGTTAATTTTTAAATTCCTTGCATCTAAAAAATAATCAGAATTCTAGCTATGTTTATATAATTTTTTCCATTGGGGAAAAAGTCAGATTACATACAAAGATAATGTTTTTTATATAAAAAGTTTAATTTCTAATGTGGTGAAGTTACAATTGATGATCGAATAAGAAAGAATGAAGGATAATGGATTGAGCCTACCAGGCATAGGCATATGAAGTTGAAAGAGGATGAAGTTTCTAGATAGTGATAGTTTGTATGAAGTTTAAATAGTAATTTGATGAATTTTAAAGCTATAAAAAGTTTAAATATATGAATTTGTTAAGTTACTTTTGAATGAAGGCTGTTCTCGGATGTTTTCATTGGAAAAGGCCAATTAGATAGAAATTTTTTTACCAGCATAAGAAGTAAACACTGAAGGTGACTGGATGGAAAGGTACACAATTACATCAGATAGAGATGTGTAAAGTCTACTGAAAAGAATGAAGGTTTATGAAAATTCAAGAAAGATGATATTTCTCTAATATAATCGATATGGAATTAGTAATTACATTAGTTGGAGATAGAATATGATCAATGAAGTTTCCACGATGAGTTCATAATGTCATACTGGTCAGTCAAATATTCAATGGATGGATAAACATAGGACAAATAAATATGATATGAATGTATGAACATTTATATGAAATTTTAAAAGACTAAATTCTAAAATCTGAGCCATATATTAAGTTTGAGTGGATGTAGGAGGCCAAATGGAGAGGTGTTATCTCTATGGATAGATCAATA
Source organism: Viscum album (assembly GCA_963277665.1). Lineage (NCBI taxonomy): Eukaryota > Viridiplantae > Streptophyta > Magnoliopsida > Santalales > Viscaceae > Viscum > Viscum album. The sequence goes on along the minus strand of OY728123.1, from coordinate 2,028,878,899 downwards.
AGAAGAAAATATATAAGTTCATCAGTCATAGGAAACACGTGAAGAGAAACATACAGAGGGATAATGAGTATACTAGAATATGTAAATAAAAAAATGTAGACCAAGCATAGGGGGATTAGATAGAATAGTACTGGATAGAGAATCTCTTATGATGGAACCAGACATACATTTACCAGAAGGAGTTCCAATGAAGACACATGACATAAATTTACTTGAAGAAGTTATTTTGAAGTAATTAGGCAAAAACTCATTTTACAAAGTTCTAATGATATTTACATAAACCTTGTTAAGTCATTAACCTTAATTATGATAATTCATTCTTTAAAAAATAATTAATATTGAATGTTTTGAGTATGTGTGAAGAAATTAAATTATTTAGTGCTTCCAGGAAACATCAATAGTGTTATATAAGGTTTAAATGTTGTTAAAAAATTGATTTCAGTGGTAAAATTCAATTTTGAATTTTGGGATCCCAAACATTCGATTGGTTATTCATAAGGAAGTGTGTATATAAAAAGGGGAGAAGGCATAATATGAATGAATAGTTATTTGTTATATAAAGAGTATAAATGTTGAAGTTTTTGAGAGAGAAGAAAGATTATATAACTAATAAACTACTTAGTTAAAGTATAAGATTCAGAAAGAAGAGTTCTAGATGAAGAAGTTCCAGAAAGAATGGTAGTAGATAGAGTTAATGAATAGAGAGATAAATATATGAAGTTTTAATAGAGTGACTTCCCTACAAATTAATCTATTGGTTGAGAAAGAGGAATCACACTAGATAGAGGTTTAGTATACAAATATGTTTTAGATAGAGATACCAGACAGAGGCATTGGATATATGTATATCTGATAGAGACATATTAGTTAAAGGCATATTAGATAGAGGGTATGTAAAGTCCATAACCCTAGAATCTTAAAGTAAGTGGATAATTCATTAAATTGGAAATAGATACAAGGAATAACATCCCAAAGGACTATATATATTGGTAGTCTTAGTAAACTACATACATACTTGAATCTCACATATATTTAAAAACATAAAAATAAAAAATTATTTTCTTTGACAACATCATTATCCTTTCTGGAATTTCACTTCTTATCAATCATAATAAACTTCATGGTATCATGGGTAAAGGAAAACATATAAAGGGTGTTCTAATATGCTCATTAAGGGTTTTATATAGTGCAATATATAATGAGTAAATAAGGCGTAATAAATATTTCAAGGTAAATAATTGAAAACACATTAAATTTAATCAATAACTTATAGATGAAAAATAATATGGCAAGAGTAAATGATGATCAAATAATTCCATATAAATAATCACAAGAACTATAATATTATCCATAAATATTATTCAAAATAATATATTGGAAATAATAAATTGATTATATAATTACGGAATCCATAATGAGAGCCATATAAAAGTTACTGTCAAGGCCTTGTGCCAAGACAGTTTAAACTATGGGTAGGTATACATCAAAAAACCATTTAATAAGGCTAACTTACTAGTTTATATCATTAGAACTACTCATGCATTGATAGGGAAAATAATTACAACCCCCACCGATCACTTAATAAGTCTAATTGATTTATCATATGAATAAACAATACAACTTAATCAATATTCCTTATAATTAATAAATGACCATATTTGAAAAACTAATTGTGGAATTTCCATAATTTCACTAGTAAAATTGAACATAAACTTTTACGACCTAGTATTTTAAATGATATTGGATTCTCAAGAACATTTGTGTTATATAATATTATATTATACATAAAAATAATGAGGAACCAACAAAACCTTATCCCATTAATAATTGTCATTATATTTGTCATTTATGAATCCAATGAAAATGAAAAACATTACAACCTAACAAAAAATATAAAATAGAATAGCTAAAATGTGAAAATAAAGATATTTAAAATTTGTTAGAATCATCACCCCAAAGGGAAACACTATAAAAATGAAACAAAATATTATTAAATAAATCGAAATCTTAAGAAATGAAAACATATCCTTAGGAGTAATTGTAGTGAATGTTTAGTGAATGAATGAAGTGATATTTAAACGGTATAATAGGAAATGTGGTCATTGGGATCTGAACGTTATATGGCCATCAGTAAAATATTACCACTGGTCAGTATAACCATTGGTCAATTTTACCTTTGGAAACTATACCCATGAGTGATAATTTTACCATTATAATTTTTATTTATAAATAGTAATGAAAAGGGAAAATTAATGCAGAAAAGAGAAACGATGGACTCAACTAGTAGAGTCATGTTATTTGAATCACATTTTTTAGAACATGGGAAGGTGGTAACGTCATTGGGGTTCACCCTTGACTAAAACCATGACAAGATTCAATAAGTGAATATTGAATGAAATATCCCATGTGAAAATAAAAATATTATTGAAATATAATTGATGGAATAATAATTTTCATCAGTACAAGACTTAGTTTCCAAAAGAAAAATTTTCTTTGTATAAATAAAATTGTTATTCCATCAAATATATTTTAATAATATTTTTATTTAATAAAAAATATGTTTAATTCATATGAATTTGATAAATATATTGTTGGAACCAAATAAAACATAATTGTATTTTTCTAGAAAATATATACACTTTATAATAAAATAAGGTATTCTAGATAATATTTTTTTTATTTAAATAGTATTTTAAAACACTCTTTGTTAAACTTAATAGAGAAAATATTTTTTATAATGTACTAGGAAATTTTTGTAAGTGTCAAAAAATTGATTTTGCCGAAAAAATGTTATTTTTTAATAAATTAGGTTTTTATATTTAAAAGTTAAAATTATAATATTTAGATAATTATGATAATAAAATAAAAATTATATTTTAAATTATAACATTGAAATTAGGTTAGGGTGAATTTATGATAATTCTCTAAAATAATTTATTTTTTTGTGAATAGTAAAAATACAGTTTTGGGTTTGCATTATGTTTTATGACTTCATATTTTTTTTCATAATGATATAATAATTAATTAACCCAAATACATGAAATAAAATATTTTAATCAATTTCCAAACCAATAAGTAACTTTCCAAAGTTTAAAAGGGAAATTTGATTTTAATAACATTACTTTTTGGAGAATTTAATTCTCCATTCTAGAAGAAGTATTAAAAAATGGTGTCTAGTTCTAGTTTATTAAAATGTCATAAAATTTGAAACAAATAACCAAATAAATTAGGAAAAAAGGTGATCTAATGGTTTTTAATTTTCCACAACCATGATTTTGAAGACCTATATTTGAAAATTATTAAATAATTCCTCCACTTTTTCTAAAAATACTCATACATTTCACAATTACTTTCACTAATAATCCATACTAAATTACATTCTGGTGATTTGTACTCCCATGGAGTCCCCCAAGGTTTTCTTAATCCCAAAATGTTATAATCATCTATATTTAGGATCAACTCTTCAATATAAGGGAATTCTCTTCATTTTCTTTTCCTTTCAAAAAATGTTTTAGTGTACATATTCTAAAGGGTATGTTACTTTCATTACATATTAATTTGATCATATAATTACTTATAAAATGATATTTTATCAATAGAAGACCCTCATTATCTATCATTTTACCCTTGTCTCAATCCATGTTTTATACCCATCATGTTGCCAAATTTATTTATCGAATTTCTTGATTTTACATGAGAATTTATCTTTTCCTTTTTATTTTAAAACCAAAACCTAATTTAATTTCAATTTTTATTTAGCTATATATAAACATGAATCATTGATTTGGTTATTCACGTACATGAAACCCATATTCCCTTCCCATGGGTTAGAGATTATGTAATGATCAAGTCTTTAAGAACATTTTTGCAATTATTTTGATATGAAAATAATTCTTTATTTTCAATAGTTTATTAATAAAATGATTTATTATGATCAATATGGCTCACATGAAATTAAGAAATATGAATGGTGTTCCTGGATGGTGCTCCAATTCATTGGGTATAGAATTTAATCACTAGAGATGACATGTTTTACGATACCTTGGTGAATAACCTTGATATTTTTTATTTAGGACATCTTAGTGATAAACCGTGGTGATATTATTATGAATGTATCATTTAAATGTTGTAGCCACATTTCCATGTTATGATTCGTGTTCTTCTTATTATGATATGTCTCACGTTGGTATGCCTTATGATCCGATGTTATATGTCTCCCTTTCTTATTCCCTTATAGGGCTTCATACTCAGCCCTTACCTTTGATGTATGTAACCATGATATGAGATGTCATAAAATTAACCAAGGGTGAACCCATGAAGATATATTTAAAGTATATTTCAGAATAATGTTTTATGTGTTTATGTATTATGTTTTTAATTTCAATAAAACTAAACATTAAAATATCCTACATATTGTTTCATATAATGAAAATTTTATGTAATAAAAGGAAGTATTCCATAGTTGGAATCATATATTGGATTAGTTATTTGTGAAAATTATGATTATAAATCCATAGTATGGACCCTAAAGAAATTTTTCGTTGTAGGAAATCATCTTTATATTTTTGTTAATTATTAAGTAATTTATTTCTAATAAAATACAATCCTATCTGGATACTAAAAGTGGTTGTGGATCTGGCACACATTTACCTATGTTTAACACTAGAAAACACCACATTTAGCTAGACTTAATTGGGATTTGGTGCATGAAAACATTACTTACTACAAACCTATTTTTTCACTCATGGGGGATATGTTTTGTTAATCATAAGATTTTTATGAACCATTATTAAGGATATATATAAAATGTAATTATTATTATAGGAGATTGATGACATATTTCAGCAAGATGTTTTAAGACTTAAACACCCCTTAGAATTATAACATCTCTGAAATTTAAATTTATCCCACTAAGGTTTTCTTATTTTATAAAAATGTTAGGAAATTGGGGGAAATGTATAAAATATGATTGAAATAGACGATGTACTGAATAAATTTCAATGGAATCTAGATTATAAAACATGAAAAGTATGATGAATCAACTATATTTAGTTATGAATAATAACATGATTCAAGTTGAGTGATCAAATTTACCTAAAATGGAACAACTTTCCATTGAGTCCTTCATGCGTAAATGACCACCTTATTTCTGTGGATCTATCAGCACATTAATTTTAGAACAATTAATTATGTCTATAGATAATATATTTTCTATACTTAACTATTTTGAGCTAGATAAATTAAATATTAAAGTATAATTTAGGAAGAAGAATATGATCAGTTATGGAAAATTATTAAAAACATGAAGCTAAGAATGGAGATTGATGATATGGAGTGGGAAGAATTTAGGGGAATCATTTTCAATAAATATTTTCCCTATTAAATTCAAACAAAAAAGGAGAAATAATTTTGAGAGTAGTAGTTGAATGAAAATGAATCATTGGGAAAATATGAAATGTACTTTATAATACTTTCTTAATACACCTATATCATTGTTATGGATCATAAGGGAATGGTTGATAGATTCTCTAGTGGAATGATACCCCATCTGTAGAGGAATTTAAAAAATCAAGACTATTAAAGATAAGAGAAGTTAGTACGGAGTCCTGTCAGGGTTGTTTTAGACTTTGGAGAGATGTAGTTATCAAATAGGTTGAATGAAAAGAAGAGATAAATGGATATAAACTTAGGGAAGAACTTTGATCAAGCAAAAGAGGAAAGAAATTGAATCTTCCCACATGCAAAAAATGTGGGATGAGCCATTTGGGGATTCTCTTGCATGGGAGTAGAAAGTGATACAAGTGAGGAAGAGATGTCCAAATATCTCAAAACTATCATGGTGAGGTGAAGCCTCAACTTCTCATCACTAACGACAAATGGAAGATAGTGCAGGACCAAACCGAAGTACATTGATTTAATTGTGGGTAGATTGGTCACTCTAACAATCAATATTTGAATCAGAAGACAGTTTTGGGATGCCACCATCAACCTCAACATAGGATAAGGTATTAAGGTCAGACATTTACTATCATGATGGATAGAGTAGATTCTCAAGATTATGTGGTGGTACGTACACTCGTCGTACTCTAAAATCTAGAAAGTACTTCATTTGATTCTGGTTCAACACATTCCTTTATTTCATTCATGTTTTCAAATAATATAGAATCAATCACTGAGATGCTATAAGTTGACTTATTGATCAAGACTCCAAGAGAGATTATCCTAAAATCAATAGTGTATAGAAACTCAAGTATTCACTTCTGAAAGTATAATCTTATTCTAAATATAGTATTCATTCCCATGGTGGAATTTGACACTATACGAGGGATGGATTGGATCTCAATGTATAATTCTAAGATCAACTATAAGAGAAAGTAAAATTTAGTAGTCTTAAATGGAAAAACAAAGTTATTTTCAAAGGAGAGATAACCGGGCCAGATATTTTTCTAGAAGAACATCATATAGCCTTATTTATGTAGATGATCAGTGAATTAGGAGAAGTAAATGAAAGTATTAGGATATAAAATTTCCTTATTATTCAGGAATACATTGATGAATTTTTAAAGAGTTACCTAGGCCTCCAAAATAAAGAGAGGTAGAGTTATCCATTGAACTCATACCTGGATCCAAGAAAATATTGAAGACCCCATATAGAATAGAAAATGTGGGTTTAGAGTAATTAAAGAAAAAACATCAAGATCTTATAATGAAAGGATTTATTCGACCATGTGTGTATCCTTGGGAAGCACCCATTCTATTTGTAAATAATATGAATGAATCAATGTGTCTATGAATTGACTATAGAGAACACAATATAAACATAGTGGAGAACAAGTAACCTATCCCAATGATTGAAGATTTATTTGACCAGTTTTATGGGGATCAATTCTTATCCAAATCTATATTTTACTTATAAAAGGAAAATTTACTTCTCAAAGGAATTTACCCCTAAAATGTTTTCATTATTCATATCAATAAATTTCATAACTATAAAATTCAGATTCAAATCAATAACCTCAGAATCATATAATACTTAGATATGAAGCATTCTGTTTTAGGATCTGAATTCTAGATATGAACTGTAAGGAAGTTCCACTCCGAATTCTGGTTATGAACTATAACGAAGTTCCACTATGAATTCTGGATATTAATTGTAATGAAGTTCCACTCTAAATTCTGGATATGAACTGTAATGAAGTTCCACTCAGAATTCTGGATATGAACTGTAATGATGTTCCACTCTGAATTCTGGATACGAACTCTAATGAATTTCCACTCTGAATTCTGGATACGAACTCTCATTAAGTTCCATTTATAATTACGGATATGAAATCTCATATAGTTTGACTTCGAATTCTGATTACGAACTTATCTAAGTTCTGACTCCAAGTTCTCTGAATTCAGACCCTGAACTATTATGAGTTCTGACTCCGAATTCCCATGAACTTTGACTCCGAACTTTGTAAGTTCTGACTCCGAATTCGGATGAAACCAGACTCTAGATTTCTACAAAATTCAGGTTCTGAATTCCTACAAAACAAAATATGAATATCTTTTTATTATAGACTCAGAATTCCATTTTGGTTAGACTCCAAACTTTTATTTGCTTAAATTCCGAACATTAGATTTGCTTATGCTTACACTCATTTCATTATAAAATGATTTCATGCCTTCAGTTACACATGTTTTGTTATAAATTGATGTCATCCATTCTGTTTCCAACTAACCATTGGTTGAGTGACATGTGATCAGGTCCCTTCGAAATTTATGGAAAATGTGACCATTGGAGGAGGGAGCCGACCGTTCCAATAGAGCCTATAAAAAGGAGCTCATTTTAAGGAGCTCAAAACATTGAACAAGTTGATCGCTCTAGAGATCACATGCGGTTAAAGTGATTTCTAGAGAGAGAAGCTTTTCATGCCTTGTGCGTACTGAACTACTCGTTCAGATTGCTTCGTGCAACTCCGAATGTTGGTGATTACATTTGAGGGCTTCCGTGGATAAGAAGAAAGAGGTGCCAACTACCTTGAAGTTCGAGGGATTCCTTGCTAAGGAAGATAGAGGTTTCAACTACCTTGAAGTTGAGGTCCTGCGGGGATAGTAAGACAGAGACTCCGATCTTCGTATCGAGGGATTACCCGGGTGTGGGTAAGACAGAATTTCTTGAAAGTATAAATCAAGGGACCTTTATCCAAGGGTGTTGGATACCCTTATCTTTGGGTTAAACGATTTATATATTTTTACTTGTTTTAGTTACAAGTTTTTCCACTGCATTTTGTATTGTAAGGAAAGTATAATATTCTTATATTTCCTTACACTTGTACTCTGATTCATTTAGATTCTATACGATTTAAGGTAGAATCTCATATTGTAAACTTTGGTTTAGTTTCATTTTCCGGATCCATATTTCCGGAACCTGTTTTTCGGAATCACTTTCAATATTTAAGCAAGTGTGTAGAACTAGAAGTTTGTAACTTCATACTTTGTTCCAATCTTTTAGTTGGTTAGAGGTGTTGTGAATTTTCTTAGTTTAACTTTGTTAAGCGTAGATCATTCCTTGTTTAAGGGAAATTTTAAAAGTGTAAAATCCACCCCCCTCTTGTATATTGAGCATCTACATCATTATTTTGATCCTACAATTGGTATCAGAGGAGGTCTATAAAATAATTATACTCACATATAAGTTTTTCTTGCTCAGTTTTTCATTGTTCTATATTTTCTTTGCATAGAAATATTCTCCTTGAATATGAAGTTTTTTTAATAACAAATTTTTGTGCAGAAATATTTTAACATGGAAGGAATAAATACTGGTTCCATCAACAACTTAAATCCTACAAGACCACCTATTTTTGATGGTAATGATTATGAGTATTGGAGATATTGAATGAAGACATTCATTATCAATACTGGAGTCAAAAAGTTTGTTATGCTTACTGGAGGTTATCAAATTCCTGATAAGGAAGTTAGTAATTTCACAATCCAAGAGAAGCATGATTATAAATTAAACTATAAGGCACACAACACTTTACTTTGTTCAATTATTAGGAACATATATAGCCAAATCTCTTCTTGTGAAATAGCTAACTGTATATGGAAGAAACTTGAAGTTACTCATTTTGGTACAACTAAAGTGATTGAGATTAGAAGATCCATTCTTAGAGCTGAGTATCATGGTTTTAACTTTCCTTATGGAGAACCCATTTGTATGGTGGAACAAAGGTTTATAACTATCGTGAATAGCTTAAAATCTATGGGAGAGAAAGGTCTGGATGATGAAGCTCTTGTTGAAAAGATCATTGATATTATACCCAATGAGTGGGAATCAAAGAGAACTGAAATTGATGAAAACAAGAAGGTTACTCAAATTTCCTTATATGAGCTATTCGGAACACTTCTCCAGCATGAAACAAGATTGAAAAGAGATGCTGACAACATCAAAAAGAAGAATGGGAATGGTACTGTTGCATTTACTACAACATCAAATCACCTGAAAGCTAAGACTCCTGATAGAGTAACTAGATCCAAATCTAAGAAGGTTGTTATCCAATCCGAATCTAGTGAGAGTGAAGTCTTAGAGAATGAGTTATAAAATCTTTCTCGAAGGATGAACAAGATAGCTGGACAAAGAAATTTCCAATATTAGTGTAAGAAGAAGGAAAGGAAAGATAAGAAAGATTCAAAAGTCACATGCTGTGAATGCAAGAGAGCTGGACACATAAGACATGATTGTCCTTTGATCAAAAAGAACGAAAGAAAAGAGAGGCATTTTTAAAGGAATAGGAAGAAATATTATAAAGCTAAATCTAAGAATGTTCTGAAAGCTAATGATACTTGGAGTTCTAGTGGAGGTGACTCTTCAGATAAATCTTCAGATTATAAATCTTTTGGACAGAAGAATCTTGGTCTTATAGCCAGATTAGCTATTGACAATCATTGCTTTATGGTTAAGGTACACAATGATGAATCATTGACAAATGTTTCTTTAAATTCAAATGATATTAAATATTATAACTCTTCGGATGAAGAATCCTCTTCTGATAAAGAAAATACTTTACCTACCTATGTAGAAGTTTCTAGGTTTGATGAAGTTCTTGAGATTGCGAATTCAAAACTCAATAAAAAACTTGATAAGGCGAACTCTAGGAATATTATTCTTACTAAAGAAATATCATATCTTTCTAAAGATCTTGATTAGAAAATTCTGATTTTATAAGTACTTCAAAATATCTTGAGGAAGTAAATTCTAAGAAGAATAAACTTTCTAAAGAACTAGAAAAAGTAATTTCTAAGAAAAGTGTTTTCGAGCCTAACTCATGTTCCAAATCTAATGATTTTGAAGATATAAACTTTGTTATAAAACTCAAGTCCGAAATATTTTCCTTAAAGAAGTGTTTGTCAAATTTACCTTAGGTAATGAAAATTTTGATAAGATTTATTCACAAATAGGACCTTTAAGAAACAAATCTAGATTTGGTTATACCCATGCAAAACCAACTTTTAGTAACAATTATTTTGTTCCTCAAAGTGCCCCATTCTATAACATGTGTCAATGTGGTGGTCATTGGGCAAAGAATTGTTCTTTAAACAAAACCCAATCTTTAGGCTTTCATAAGGCTTATTTTTCTAAGAAGATGTGGGTGCCCAAAAGTTTGTTATCTGCAAATATCGGATCCAAGCATGTCTGGATTCCGAAGGTCTAATTATTTTCTTATTTTTAGGAAGATAAAGGATGTACCAACAACAATACATGGTACATTGATAGTGGATGTTCCCGACATATGACTGGTAACAAAAACTATTTTGAAAAGATTATCAACACGAAAGGAGGAAAAGTAACTTTTAGAGATAATGCTCAGGGAGAAATTGTTGGTATAGGTAATATTGTTATTCTTTTTAAAAATTTGATTTCAAAAGTTTTGTTTGTTAAGGTTCTTAAACACAACCTCATTAGCATAAGTCAATTATGTGATGAAGGTTACCTTATGAATTTTAGGAATGATAAATTCTTAGTACACAATTCCAAGGAAGAGTTTATTCTCTCTTCCAATAGGCAAGAGAATGTTTACACATTAAACTTAGAAGACCTTAGGAGCCAAGACTCACCTTGAATAAGTGCAATGGAAGAACATTGTTGGTTATGGAATAGAATACTAGGTCATTGTAACCTTAGAAACTTATGTAAACTCTCTATGAAGAAACTAGTTAAGGATCTACCAGAGCTTAGATTTGATTCTTCTAAAGTTTTTGATCCTTATAAATAAGGAAAGCAACATAAATCTAGTTTTAAATCAATCGGTGAAGTCTCAATAATTGATGTATTACAATTGGTGCACATGGATCTTTTTATTCCAACACAAACTGAAAGCATTGGGGGCAAGTATTATGTATTTGTCTTATTTGATGACTACACTAGATTTACATGGGTCAATTTTTTAGGAAAGAATTCTGAAGCTTTTTATTATTTAAAAAGTTTTAGATCCCAAGTTAAAAATGAGAAAAACCTTCCATTAAAAACTATTCATAGTGATCATGGAAGAGAATTTCAAAATTCTGATTTTGAATCTTTTTGTAGTAGAAAAGGTATTACTCACAACTTTTCAGCACCTGGAACTCCTCAACAAAATGGTGTAGTTGAAAGAAGAAATAGAATTCTTCAAGAGATAACTAGAACCATGTTGAGTGAATATTCTAAAGTTAGACATTTATGGGCTGAAGCTGTAATTACTTCTTTTTATACTATAAATCGAGTTTTGATTAGACCTTTTCTTAATAAAACTTTTTATGAGTTATGGAATGGTAGAAAACCTAGACTTTCCTACTTTAAGATTTCTGTTTCAAGGTATTCATTCTGAATACCAATGATAATCTACCCAAATTCACACCAAAATATGATGAAGGAATTTTCTTAGGCTACTCCACAACTTTTAAGGCGTATAGAGTTTTCAAGAAAAACACTAGTACTTTTGAAGAAACGGTACATGTCAAATTTGATGAAACTGATCCTTTTGTTTTTAAACAACCTCATCTTATATCTTTGGATCTGTTTCAAAAAACTAATTATCAACCTTTGACAGAAAATCCTTCTAATAAAGAAATTGTTCAAGAAGATACATCTGAAACATTTACCCTAGAAGATTTCCTACCCTATGTTGATGAACAAGTTTTACAAAACACAAACCGGTCATTTATTAAGAATAATCCTAGGGATAGCATCATTGGTGGTGTCACTCAACCTATAAGGACTAGAAGTTCCTTAAGAAATGAAGTAGAACATCTATCATTCCTTTTCCAATTAGAACCAAAATGCACTGATGAAGTGTTAGGTGATGATGATTGTATAAAATCCATGCAAGATAAACTAAATGAATTCGAAAGGAATAAAGTATGGACCTTGTTTGAAAGACCTAAGGAAACTTCTGTTATTGGAGTAAAGTGGGTCTTCAGAAATAAGTGCGATGAAAATGGAGTCATTGTTAGAAATAAAGCTACACTAGTTTCTAAAGGCTATAATTAGCAAGAGGGAATAGACTATGAAGAAACCTATGCTCCAGCAGCTAGACTTGAATCTATTCATATTTTACTTGCCTTTGCAGCATTCTTTAATTTTAAAATTTTTCAAATGGATGTAAAATTTTCTTTTCTTAACGGTTATGTTCAAGAGGAAGTTTTTGTTGAACAACCTCCTGGCTTTGAAGACACAAAACATCCTGATCATGTTTTTAGACTTACCAAAGCTTTGTATGGCCTTAAACAAGCCCCATGAGGTTGGTATGATAGACTTACAGGATTTTTGATTCAAAATAACTATGTTAAGGGAAATGCAGATTCAAATATTTGTATAAAGAAAGATAAGAAAAATGTTTTGATTGTTAAAATTTATGTTGATGGCATTATATTTGGTTCAACTCAGCAATCTTTAACTGATTTCTTTGTGAATCTAATGAAATATGAGTTTGAAATGAGTATGATGGATGAGTTAACATTTTTCCTTGGTTTTCAAATTTCTCAAAAACCAGAAGGAACCTATATATTTCAACATATGTATATTAAAGATCTTCTTAAAAATTAAGGATTTGACAACACTAAAAGTATTAGTACTCCCATTGGTACCTCAAACACAATTGATCTTCATGATACTGGGAAACCGGTAGATCAAACATCTTTTAGAGGTGTGATAGGAAGCATACTATACTTGACAGCTATTCATCCAGGCTTATTGTTTTCAGGGTTCTTATGTGCAAGATATCAATCCAATCCTATGGAATCTCACTTAAAGGCAGTGAAAAGAATTTTTCTCTACTTAAAAGGAACCATGGATTTAGGACTCTTTTATACTTCTGGAAATGATTTTGTTTTAAAAAGATTTTTGGATACTTACTTTGGTGGATGTAGAGTGGATAGAAAAAGTACATCCAGAACATGTCATTTCTTAGGAGATTCATTGGTTTCTTGGTCCTGCACGAAGAAACACTCAGTAGCACTCTCCACCGCTGAAGCTAAATATGTAGCATCTAGAAGTTGTTGTGCTCAAGCATTGTGGATGCAACACACACTCACAGGCTATGGCTTGAGTTTTACTAAGACACAAATTTTGTGTTATAACACAAGTGCCATTTCCCTTAGTAAAAATCCCACACATCACTCTCGTGCAAAACACATAGATATTAAGCATCACTTTCTTAGTGATCACACACTAAAAGGAGATTTTATTCTTCAATTTATCAGAATGCAAGATCAACTTGCTGACAATTTCAAAAAATCTTTTCCCTCTGATAGATTTGAATACATTAAACAGAAGTTTGGAATGATAACTATGAGGTAATCCTTCTTCATTAACTTCTTGTTGAACCATTCTCCTCATAGTAATAAAATCCTTTTCATAGGGGGAGTACATTTGCTTTTCTTTTTGTAATAATTTTTTTGTAGTCACTTTTTCAAGCTTTTGTACTAAAAAATTTTCATAGTCAGTTTTTCAAACATTCCTAACCAAACTTTTCGCAATGATTTTTTCAAAAATTTCGTACTGGAACTTTCGTAATGAAATTATCGTACTAAAACTTTCGTAATGAAATTTCGTTACTGGAACTTTCATAATGAAATTTTCATACTGGAACTTTCATAATGAAACTTTCGTACTGAAAATTTTGTAATGGAATTTCTATACTGGAACTTTCGTAATGCAATTTTCGTACTGAAGCTTTCGTAACAAAGTTTCCGTACATGAGCTATCGTAATGAAATTTTCATACTGGAACTTTCGTAATGAAATTTTCATACTGAAAATTTCGTAATGAAATTTTTGTACTGGAACTTTTGTAATGAAATTTTCGTACTGGAACTTTCATAATGAAACTTTCGTACCGGAACATTCATAATGAAATTTTCATACTGGAACTTTCGTAATGAAATTTTTGTACTGGAACCTTCGTAATGAAATTTTCGTACTGGAACTTTCGTAATGGGAATATTTGTACTCGGATTTTTCGTAATGAAATTTTTTTGTTCTCATACTTTTCGTAATAAATTTTTTTCGTACTTATACTTTTCGTACTTATACTTTTTGTATGGAATTTTTTTTCATACTCGTACTTTTTTTAGTGGGATTTTCGTACTCAATCTTTTCATACTGGAGTTTTGGTGCTCATAGTATTTTCAACATTATGTTTTTCGTAGATAGTTTTTTGTAGTCAAATTTGTTCTTTAAGAAGAATATCACCTAATATGAATAACCTTCCTAGACAATATGAAAGGTATGATTTCCTTACTTATGTTTTCGTAGTCATATTTTTCTTGCTGGTATTTTCCTATGAGTTTTAAAATATCTCATATTCTAGTTTTCTTAAATCTGATTGTTTTTCTTAAAACCTCAAAAGATCGGTTTCAAGATTTCCATGCGGGTATGTTTTCAACTATCAGATTATATCAGAGAGTTTTTCAATTGTTACATGGTTTTTGGAAGCTCAGAGGTCACATCTATCGCCTATATAAAGGGGACCCCCGATGGTTGTCCCACATCGATCTTCAAGCTCTCGCTTGTTGAAGTTCTTCATCCCTTCTTAAAGCCCATTCCGAGTCTTCCAGAGCTCTTCATTCTGAATGTATGTTGAATCTACTTCTTAGAATATGTCAACTACAAAGACAATATCAAAATGGTTAGTTTACATGGAGAGGATAGTGCATCTGAGATTCTACAAGTATGATTCTCTTAATTCTAAGAATATCAGATTGAATAGCTGGGAGGATGTTTTCCTATCAAAGCCAGCGAATCAGGATCCGGTTTATACAAATTTTCTTGTCGAGTTTTACAAGTTCGTTTCCTTCCTTAAGGAATATAACAGAGAGAAGTTTTCGTTCAAGTATTATGAGAAGACTTATATGCTTTCTTACCCCATGGTTGCACGCTTGGTGGGTCTATCTTATGAAGGTGAAGCTGAGTTTTGTTCACATAAGCTTCTGGATGAACAAGGAAGCTTCCACAAAGTGAAGGCATTAAAATTCCTTGGACATAAAGATTCCAAGACTGCTATGATTTTTCATCTCTCTTCGAATAACCAGATTCTATAGTTGTGGGTACAAGGATTTTTCGTACTGAGAAGGGGTGATAAGGATAATCTCAATAAGAATGATACATACATCTTAGAATTTTTGGTAAATATAAGGAAGTTGAATTTGATGAGCTATGTTTGATTACGGTTAAGAATATTAAAGAAGGTAATATGGAAGCTCAGATCATAATGTATCCGGCCTTTCTTTCTAAGCTTATTATCAGATTTCTTGATTCGTTTAAAGTTTCTTTCACTTACAAGCAAAGAAATTGCAAGGTAATGCTGGTTAGTGATGATACATTAAAGAGGATAAAGATGGGTTTTCTATTAAATTCGGAGAAGTCTACCCTTTACCAGAGGAAGAGTCTTAGGTAGCTCATAAATATCAATGAACTCCATAACCATCTAAAAAGGCAGGGAATAAGAGAAAGTTGAAAGAAGTGGTGGCTAAAGACAAGACTCAGAAAGATAAGGAAACTCAATATGCACCACCCAAGCCAAAGAAACAAAAAACCTACACAGATGAAGTGGATGCTAAGTGGAGAGAAGATAAATAGAATAGAAAATAAGGGGACCCTCAATTCTGATTAGATCCTGCTGAGGCTAATGCCTTAAAAGAGAAATCTTCTGATGAGTTGGAAAGACAAGAGAAAGAAAAGAAATTTAAGAAGAAGATGTCAGAAGAAGATATTGTTCAATCTCTTTTGAAAGCAACATAGATGGCTTCTGAGCAGATTCCGGTTCCAGAATCTTTCCTTACTGAACCATTACCAGAGACACCAAGAAATAACTACTTCACTCCGGAAAATCTTAAAGATAAAGAACTTGTTGAGAGAGTAGAACAAGAAGTTGTTAGAGGAAGAAGAAGAAGTAGAATAAGGAAGTGTAGATCTATATGACCTAATTAAACTAGTTTGGGATTATCAATAAAAGGAAGAATCCGCAAAACATGTCACTCTAGGAAAGGGAGTTGAGAAAGAAGGTAACAAAGATGATGATAACGAAGTGGAAGAGAAAGAGTATGAATTGTCTGAGGAAGATACCTATGAGAAGAATTTTATTGAGGAAGGAGAAGAAAAGGAGAAAATAGATGAAGACAAGATTGGTCAACTATCAGAGAGTGAGGAAGAATCTCTAGATGATCAACCCATTCCGAAAACTGATAAAGGTAAGAAAGTGATCATTGATACACCAACAAAAGATATCATCAGGAAGAAGAAAGTTGGTGGTTCTTCTAGAAGAAAGCTAGTGGAGGTTGAAGAAGAGCATTCACCTAGTAAGGTATCAGATTTGGAGTCATCAACTTTGGGTCATGACTTTATTTTTGAGTCTTTGAAAAAGTTGGTGGACATCATTCCGATCTTTCCCACTATAGACTTCAGATTCCCGATGCTTCAACATAGTCTAAATCAAAAATTGGAATCTTTTACCATGGTGATGGATAAGTGTGTAAAAATTGAAGCTGACCATAGAAATTTTGTCATCAATTATGATGTGCACAGGAAATCTTGCAGCAAAATCACTCTGTGGGAAAAGAAAGTTAATGATGACTTGGTTGAGTTTGATAATTTTTAGAATAAGGTAAAAGATGCTTTTGATACCAAGGATGAAAAGATAAAGAATCTTCAGGAGAAGATATTCCTTGAGAAAAATTATCAGAATCAACAAGTGAAGGACTTGAATGATAAGGTTAACTCTCTTGTGAAAAATTTTAAAAGGGATAGAGATCTCCGGATTGAGCTCGAAGAAAATCTTGTAAATAAATATTAGTTAGTGAAGATGCAGGAAGAGTCCATGAAGGCTTAGGTAGAGGTGCTAAATGCTCAATAAGAAAGGATCACAACTTTGGATAAGTAAGCTGAGGAGGATTGGAAATATTTGAAGAAGCTGAAAACACTCTTGAAAAAGTTAATTCCAAAAGAGAATGAAGACAAATGAACTCAATCCGATCTTTTGTTGCATTTTATTTTCCTTGTAAAAAAAATTCTTTCAACAATAATGAAATCTCTGGTTGTTTGTATCTAGTGTTATTTTGTACTAATTTTTTAGGTACTTTATTTTTTCCATTCCCACAATTCTTTTTGAAAATCACAAAGGGGGAGAAGGAAAAAGAACTACTCCTATGGGAGAGAAGGAAAATTTCTAAACGAAGAAGAACTATCCTTAAGTAAGGGGGAGTTCTCATTATAATTCCTTCATTCTAATGAAAATTATATTCCGGAAATGCAGAATACAATCCTTAGATTTCCAAAGTCTAAGGGGGAGTTAGCTGTATTCACTATCATCTATGAACAAAGGGAGATAAGTTTTCATTTCAAAATCCAAAGAAAATTTTCCAAATTCTTTTATATTCTTTTTCATAAGGTTGTTTGTGCTTTCCAAAAAGGGGGAGATTTTTATGTCAATAAGGTTTTCCTAATGACTTTTTCCATTCCTCTTTGTTTTGAAAATAAAAAACACCCTATACTTAAGAAAATGTACATTTTACTTATATAAGGAAAATTTACTTCTCAAAGGAATTTACCCCTACAATGTTTTCATTGTTCATATCAATATTTTTCTTAAGTATAAAAATCAAATTTATATAAAAACCATGGAATAATATAATACTTAGATATGAAGCATTCTGTTTTAGGATCTGAATTCCAGATATGAACTATAATGAAGTTCCACTCCGAATTCTGGATATGAACTGTAATGAAGTTCCACTCCGAATTCTGGATATGAACTGTAATGAAGTTCCACTCCGAATTCTGGATAATAACTTTAATGAAGTTCCACTCCGAATTCTGGATATGAACTGTAATGAAGTTCCACTCTGAATTCTGGATAAGAACTCTAATGAAGTTCCACTCTGAATTCTAGATATGAACTCTCATGAAGTTCCATTCCGAATTATGGATATGAAATATCATGTAGTTAGACTCTGAATTCTGATTACGAACTTATCTAAGTTCTGACTCCAGGTTCTCTAAATTCAGACCCTGAACTCTTATGAGTTCTGACTCTGAATTCCCATGAACTCTGCCTCCAAACTTTGTAAGTTCTAACTGTGAATTCAGATGAAACCAGAATCTGGTTTTCTATAGAATTCAGGTTCCGAATTCCTACAAAACAAAATACGAATATCTTTTTATTATAGAATCTGATTTCCATTTTGGTTAGACTCCGAACTTTTATTTTCTTACATTCCGAACTTTAGTTTTTCTTATGCTTACACGCATTTCATTATAAATCTATGACGTTCCTTCAGTTACACATGTTTTGTTATAAAATGATGGCGTTCATTCTATTTCTAACTAACCCTTGGTTGAGTGACACGTGTGCATGTCCCTCTGAAATTTAAATAAAACATGACCGCTGGAGGAGGGAGCCGACCATTCCAACCGAGCCTATAAATAGGAGCTCATTTGAAAGAGCTCAAAACATTGAACAAGTTGATCACTCTAGAGACCACACGTTGTTAAGGTGATTTCTAGAGAGGGAAGCTTTTCATGCCTTGTGTGTACTGAACTACTCGTTCAGATTTCTTCATGTGACTCTGAATTTTGGTGATTACATTTGAGGGCTTCCAGGTATAGGAAGACAGAGGTGCTGAGTACCTTGATGTTCGAGGGCTTCCTTGCTGAGGAAGACAGATTTTCCAACTACCTTGAAGTTGAGGGCTTGCGGGGATAGCAAGACAGAGACTCTGATCTTCGTATCGAGGGCTTACTCGGGTGTGGGTAAGATAGATATTATTGAAATTATAAATCAAGGGACCTTTATCATGTGTTTTTGGATACCCATCTCTTTGGGTTAAAAGATTTATATCTTGTGACTTGTTTTTGCTACAAGTGTTTCCAATGCATTTTGTATTGTAAGGAAAGTATAATCTTATTATATTTCTTTACACTTGTACTCTAATTCATTTAGATTCTATATGCTTTAAAGTAGAATCTCATAATTTAATCTTTGGTTAAGTTTCATTTTCCGGATCCATATTTCTGGAACCTATTTTTCAGAATCACTTTCCAGATTTAAGAAGTTGTGTAGAAATAGAAGTTTGTAACTTCATACTTTGTTCCAATACTTCAATTGGTTAGAGGTGTTGTGAATTTTCTTTGTTTAACTTTTTTAAACTTAGATCATTCCTTATTTAAGGAAATATTTAAAATTGTACAATTCATCCCCCCTCTTTTATATTGAGCATCTACATCGTTATTTCCATCCTACAAGGTTATATTGAAAACTATGAGGAAAAATAATCTATTTTGAAAATTCAGAAAATTTCAATTGTAGTTACAAAATGTTTCATTCTTAGGGCACATTGTATCTAATGAAGGAATCTTAGTCGACCTTTCTAAGAAAAAGGCTATAGAGGAGTTGTATCATCCTATTTCAATGACTGAGATTCATAGTTTCTTTAGTTTAGCAGGATATTATAGGAGTATTTTGAAAAACGTTTCAAAAAAATTTTATACACTAACCAAGTTTACTCAAAAAGGAAAAAATTTTATTTGGACAGGGGAGTGTAATGAATGTTTCCTTGAACTGGAGAAGATATTGGTTGCAACAACTATGTTAACTCTAAACACTATCAAAGAAGGTTTTTTTATTTATAGTAACACATCAATGAAAGGGATTGCGTGCTTCCTCATGAACAATGACAAGGTGATCACTTCTGCATCTCAATAGTTAAATCCTTATGAGAATAATTATCCTACACATGACCTGGAGTTAGCTATAGTTATTTTTTATTGGAATATATGAAGGCACTATCTTTATGGTAAGAAATTTGATATGTATATAGACCACTAGAGTTTAATGTATATATTCATAGAAATGGGATTGAACATGAGACAAAGGAGATTTTTAGAACTTCTCCAAGACTTTGAATGTTTAAATCATTATCACATTGGAAGAGTAAACAATGTTTCTAATGAATTATGTAGGAAAGTCCCTATTGTGTTGGAAATGATGAGGATTCAAGGAGATCCATTGATAAAGTACCTAGTAAGGTTGGGCATGGGAATCATAAGGGGGGAACATCATAAATCCTATCCCAAATGTTTTCTCGGCCATCATTACTAGAGAAGGTCAAGAGATGTCTGAGATAAAATAATTTGAAATAAAATAATACAGAGGCTATGAAGAATGTGAAGTCTCATGAGTTCAATATTAATCAAAAAGGTGTAATAAAATTTAATATAAGACTATGTGTATCATCTATTGCATTGAAAAATAAGGAGTCGACTGATGAAGCTCATAGTTATACATTCTCTATAAATCTAGGAAGCAACAAAATATATAGGGACTTTGTGATCATTAGTAATGGGATAATATTAAAATGGTTATTTCCAACTACACTATATATTAATTAGTGTGTCATCAAGTGAATGAGGAACGAAAACATCCTAAAGGGGTATTAAAAACACTACCCATACCAACATGGAAATGGGATAATATGACTATGGACTTCATCAATTTCCTCATAAGAACATCCAATGAAAATAATGAGATATGGTTTATAATGTATATATTCACTAAGAGTACCCATTTAATTTATATTAGTGAAGATTTAAATCTTGACCAACTTGCCATGATATATACAAAGGAAGTAGTGAGGTTACACGGGGTGCCACTTTCAATCATTTCTGATCATGATATAAGGTTCACATATAAACTATATATAAGTATTAAAAATTTTCTAATTACTGAATTGAATTTTATTATGAACTAACACCCCCAAATTTATGTCTAATATGAAATGACTATTTAGACACTTGAAGACATGTTGAGAAAATGATCAATGGAATTTAATGTTGGATGGGATCAACACATCCCATTAGTTGAGTTCTCATAAAAATATATATTCCAGTCAAGTATTGAAATTGAAATATATTAAGGTATATATGGGAAATGATGTAGAAATCCTCCTTGATTGGATGAATTTGGCGAGAGGAATCTACTTCGGACCGATCTTGTGCAAGAGATGACAAATAAGGTTCATGACATCCAATAACATTTAAAAGCTTCCTAGAGTCGGCAAAAGATAAAAGCTAAAAAAATAGAAGGGACATGTATTTTGATGTTGGAGACAAATTTATTCCTCTATATATCACCATGGAATAACTTCAAGAAATTTTTAACAAAATGTAAGCTTAGCACTAGGTACATTGGCCCCTTTGAAATCATTGATCTCATAGGAGAAATGTCATATCAACTATAACTTCAACCCAATATGGATGAATTTCATGATTAATTACATGAATCACTATTAAGGATATAAATATATGATCCCTCACATGTATTAAATCCATAGGTGGAACAACTGGAACATGACCTATTTTATGAGAAGAAACTGGTGCAGATCTTGGATCATAGATACGAAGTTCAAAGAATCAAGACTACCCACCTTATCAAAGTTTCATGGAGATACCATAAGTAGAAGAAGTGAAAAGGTAACCAAAGAAACAATAATATAAATGTACCCTCACAAAATCTCAATCGATAATATGAGTTTACTTTTTGGAGATGAAATATCTAAAGGGGGAAGAATGTAACAAATCAGGATTTTTAAATGATATTTGTTTTTTGAGAAAATGTGTGTCATATTATATTATATTATACATAAAAAATATAGAGGAACATAAAAAACCTTATCTTATGAATAATGATCAATACATTAGTCATCTATGAAACCAATGAAAATGTCAAAAATTATAAGTAGACAAAAAATATAAAATAAAATATCTAAAATGGTAAAATATGGATCACCCTAATATTCTAGAATCATCTGCCCCATCACCAACACTATATAAATGAAAAAAAATATTATTAAAACAATAAACATTTAAATAAATGAAAATATAACCTTAGGAAGAGTTTTAGTGAATATTGAATGAAATAATTAAGTGGTATTTATAGGGTATAAAGGGAAATGTGACCGCTGGGATTTGACCATTCTTCATATATGACTATTGGTAAATATATCAATTTCTCAATTTCATCACTAGAAACTATACACATGAGTGATACTTTTACCATTATAATCAGTGTTCATAAGTAGTAATGATAGAGGATAATTGATGCAGAAAGGATAATGATGGCCTCAACCAGTAAAATCATGCAATTTGAAGCTCATTTTTCAAAACTTGTGAGGGAGGTAGAGTCACTAGGGATTGAACCTGTCCAAGCTGAAGCTGATAATTAATAATTAAATATTGAATAAAATATCATATAGTAGAAGTTGAAGTTAGTGAATATTACCACACATTCAATGTTATCCGATCCACCCCATAAAACTACCACCATCACACACCTTACGCTTATGGTGTATGTTTTTGTAATAAGGGTTTATATGTCTAGGGATTAATTTCTTAAAGTGTAATTTACATTATATAAATAAAATTGTTATTCCATTAATTAGATTTTAATAATAGTTTTACTTCATAAAATATATTTTTAATTAAGATGAATTTGATAAATATATACTTTGATAGAAATAAAACATATTTGTAATTTTATAGAAAATATAAAAACATTTTTATTAAACTATGGTATTCTGAATAATATTTGTTTTATTTAAATAGTGTTTTAATACACTCTTATTTAAATATAAATTATAAAATAATTTTTATAATGTCTTAGGAAATATTTATAAGTTTTGAAAAAGTGAAGGTGCCTAAAAAACTGCTAGTTTTCAATAAATATGGTTTTTATATTTAAATATTAAAAATATAATATCTTGAGAAATATTATGATAAAATAAACATTATATTTTTAATTATCATGTTGCAATTCGGTTAGGGTGAATTATTGAGAATTTCATAAAATACATTAGTTTTCTATGGATAGTAAAAATAAAAATTTTCATCTTTGATATGTTTTAAGAATTAATATTTATTTCATAATGATATAATAATTAATTTGCCACAATCCAAAAACTAAAATATTATATATATTAATATTATGTATTTTAATATTTTTAATCAATTAATAAAACTATAAGTGACTTTCCAAATCCTAAAATGGAATATTTATTTTCAAAAAATTAATTTGTGGAAATTTTAATTTTCCATATAGTTTGAATAATTAAAAATGTTTTTTTGTTCTAGTGGATTAAAATATCATATAATCTGACTCAAATTTCAAAAACTGTGAGTAAAAACCATGGTTAATCCAATGGTTTTTTATTTTCCACAACCTATATTTCCAAGACCTATATTTGGAAATTATTAAACAATTCCTCTACATTTACAATAATTACCCACCTATTCTACCATTCCCCTTTATTAAAAATCCATCATCCTTGAATTTATAGTGACTTTACTCCCATGGAGTCCCCTATGGTGTCCTTATTCCCCCATGGTTCTAATCCTCAATATTAAGGAGAAAATCTTCAAGGTAAGGGGATTCTCTTAATTTTCATTTCCATTCCATATTTTTTTGGTATATATCTTATAAAGGTTATGTTACATTCATTTAATTTAATTTTGATAAAAAACACACTGAAACTATATATTTTATAATGAGATAGCCTTGTTCTCTCACATTTTATAATTTTTAAAATTTATGTTTTATACCCATCATGATAACGAATTTATTTCTTGAATTTCTCTCTTTTACATGAGAAATTTTAATTTACTTTTTATTTGAATACCTAGAATTATTTTATTTTCCATGGGGATTCAACTAGATATAAAAATAAATAATTTATTCTGTGGTTCACATACATGAAACTTATATTCCCTTTCTATGGGTTATAAATGATGTAATGATCAAGTCTTTAATCACTCATTATGAAATTATTTTGATATGAAACATGTTCTTAATATTCCAAGGTTTATTAATGAAATGTTTTATTATTATTAATGTGGTTCATGTGAAATTAATATATATCATGGGTGTTCCCTGGTAGTTCTCTAATTTATTGGGTAAATTATTTAATCTCTAGAGATGACATGTTTTATGATACCTTGGTGAATTACCTCAGTATGGTTTTTATATGACACCATGCTGAGAAACCATGGTAAAATTCTTATGAAAGTCCCATTTAACTATTATAGCCACACTTCCATTTTATGATTTAATTTATTTTAATTATGATATTCCTAACATTCTATTGTTCATTCCATGATATTATGCCTCATGCTCTGATGAGTATACTTCATGATCACATGTTATATGTCTCCCTTGTGTATTACCTTATCGGGCTTCATGATCACCCCTTCACATTGATGTATATCCCCAGGATATGAGATGAAATAGAATTAACCTATTTTTAACCCATAAAAACACATTTACATTTGATTTTAGAATAATTTTTTATGTGTTTATGCATTATGTTTCAAATTTCCAAGAAACCAAACATTAAAAGATCTTGTGTTTTGTTTCATGTAATGAATAGTTTATGTAATAAAAAGGTGGGATTCTATATAAAATATAAAAATAAAAAATAATGATGATATAATTATAAAATATCCCCAGTTTACAATAATTAAAATAAATGGAAATTGTCATTGATGTATAAAAAAACCATAAAAAGGATATTAAAAACATTCTTGAGGTATATACCCATAAAAATTTAAAAATTACTTTTAGAAAATAGAAATTAATAAAATATTGAGAATATTATTTTATTTTAAAATAATCATGGAAACTATTAATGTAATCATTAATTCATTGATCGTTAATGATTTCATGATACTTTGTTCATGGTGAGTATTTTAAAAATAATATTCCTTTTACATTTTCGGTAAAGAGATAAAACATATCTCATTCAAAAAACTATAAGAAGGTTCCTTTCTACCATTTTATAAAAATTAAATAAATGGTTAAAATGTTTTTTAATAAATATTTAAATAATAATAAAACTAATATTTCTTCTATTTTTTAGAAAATATGGATATGGAATAAAAATATTTCTAACTGAGTAGAAAAACAAAGTCGGTTTTCCGTAAAAAAATTATTTTTTGTATCTTGAGTACATAAAATGTGGGAAATGAAAGTAAAACATAGAATTTCAATAAATATCTAGATGAGAGTAAAATATATTTGTTTTAATATAGTAATATTTAAAAATTGACTAACGGTGACTTTAACATAAACAATCCCAAATAATGATGAGATTGAGAAATAAACCCTTACACCAGGTCTGACATCCTTCATATGTTCTTGAAAAACATGTATAATAAATATAGATTTATTATAAATATATTAAAAACCTTACTCTGATATACAATACCATATATTTTTTACTTATAACCTTTTATCACCCATTTATAGACAATTCTTTATTAAAATCAACGTTTTTAGTGATGACTAGTTTGTTTTTCATATATATTTTTGGTTTGGTAGTTTTGGTCATTTTATTTTGATCATGGTTCCATAATATTCATAATGTTAATCATGATATAAATATTATATATATTCATTATATATATATATATATTTATAAATATATAATCATCCATAAAAGGAAGATTTAGAAAAATTAATTACAATGTTCATGGAGACGATAGGTCGTACGTATGCATAAACATTGTTTTAACTTTTTAAAAGATAGTACTAAATAAAGGTAAATAATAATTAAAATTTATATTATAATTGGTATAAATATTATATATTCATTATATATATCTCCATTTCCATCCATATAAAATAGAAATGAAAAACGGATCGCATGGCTTCCCAAAGGTGGTAGTCCACACGTACGCACAAGCACCGTTATCATTTTCTAACGAATTTGAAGGTAAGAAGGTAGATATAATAGAATAAGTAAAGGAAAATAATTATTTTATATAAATAATTTATAAATACTAATCCCACCATAATAACCATCCATAAAACATGGTGATTAAAAATTAATTGTATCGCTACGTGGAAATGGTAAGTCGTATGTACGCACTTGTGATAATATTACTTCCAATTTGATGAAAATGTGGGTTGATAATAGTGGTTTCATAAACATAATAATAATTTATTATATTTAATATAATGAATTTTTTATTATATTATTAATAACATCAATTTAGAGGAATTAAAAGGGGTAAAAATAAGCTGATCAATTTAGGCGATTACCTCTTCTATGAATTAAATCATTTAGATATTTTCTTATAGAACCCACAGTTGGTATTTGGGGAATCCCAACACATCTAGAACTTGGATAAGATGTTTTTAAAATATATTTCTAGGGCTTCGTCTATATAAGAGTCTTTATGGGTTGAGTATAATAGAGGATAGGTGATTTTTTTATAATAAATGAAAGGACACACATGGAATTAATAAAAGGATTTAAATATAATAAATCCATTTACATGTGATAGTGTCATAATGTGGCCATAATTTAGAATATAAGATAGGATATAGTTTAAATACCTTCAACCAATAATGTTTGTACATGTTTAAATAGTATTTTAAACCATATCTTTAGGTTTAACCCCTTATTTAACCTATTATAACCTTAACCGCAACAACAACTTTTTCACTCTTATAGGGTTATAATTTTAATTATAATATGAAAATTATATCATATATTTTCAAGTGATTAATTTTTTGAAAATATATTATCATAATTTTTCTCTTTCATGTTTTTTATGATCTCTAAATAATTTAATAAAATATTATTTTTCATAAAATATTAATAATGTTATTTTTGAAACTATTAATATAATTTTACTTAAAAGGCATTAGTAAAAAAACTTTTATTCGAATATAGACTTTTAAAACAACTGTAGAGTTTTATATACATCTATAAATTTTTTGGGTCACTATAACTCACTCCAAAATTATTACTTTTAGTGTTTTTAAAATAATTTATTTTATTTTTTATATTAATTGAATAAATATTATATCAATATTATGTAATCATTTAAGGTAATTATTTAATTCCTAAAAATTAAAAAACAAAATTAACATAATATAAATTTATTTTATCTTTAAAATAAATATTTATAATTTAAATTTTCCTTTTTTATACTTATAAAAAAAATTTAGAGTTATTAAATTCGAAAGAGTGAAATTTTTCATTTATCATTTTCGTAAATTAATATAAATATTCTAATCAAAGAAATTTAGAACCAAGTAGAAATATGTTCAATAATTGGATCAAAATTACATAAATTCAAAAATACAATAGGATTAAAGAAGGTTTTGGGTTGATTTTGGGACATGATCTCATGGTTTTAACCCATATTTTACCCATTTGACCCTTAATAAGATGACAAAAATATACCAAGGTTACTATTCATAATGAAAAAAATAAGAAATACCTATTTACCAAATTTGAACCTTATAATTATTAATACAAAATCCATTTCTAAATATTCAATTTCTAGTGGTGCTATAAATTAATATAAGATAAAAACAAAAAACATGATGAAAACATTTTTTTTCAAAAAAGCCTTTTAATGTATAAAAACGATTTTATTCCAAATTCAAACATAAAAACATTTCTAATGAAATTAATTGGATTATAAATTATATTGGAGAGAAAATTTTACTTTGAAATAATTTTAAATTAAATTGTAACTTTGTAAATGCTTGACCCAAAAGTACAATTTTCAATTAAAACTGTATTTTTCATTATTCACTAGAAAACCAGTTTTTTTTAGAAAAATCCCAAAAAATAAATCTAAGATAATTTTGAAATTAATAATAAAAAAACATATATAATTTTCATCAAATAAAGTTTATATAATATCCATAAATTATTTATAACATTCCTTCACAAAAAAACTATAAAACCCATTTTTAAGAAAATGTATTTTGAGGAATTAAATATATTTACTAAAAATTGTGTACTTATTTAATAAGAATTAATATATAATTTTTCATTGATTATTTCCTTTATAAATATATTTTATAATATTTTTAATCCCATTCATACCTCTAATTCAATGGCCAGGTTATAATGGTCATATTTATATAATAATATTTCATGGTTCATTTAAACTTGGTGATGCGTGTGGTATATTCTATCCAATATAGTGTTATTTTAAAATCCAGGGGTGTCACATTCTCCCTATTTAATAATTTTTCCCTTTCAATTTGAACTTATTCTTGTAAATCTAGTGTTTAACATTCTAAAATTCATTTATGGAAAACTCACATTATTAAAAAGGTTAATAAAACTTCCTCTTAAAAAGAGGGAAATAGAAATATGAAGCTCAACCAGGATAATAAAAAATTAAGATTATAAATAATATAAAATTACTGGGAAGTGAAAATTTGGACATATAGAAGAAAAATAATTACCAAGGACTAATAGAGAGTGATATAGAACAGGTTCAGAAGAAAGTTAACCACCCAAAAACCATAAATTTCTAAATAGTGAAAAGACTATTTATTCATCAGAAATGATGATAAAAGTATAAATTTTTTATTTAAAGATAATTTACTTATATTTTATGATTTTTTTATTCCTAATGTAGTAAAATAAACTTTTAATTTATCAGAGGATTGATATAATAATCATATGACTCTCTACATGTCCCTAAATATTTACCAAAACCAAATTTGTTAGCACAAGATATATAATATAATACATTAACCTCAAAAACCTATTCATTAACACCCAATGTTAAACTTAATAAATTCCACAAATATTTAACCTTAAGACCCTTCCAAAATTTATCTGACCAAATTCAACATCCAAAAAATACAAGGAAGGTAACTGTATTTCCAAAATCAAATTAACATTAGTTCCCCAAACAATATAAAGTAACTTTTAATGTCACATACTAAATACTTGAATACCTTTATCATATATTCTCCTAAAACAATTTAATCAATAGAAAAACATAAATAAAACATGCATTCTTTCAAAAATAAAATATCTCCATATTCCATTAATAAAATCTCATATTATCAAATATATTCTATAAATCCAAAAAACTAGAAAACATGAATAAAGATACCATAAAACTGATAATCAGTTCCAAGGTCACCAATATTATCCTATTTACTTAATAAATATTTTTCAACTTTTTATCTCAACATTTAAAACATATGAAGGGTTATATTTCCCTCAATCATGTGTTTTCCTGTAAAATATCACCATACCATGAAATCTCTTTTCTAGGTCATCAATACTATAAGATCCCAGTTATTTATAGAATAATAATTTTTTTATCTATTAATATTTATGAATAATTTATTAATTTTATTTTAAATATGACTCTTTTTCAGATAGTGTACTCGACATGCAACAACGGGCTTCTCCGAAATATTACGTTGCACACAACTTTAAGGTATACCGAAAAATAATTTAATATTATTATTATTTTAAATGGTAGTTAATTATTAGTCATTGTATTGGTGAGAATGAATAGAAATAACTATAATATGATTGTAAATGTTTGTTAAATGTTTTTACATTTATCCAACAAATTTTAGAGCCTTAAAATGAGATTGAATCCAATTTTAAACATAAAATACTATTATTTTTAAAAGGTCGTTTTACCACCTTTTGAAGGAGAAGCCATTTAAAATATAGTTTTTCTCACTTTTATTGGTTATATTTGACAAAAAAACTTCTTCTATATAATTTGGACATAAAAATTTACTTTGGAAAATGTTTTAGTATTTTTCTGATAAAGTTCATTTTTTAATGAATAGTGAAAAATACTGCATTTTAATTCTAAATTGCCTTTTCATATAATTTATTTATATAGTTAGATTGTAATTTTATTTTTTTATGGTTTTATTGGATAATGTTTTATAATTTAATCCAATTTTGTTCATTGTAAGTAATTTCACTTTTAAATTGGACATAAACACATGTCAATCTTGTTATAGTTTTTACTCCTTAAAAACCTCATATTTGGTTTTGACAATGAGAATTAATTTTAAATTAAATTCAGTATTTGGAATTTTTAAAAATGGATTTTATATTTGGAATCAGAAGTTCTAATTTTTTTAAATAAGTACCTTTTACTTTTTGACATTATGAATAGTGAATTCAGTAATTATTTTTATTTACCACGATTAAAGGGTAAATATGGTAAATAAGTGTAAAAAATAATTTTTTAATAATATAAAACTACCCTAAAACATGTATTAATCCTATTGGATGAAATATTTATGACCATGGGAATCCTTGGGTCGATTTTGGGACGCCATAGATCTATTGTGGTGTCATAAGGACATGTTATAAGAATTAATTTAATGTAAAGAGAAATATAAAATAAATGTGTATCTTTTACTAAAAAACGTAATA
The DNA here is from genome assembly GCA_963277665.1 of Viscum album. Taxonomy (NCBI): domain Eukaryota; kingdom Viridiplantae; phylum Streptophyta; class Magnoliopsida; order Santalales; family Viscaceae; genus Viscum; species Viscum album. The sequence continues at coordinate 2,028,848,153 of OY728123.1, read as the reverse complement.
TAGGGTAATTTCCATGAATCGACCCAATGGGGCTCGATCCGTGACTCCCCAAGACCACCTCCAATAGCCCAGGGGCTGGTGACTAGCACCGAGGAGGATATCTCACACATGGGAGGCATTAGCCTAAGGTACATGTACACACACACCCCCACACACTTCCATGCAACAGTGCAGTGATATATAAAACTGAAAAAAGAAAATGCATGCATACCACTATCCCAAACCAGAGTGAAAAAATAGTACAAAAAGGAAAAAACAAGGCCCACCAAAAGAAAAATACAAAGTTTTACATCCTTCTCAGAAGAAGGGGTACACTGCCAAAAGCACAACCGGAAAGCTCCTCAGAACAGCTCCTGTAAGACTCCACGGTTAGACCTGCTCACTCAGCTCTGCCTGCTCCGGGTCCTCCTAGGACTCCGTCGAAAGGCATGTGGTCTTTACAAGACACAAACATATACGGTAAAATCCTGTGTAATGGTTAGTATAATAATACTCCGTAGGAACCCAAAAAACCACAAAACAAAAGAGAGCAACTGAAAGTCAACAATCTGCTCACCCCAGCCAGAGAGAACCCAAACGAGAGAGAAACTCAATCTCATGACCATCCTCGGCTAAACACAACTAATCATCTCAATCCAAGTGTATGCCCATACATACACCTTGAACATCCGCTCAGGTATACGCCAAAACATATATCTCGAACATCTGACGAGGTATATGCCCATACATATACCATGAATATCCGCTCAGATAGATGCCCTCACGTATACCAAAAACATCCAGATATAGTCAGCTCACGCACCCAACCACATGAGGTACCGACCTCATCACCAGCAATGGTTCACAATAACAAGATAACACTCCACGATCACTGTCATCCAACATAACACTAATCCGAGAGATACACTCCATCAGGTCCCACACAAACAACTCAGACGCTCACCCGAGAGATCACACTCGTCGGATATCGTCACTGAGGAATCCTATTTGAAACAACAAAAACACCAAACTCCTCAGATAGGGGATTGCTCCTAGAGTCTACTAGGGGATACCAGAACCCACAATAGAATACGAAGATCTCACAAATAGGATATTACTCCCACGGTCTGTTGGGGGATACCAAAACCCGGTCTGGCCTTCGTAGATCTCACAGATAGGGGATCACTCCCAGGATCCGCTGGGGGATACCACAACCCGATCTGGCGCTCGACAGAAACATGTCACTTAGATAGAGGATCGTCACCCATTTCATGATTGTCACAACGATACCAAAAACCCTATCTGGTACATCTCGTGCTGTAGGGGATCGAACTGATGATGCTGCAACCCTATAGAAATCACGCACTGAGTAGGGGATCGTATAACCAACGATACTGCAACCCTACTAAAATATTCATGTTGGGTTGGGGATTGTATACCCGATAATGCCACAACCCTACTGAGCATGGCCCACCGCATAGGGGATGATATTCCCAATGATTCCACAAACCCTACGAGGTTAACCTGCTAGCTTGGGGATCACCGCCTGTGGATAAGCAGTCATAGTGATACCAAGAACCCGATCTAGGGAAACGATCCTAGAGGATCCCACTCTGGGCCCACCGGAGGGATTCCACAACTCTAATATATTAAACTTCCCATTGAGTGATCACAAACCTATACAAAGGTTGTGATGTCGCGCGAACACTCATAGGAACGAACCAAGGGAGTACCCTCAACCATTGCTGGTCCAAACCTCGCTAACTCGAGCAACCCACCACAATGCCACACCGCACACCTCTAAGGCTGATACCAGGGCCACCATCGCGATCCACACAGAGAAACACACTGGATAGGCTATTTACTCACCCGAAATAGAAAACTAGTGAAAAAGAAACTATTCACCATAGCTAACCTATGTGTGGCCCACACTACGATCCCAAAACTCATCAAGCAGATCATACCACTGAGATCCCCTCAGAAAAACACATGAGAAAGACTACACAATCGTCCAAAACGGACACCCGGTGAAAAGGTACTATTCACCGTATCTAGCCTAGGTGGGGTCCACACCATGATCCTGAAAATAGTCAAGAGTATCACACCATTGTGATCCCCATGAAGAAACACACAGGATCGAATACTCGATCATCCAAAATGGACACCCGGCGAAAAAGTCATGTTTCTCCGTAAACGCCGGAACATGGCCTCGTGGGGCTCGAACCTTGTTCTCAGTCCCAACAGTCAGAAACTATCTTGAAAAGTCTGTCGTACCATCAGGGTCTCAATGCCACTGACGACACGTCATTTGGACATTCTGTGCAGGTGTTATGGCGGATCGAAGCTGAAAATAATCAAATATTATTATTATTTTCAATATTTCATGGCCCCGGGCCAAATACCCGACTCACAAAATTCCCAAAGTGAAATAAAAAGGTCTGTATCGATGAAATGAATGTGTTACCGTAAATGGATTGCAAATCAGAGTTATGGTTTGTGATTTACGGATGTTTAAAAAACCCCAGGAAAAATCTGGTCATACCACCGCAGGGTCACTGGAAACCACGGCCTCCCTGACTGGACTACCGCCGCCTGTCGGAATCCACCGCTCCGCTGCCACGCCACTGCTTCCCTCGCCAGAATCAACCATGGTCGCCGCCGGAAACTAGGTTTTCCACTGGAAAAATTCTAGGAGCCACCGAGAGCACCCCGGTGCTCCAAATTAAGATTCGAAAAATGTTTCGGAAACCTCAGGACTCAAACTAAACAACCCATATGACGATTTGAAGAAAAAAATCATAAATGGGATCCGTGATTTTAAAACTCAAACATCCTACCTCGCAGGTGAAACGCCGACATTCTGGCTTAGATCTGCACTCCAAAACATCATTTTAACCCTCGCCAACACGCCTCTAACCTGGCACCGACTAAAATTATGTTGTGCATAGGGTAAATACAACGTTCTGAACACAACGGCGCACTCAGAATTGCAATCTGAAACTCTGTCTAGGATTTATTTGAGAAAACACTTATAAATAAACATTTCAATTTATTTATGAAAATGCCCCCGGTGGCTTTATCCACAGCAGGCTTGCACCCTCAATGTTTACACCCCGCCTAGGGTAAACGGCACGCTCCGGACACAACTATGCCCTCAGATTCCCATTATGAGCTACCATTTAGATGCTAACACACACCTTCCACATCCATAGTATAATTTTTTTTAATATTTTTATAAAATTAATTTCGGGCACACTGGGCCTCGGAATCGCATGTTGTCTTTGCGCCTTGATTTGAAATTAATCATAGGAATATTCCAAAGTCTGAAAGGGCCAAAACCTGAGTCGCTACATCCTATCCACCTTAAAACTTTTAATCCTCGAAAATTCATAAGCACAAGGAAAGCAACTAGACTCTCAAATGGGTCACCCAGACCAGCGGGTTTTCCAACAAACACCCATGCCCGAACACATAAGTTAGAGGGATTCAACCACTACACCTCAACACTATCAGCATTGGGCAGCAATGACTCGCATGTACGATTTTGATCACGTCACAAAAATGCAACTCTATGGGGTAAGGACCCATCTTCATCACGCATTTGATGCATGCCAAAAAACACCCACATAGGGTCTTACCAACGCCCTAAACAAAACTCGATCAAGCAACATAAAGGGAAGAGTACCACTAATCAATGTATATCAAAACTATTGTAAAAAGTAGAAAGGACAAAAGGCGTACCTCTATACATCTGAGGAGTCTCTACTTCAACAACCTCTAAGGAATGCATTTGTCCTCACCCTAACCCTCTAACTCCCTGAGCTCGGCATGGAACACCTGGGGGTGGTGGTGGTGGCACCAGATACCGCATACCACCTCCCGCTGCTGCACCCGCTCCGTCGCCTAGTCTGCCGCCCTGTGGACAACCATACTCGAGATGCTGCCTTTGACAAGGAGGTCTATCAATCGACTCCCTCTCAACAGCATGACAAGTTATACAATCTCTAGAAAGATGTCCCTGACCATCGCAAGCATAACACCACCTCTCCAGCGACTAAACAAAACTGGCATGTGAGCCCTAAGCCTCAGATCCTCTATCCTGGGGTCGCCTCCTGAAATGTCGACCACGTCCAGACCCTTGTGCCTACCACCGGTTACCAGTTTACGACATCTCAGCAGCCACGCGCCCAACACTGGCAGGCTGAATCTACTTAGCTAGAAAGCTCTCCACCACCACGGCTCGCTCCTGTACTCCAGCACAGGTGGGTAGGCACAAGGAAGCCACACCTGCCCAGATGTCTTTGCATAGGCCCTGCTAGAAGGTCTGATCCCTAAAGAATGCGTCCCAAACTATATCCAGGGAGTAGCGCGACAGGTCTATAAACCTCATAGAGTACTCCGACACAGTCATGCCCTCCTTTCAAAGCTGTAGAAGCTCTTGAATCTGCACTGACCTCAGTGTCATCGGATAGAACTCTTCCCTGAAGAGCCACTCAAAATCTGCCCATGGGAGAATCTCCTCATTGTGGGACTGCGTCACCAAACTCCACCATCACCTGAACAAACCATACAGAAGGCTAGCCACTAGGACCACCATCTGATCTGAAGGTGTCCTCACTAGGCAGAAAACTCGGGTGACTACTTCGAGCCAGTCATCAGCTGCCTGAGGGTCTGGAACACCCCGGAACCTTAGAGGTCACTATCTCTGGAACTCGTACAGTACACTTAGCCTACACGCAACCTCATCCTGCACTACCGGTACAACCAGATGCTCGACAGGTGGTGGCTCAACTGATGGACCACCTGAAGGTCCATCCTCAGAACATGCACCCTATTCCATAGCCTATACACGAGGCATATTGTCACCACAATCCCCTTGTGTAACTCTCGCTGGCTGTCGTCGTGGAGCCATATTGAAATAAAATCAAGATGCTCTGTGGTCAAAGAGTATATCTGGAGAGCTGACTCAAGAAGAACAAGGGAAACCCAAAAACCCAGTCCAATATGAGGCATGTACCGTTATGTCCCTACGACAAGTATTCAAACGCCCTGAGTCGAAAGGCAGGTTATCAGAGTCCTAGTGAATGGATATGTCAGCCACCGCACCAACACTAGAGTCCCTAGCCTGAAAGCTGAACTCGAAACATCTTGACACTATAGCTAGGAAACCCAAACCAAACTCACAGCTAGACCAACTACGCTCTGAGATCCCAAAGGTGGAACCTCCTCTGATACCACTCTGTCATGACTTGACCCAACGGGGCTCGAGCCGTGAATCCTCAAGCCTACCTCCAATAGGCCAAGGGCTGATGACTAGTGCCGAGTAGGCTATCACACACATGGGAGGCATTAGCCTATGGTACATGTAAACACACACCCACAAACACCTCCATGCAACAGTTCAGATATATATAAAACTGAAAAAATAAAATTCATGCATACAACTATCACAAAACCGAGTGCAATAGCAGTACAAAAAGGGAAAAATAGGGCCCACCAAAAGAAAATGACAGAGGTATCCAACCTGCTCGGAAGAGGGGGTACGCTTCCAAAAGCACCACTGGAAAGCTCATCCGCATAGATCCGGTAAGACTCCACAGTCAGACCCGATCACTCAGCTCCGCCTACTATGGGTCCACTTGGAACTCCATTGAAAGGCCTATGGTCTGCACAAGACACAAACATGTGAGAGAAAAGCCCGTTTAGGGGTGAGTATAACAATACTCAGTAGGCACACCAAACATGTGTGGGAAAAGCCTGTGCAGGGGTTAGTATAACAATACTCCGTAGGAACCCCAAAACATTTGCAGGAAAAGCCCGTCCACGGTCAGACCCGCTCACTCAGCTCCGCCTACTCTAGGTCCTCCTAGGACTCCGTCGAAAGGCATGTGGTCTTTACAAGACACAAACATGTGCGGGAAAATCCCGTGTAGGGGTTAGTATAACAATACTCCGTAGGAACCCCAAAACCCCCCAAAAAAAAGAGAGCAACTAAAAGGAAACAATCTGCTCACCCTAGCCAGAGGGAACCTAGACGAGAGAGAAACTCCATCCCGTGACCATCCTCGGCTAAACACAACTAATTAGCTAAATCCAGGTGTATGGCCATACATACACCTTGAACATACACTCAGGTATACGACCAAACATATATCTAGAACATCTGATGAGGTATACGCCCATAGATATACCATGAGCATCCGCTCTGATATATGCTCTCATGTATACCAAAAACTTCCAGATATAGTCAGTTCATGCACCAAGCCACATGAGGTACCGACCTCATCACCAGCAATGGTTCACATCTAGAAGAGCACACTCCATGATCACTGTCATCCAAGATAACAATCATCCGAGAGATACACTCTATCAGGTTCCACACAAACATCTCAGACGCTCACCCGAGAGATCACACTTATCGGATATCGTCATTGAGGAAACCTCGTTGAAACAACAAAAACACCAAACTCCTCAAATAGGGGATCACTCCTAGGGTCTTCTAGGGGATACCAGAATCCACACCGGAATACGAAGAACTCATAGATAGGAGATCACTCCCCCAGTTCATTGGGGGATACTACAACCCGATCTGGCATTCGCAGATCACACAGATAGGGGATCACTCCCAGGATCCGCTTGGGGATACCACAACCCGATCTGGCGCTCAACAGAAACACGTCACTCAGATAGAAGATCGTCACCCGTATCACGAAGGTCACAAAGATACCGAAAACCCTATCTGGTACATATCGTGCTGTAGGGGATCAAACTGATGATGTTGCAACCCTACAGAAACCACACACTGAGTAGCGGAGCGTATAACCAACAATACTGCAACCCTACTAAAATATTCATGTTGAGTCAGGGATCGTATAACCGACGATGCCACAACCCTACTGAGCATGGCCCACCGTGGAGGGGATGATATTCCCGATGATTCCACAATCCCTACGGGGTTAACCTGCTAGATAGGGGATCGTCGCCCGTGGATAAGTAGTCACAACGATACAAAGAACCCGATCTAGGGAAATGATGCTGGAGGATCCCGCTCCGGGCCTACCGGAGGGATGCCACAACTCTAAAAAATTAAAAATCCCATCAAGAGGATAAAAAACCTATACTAAAGTTGTGATGTGGCACGAAACCTCATAGGAATGAACCAAGGGAGTACCCTCAACCACTGCTGGTCCAAATGTCGCTAACCCGAGCGACCCGCCACAGCCCCACACCGCGGACCTCCAAGGCTGATACCGAGGAAACCATCATGATCCACATGAAAAAACACGAAGGATAGGCAGTTTACTCGCCCGAAATAGACAACGAGTGAAAATTACACTATTCACCATAGCTAGCCCATGTGGGTCCACACTACGATCCTGAGACTCATTAAGCGGATCATACCACTGTGATTCCCTCAGAAAACACACGAGATTGACTACTCGATCGTTCAAAACAGACAACCGGTGAAAAACGTACTATTCACCATAGCCGGATCAGTTGGGGCCCACACCATGATCCGGAAAATCGTCAAGCGGATCACACCATTGCGATCCCCAAGAAGAAACACACAGGATCGACTACTCGATCGTCCAAACGGACACCTGACGAAAAAGTCATATTTTCCGTAAACGCCAGAACCCGGCCTCGTGGGTCCCACACCCTGTTATCGGTCTCAACATCTGAAAACTATCTTGAAAAGTCCTTCATACCATCATGGTCTCAATTCCACTGACGACACGTCATTTGGACACTCTATGCAGGAGTTATGGCGGATCAAAGTTGAAAATTATAAAATATTATTATTATTGTCAACATTTCATGGCCCCGGGCTGAACACCCGACACAAAAAACTCCAAATGTGAGTTAAAAAGGTCCATCTCGACGCAAGAAATGCATTTCTGCAAACGGCTCGCAAATCAGAGTTATGGTTTGCAAGTTACGGGGGTTTAAAGAACCCCTGGAAAATTCTGGTCGGACCACCGTAGGGTGGCCAGAAACCACTGTCTGCCTGATCGGACTGCCACCGCCTTCCAGAATCCACCGTGCTGCCACCGCGCCACTACTTCCCTCACCAGAATCCTCCCTGGCCACTGCTGGAAACTGGGTTTTCCGCTGAAAAACATCAGGGAGCCACCAAGAGCACCCCGCTGCTCCAAATTCAAATCCAAAATATGTTTCGTAAACCTCAGGAACGAAACTACACAACCCTTATATGTTTCGTAAACATCAGGGAGCCACCAAGTGCACTCCGCTCTCCAAAGCTTCCAATGCATGATCCTGGAGCATTCGCCGTCAGAATCCGAGCCCGTGGGCACTTAGTTTGCTAGATTTGGAAGATCACTGAAAAAACGGAGGTGGAATGAGAGGCTCCTCCATGGTTCTCAACGTAGAAAATGGGGGATTGATTTTTATTTTTATTATTTTTTAAAAAAACATCAGTTTAACCCTCGCCAGCACGCCTCCGACCCGGCACCTGGCGCCGACTAAAATTATGTCATGCCTAGGGTAAACATGGCATTCTGAACACAACGACGCACTCAGAATTGTGATATGATACTCTGTTTAGGAGTTATTTGAGCTGATGAATATAAAGAAACATTTCCATTTATTTATGAAAATGCCCCTGGTGGCTTTTTCCAGAGCAAGCTCGTACCCGCAAAGTTTACACCCCGCCTAGGGTAAATGACACGCTTCGGATGCAACCTTGCCCTCATTTCCCATCCTGAGCTACCGTTTAGGAGATAACACGCCCCTTCCACGTGTATATTATAAAAAAACTTAATATTTTTAGAAAATTAATTTTGGGAACACTAGGCCTTAGAATCACACGCCGTCTTCGCACCTTGCTCTGGAATTATTCATAGGAATATTCCAAAATATGACAGGGCCAAAACCCAAGTCGCTACAGTAATATAACTGATATCTTTGACTATAAATATTAATTATAAAGATAAAAATATTTAATACTACATGGTATTTTATTTATAATTTTTATACATTAGATAAATAAATTTATTTATGACACAATGATGTTGTAGTGATTACCTTATTAATGAATGATTCAAATAATTGATATTATAAATTTGAAAATAAAATTAATTTGAACATTTTGATTCCATAAATGAATTTTATAGATTATATCGATATAATTTTTTTGATTTCATTCTTTGGGTTCAACGGAATCAAGTTTTTGTGACTTTAAAAAAATCAATTACTAAATAGTGTCAATATTGACATAAATGAGTTTTTTAAAAAATACTATTTATTAAATGATATAATAGTCCAAAAATTCTATTATTTGGAAAAATAAAAAATAAAATGTTTAAAGATTCATTAATGTTCCAATTTTGGTTCACTGAACATTTTATAGTAACTTTAGTAACCATATATTATGAAAATACAAGAAAACATGGTAAGAGTTAATGTTTTTAACTAAGGGTTTAAATTAAAAGATAATGTTCTGATTGCGACCTAAACTTATCCAAATCCTATGTTTTGAGATTATTTAGATCCATAATAATCTTATACTATAAATATATCTCTTTTTAACTTTTATAATTCAAAAATAATTTTATAATAAAATAATATTTCAATACTTTCCAAAACTACCCCTCCTCCATCTTATAAAAGGCCACCACTTCTACACACTTAATCATACATATGAAGCCCATTAGATCTTCCAAATTCTATTAAAATAATATTATAATATCCCTACCTTACTTATATAATCCTTAAATTGGACATAAGTAAATTCAAAAAATCCTTTTGGCTCGAATCAAAAGAAGTTACCCGATTTAGAGATAATGTATTCTCTCAAGTTCCATTCATGTATTTTCCTTCTTAACTACCTATTATATTATTATTCTATTATTACAGAACAACACCAATATAATAAATATACTAGTATGTTTTTATGAGAATTATTCTACCTACACTTACACACACCTCGATCTAATGGATACGAATATACTGTTTTTATGTATATAGAACTACTGCCTCACGAAATGATGATTGTTCAATTTTCTCTTACCACCTCTCATGCTGGCCATTATGATAGAACTTTATTGATATATCATATATATTATCTTTATATTGTCCCCATGATACTATATATTTATTATTTATAACATACCTTTATGCTTTCCATAATGTGTAAATACGATAATTTCATTTGAGGAAATGTAGACTACTGCCCCCTCAAAGTGATATGACTCGTTCATGCCATACAAGAAACATATAATGGATGGAATTAATGAACTTATGTAACATATATTACATAGATATTACACTATAATTATAAAATATCTGTGTATCATTTAGTTTTCATTCCTTTAATATGAAAAAGAAATGAAAGTAGCGTTCATGTGTATGTACGACCCACCGTCTCCATGAACGCTGCATTTAATTTTTTATCTCTTAATGTTATGGACTATTAAAATACATATAATATATATATATATATATATATATGATATTTAAATCATGAATATAATTATTTATATAATGGAATTTTGACTACATGAACAATTTACATCAAAACAAGTTCATTTTCGACTCAAGTACCAAATATCGACAAAACAACTGATGCGAATATGAATAATTATGTGATTGTTATAAAAAGGTATTAAGTGATATAATTCGAATAATAAATTTGAAAAAGGTTCTGAAACAATTATAAATTAACTTATGTTTATTATTCAGGGAGAATAAGGAATATACATGACAATTTGGACTCAAGGTAAGGGACTTCGTCTCAATATCCTGTCATTGAGGCATATTTTGAATTTATTTTATACTCTATATAATCAACCCCTTTAAATTTTAATTTAATTCAATTTTTTTTCAAAAGTAAACTCATTCTATGAAGTGTTTTACTAAATAACAAAAATGAATGTTTCTTTTTAATGTATGAGGCGACAACGACCTTTCCACCACCGCGAGCATTATTTGATATTTGGATTCCTATACAATCCATAATGTTTTAAAAAAGAGAAGTAAATACGATATTCCATTTTATGGTATTTTGGTATTGAAAATGGTTTTGAGAATTGATTGATTATATCAATATTTTGAAATTATTTCTTATGATTGAAATGTGGAAATGTTGTTCATGTGTTATGATTATGTTTTGGTTATTGGGCATTACTTTAGTATACGGGTGGTTCCATGATAAACCGAGGGCGGGTGTGCCCATGATAGCTCTCCAATGAATTGGGTAATGTGAAAGAGGTAAATGTTAAGGTTTCTCCTATGAGTTTTAGGGAATATACTGTGATGGATATTCCAAAAGTAACCCCAATGGTGACTCCCTATGTAGCCATAAAAGCTACAAAGTAAGTATATTATGGATTCCAAAAGTCACATTTATGCTTTATGATTTCTATGATTTATTTATAAATATTTTTATTTCATGAGGTATGTTATATAGATTATGTTTTATGAGTGATATGTATGATTTTATTGTTTTTTAAATATCCATGGAGTAATGTTTTCTTTACTTATTTTCTAACCTTTACTGAGCTTTTTATGCTCATCCCATGTTTTTGAAATGTTTTTCATACGGTATAACTAAGGGTTAGAGAAATGAATAATTCCAGAATAATTTTATCAAGAAAATAATTATTTTTTTAAAGAATTTTATTGTTGTGAAAAAATTGGATAGATTATAAGTGTCTACTTTTTAATATTTGAGATGTAATGTAATAGTTATGTTCTAATTCCCTATAACTCTAAACCTAAAAATACCTAAATATAAAATAAATTAAATTCTTGATCTAATGTCAAGATGGTGTAATGTTTAAGGTTGGGACCTAATAAATACCTTTCAACACATGATTTTAAATCCTTAAAGAAAAACTATTTTGGATCAATACATAGATATTTAATGATTCTTATAACTAAAACACAATTATTAAATTAAAATACATAAATAATTAAATATTTCTTCTTAAATGATTTATGTGGCTTGTGTCCTTCCTTGGTCTATGAGTTAACCCTTAGATTAGGGAATTCACTCCAATAATACCTATGTTCCCCCACACATAAGACATTGAACTTCTCAGCAATCCATTTCTTTGTGACCTTCATTTCTATATAGAAAAAAATTTCACATTCCATTGAGACATTCCATGGGGTTTCAAATTGCATATTTTTTACATAAAGGGAATTGAACCTTCGTTACTCCATGGTATCACTACATGAACTCTCAGAAAAATCTATCTTTATCATATTTGGAGAGTCTAAGAGTTAGTTAAGGTGAAAGTTGTTAATAATATTTCATGATAACTGATTAGGAATAATCATGATATATTTCACTCTAGTCATCATCCCATTGGGTTTCTCATAATCGCCACACTTTCCATTACATTTTGTTTTAGTATGATCCCTTCATGTTCCCACTGTTTACTGAAACCAAAAATCATAGTTTGAGCAACAATAGTTATATTGGGAAACCACATAATCATGAACATAATTTATAGGATGTCCAATTCATTACACTTTTTTTCATCTAATACACCTTAGGTTTAACATAGGTTATTCATGGTCACCTTCTATTCAAATGATTCATAATGATTCATATAAAAATGTGAATTAAGCCAAGAATATTCCTCGAGAGTGTAAAACCATGTTCATAGTACGAGAACACTCATCATGAACCAAAATTATTGTTGAAATATATTCGACAAACTATTTTCATGGTTATTACCTATATATTAACAAGTTCAAAAACTACATCAACTTATAGTATCCATATAAGGATTATTGCTTGGAAACCCACATAGACTCCACATTATAAAAATATTATTATGTTATTATATACATATACTTATCTTAAAATTCATTCATAGGGTTATGTTCCTTAATCTATGTTTTCCTATTTCTAGTTCCCAATGTTTCTGCTAAACTACCTTTGATACCAACTATAAGGAATCCAAACCTAGTAGCCTAGATTAAGTGGTTACTTTATTACATTGGCACTAGATAAAAGGAATCAGATCCCGAAGGAACAAATATTTTAGTAGTCTTGGTAAAGTTGATAGATACTTCAATATCACATACATTGGAAATCATAAAAACAATAAAGTTTTATCTTTGATAAAATCATTATCCATTATAGATTATACTTTTATATCAAACATAGTACATAATCTAGTAACATAGGGAAATGAAAACAAATAAAGGGTGAGAATAGATAATATGTAAGGTTTTTTATAGTGAAAGCTATCATGATTAAATAATACATAATCTATATGGAAAATTAAATGGGCCCATAAAGGGCTCTACAATGAAAGGGTTTCCCTACCACCGCCAGCTCCTATACCTCAGGAAGCTACATTTATGATCCTAGACTCTTCTTAGTGAGCTCATGGCTTGCTTCTCTTTCTGTGGCAGTGTCGTGGTTCGAGATCCAGTGTTTATTGGCGTTGAAGGTTCTGTTCCCTTCGTCTGGATTTTTCGTGGGTTCTGGTGGCGTTGTGGTTAGTATCCTACGTAACAAGCTTCTAGGACATTGATAGTCACGATCTTCGGTGGGATCGGCTATCAATAGAGGCACTATGTTGGTTTGAGGCCGAGATCTGGTCTGTTGTGGGATGAGGTAGAATCCATGTATTCTTCTCCACCTATGAGTGCTTTGGGTGGATCTGTGGCCTCCTTGTATGAGCATGATGGTGGCGACGAGCATTGTTTCAGTTCAGTTAGTAGAGAAGATCCCTATGATGTTTCCTCTTATGTCTAGGAGGTTGGTGATGGATTTAAACCTTTTATTTCATGATTTTTGTTGGGTGATTTTTGTTCTTGCGGTGAATTCTCTTTTGGTGTGAGTGTCTTTTTATGTGGTTAGCTATCCGGCCTGCTCTATGGACATTGGTGTTGATGTTGTGGTGGAAGTCTTGAATTTCCTGGGTGATTTGTCTCTTCATTTTGAATGTTGTTTTCCAGCTCCCTATTGTTGAAGGTTCTTGATTCCATATTCTCTTCAGATACTTCTCTAGATGAGGTTCCAAGCTGCATGTTTTCACTAGACTTATGGGAATTGGTTTTGGTTATTTGAGAGGGTATGAGATTGTCCATTAGTAATGGAATGCATTTTCATGAGATATCTTTTTTTGCAACGTTGGAATGATGGATAGTGGACTTAATGATTTTTATACTAGAGAGAGGCCATTATTTGTTGTTGGATCTTTTTTTTATTTTGGATGGTCGGGACATAATTTTATGTTTTATGTCATTGAAGTCATGTTTCTTGGTTTCTCACTTTTTCCATAATGGTGTTTCTATAATAATACATTTAATTTTCCTTCAGTATATAGAAAGGTAAAAGAGAAAACACATTTCATTTAATCAATAACTTGTGTATGAATAATAACATAGAAGGATTTAATTAAGACGGAATGATTCCATATAGATATTCACATGATATTGAATCTTATACATGTATATTATTCAAAACAATCACATAGTCATAATAAATTATTTTATAATGGTGGAATGCATAACACTGGACATCATAAACTTACTGTTGAAGCCTTGTTCCATGAAATTTTAAACTATGGGTATGTATACACCAAAGACCTATTTAAGGAGGGTAGTAAAGTAGTTTTTCTCATGAGACCTAATAATAAATCATAGGGATATGAAATTTTAGGCCCCACCCACCACTTAATAAGTCAAATTGATTCATTATATGATAAATAGTATAACTTAATCAACATTCCTTATAATCAATAACTATCTGTATTAAAAAAACTAAATAATGAATGTCAATACTTTCCCTAGTCAAATTGATCATAAACCATCTAGATAAATAATATGGATAATATCATTATAACACATACCTAGTGGATCATAATTAAAATAAATGGGTGTTTTCATTGATGGATATAATTACAATAAAAGTGTTATTAAAAACATTCTTTAGGAATATAAACTTTACAATTTGAAAATACATTTTAAAATCTAAAAATTTATAGAATATTATGAAAAATACTTTATTTGAAAAGAATCCTGTTAAATTATAAAGTAATACTAAAATCATTGAGTTTTCATTAGGGTGGGATATTTTGTTCATGCTGAGTATGTTAAAATGAATAGTCCTTTAACATTTTCGGTAAAATGGAAAAATAACTCATTCAGAAAAAGAAAAGAAGATTACTTTTAATCCATTTTTGTAAAAATTATATAATGAGTAAAATAATTATCTAATAAATCAATGAATTATATTAATAATGTTATTTAAACAATTTAAAAAAATATGCATATAGAAGAAAAATATTCCAAATCGAGTAGAAAAACAAAGTCGGTTTCCTTAAAAACATGATTTTGATATCTTGAGTACATAAAGAGTGGAAGATGAAAGTAAAAATTATAATTTATTTAAATATATATATATATGATAACAAAATATACTCGTTTTAAGATAGAAATATAAAATCATTTTCTTAGAAGATACTTTATCACAATCAATCTTGAATAATGATGAGATTGTGAAATAAACCCTTAACATGGGTTTGACTTCCTTAGTATGTCTTGGAACATGCAATATTATAAATATAAATTTATTATAAATATATTAAGGAACTATAATGAAATATATCATACCATATATGATTCACTTATATCCTTTTTCCCTATTTATAAACACGTCTATATTAACATTACAGTTCTGGGTGATAGCTTTTTCATTTTTCAGGTATGTTTTTGTTTTGTTTCTTTGTCCTTATACTTAGATCAAGATTCTATAAAATAAATAATATTAATAATTATATAAATATAATATATATTCATTTATTATATATATATATATTTAAAAAACCATTGAATCTAGATTTAGAATAATAAATTACACCATTCATGGAGATTGCAGACTCTAAGTACGCATGAATAATTTTTCAATATTTGATAGATGGAATGAAATAATGGTTAATAATAATTAAACATTCAAGGATAATTTTTATATATCTTATATATTTATTAAATATACCCTTATTAGAATCCATATAAAATTGAAATGAAAAACAGATCACATAGCTTCGTAGAGGTGGTATTCCAAACGCACGCGTGAGCGATGTTATCATTTTCTAACAAATTGGAAGATAACAATATAGATTTGATATTATAATTATATAAGAATAATTATGTCATAAATATAATATATAAACATTAAAACCATCATAATACACATCTATAAAATATTGTAATGAAAAATGAAAGGTATCGCTACGTGGAGATGGTAAGTCGTGCGTACGCACGAGCAATACATTCAATTCCCATTTAGTGGAAAATGTGGTGGATAATTGTGGTTTAATAATCATAATAATACTTCAGTATATTTACAATACAAATTTATTATTTTAATATAAATTACATATATTTATAGGAAGTAAAAGGAGTAAAAAAAATTGATCGGTTAAGGAAATTACATCTTCTTTGAAAGAACTCCTTTAAATCATTTCTTATTGAACTTAAGGATAGTCTTTTTAGAATCGATAAAACAATATAGCATAGATAAGTATGTTTAGAATAGGTTTTTTATGGGTTTATAAAGATAATATTATCATGGTTTCTTATATAATAGATGAGAGGTGTTTCCTGTATAATGTGAACAAAAGGACGCACATGGAATTAAGAAAACAATTTAAATATAATAAATTCATTTTCATTTGAAATTATCAAAATGTGGCCATAATTTAGATTTTAAGATATTATATAGTTTAAATAACTTTAACTGAAAAAATTTGGAATTTTTTAGGTGGTATTTTAAACCTTATCTTTTGGTTTAACCCCTAAGTTAAACTATTTTAACTTTTACTGCGGTAACACATTTTTCACTCTTTAAGGGTTATAATTTAAATTATAAGGTAAAAATTGGATCATAAATGGAAAATGAAAAAAATTTATATCATATATTATACTAATTTTCTCGAAATATTTTTAGCATTTTTAAATAATTTAATATAATATTATTTTTGAAAAAAAATCAATATTGTCATTTTGACAATATTTAATTAATTTGAATTTAAAGACATCAAGAAAATTATGTACATAAAATATATATTATAACACATATAATGGTTCATATATATCTATAAATTCATGGGTAACTATAAATCGCTCACACAATATTACTTTTAGAGTTTTTAAAATAATTTGTTTTATTTTTCTATTAATTGAATAAATACTATATTAGCGCTATATAAGAAATTAAGGAAATTTTTTAATAAATAAAAATTATAAATAAATTATCATGATAAAAAACATTATCCTAAAAATAAACATATATAACTAAACTTTTTTACTTTTTATCCATATAATAAATGTTTAGACATATTAAAATCAATAGAGTGACATTTTTCCTTATTCTAATTTTAAATTACTATAAAGGTTCCAATCCAAGAAATATGGATCCAAGTGGTCATAAATTTGGGAATTGGATGTAAATTTACTAATCTGTCCAATATGAAAATATGTAGGCATGTTTTTGGTTGATTTTGAGATCTCATCTAGTGGTTTTATCCCTATTTTACCAATTTTACCCATATCGAGGTGAAAACAATTACTAAGGTCGCTATTCATAATGAAAAAAAAATGAAAGCGAAATATTTAAGAATTAAGTATATCATGATTATAAATATTGAACCCATTTTTCAAGATTCAATTTCTAGAAGTGTAAGAAATTAATATATGATAAAAATACAAAATGTAGCAAAAAACCGTTTTTTGAAAATTATCTTTTTATGGGTAAAAAATGTTTTTATACCAAATTCAAACATAAAATTTATTATAATGAAATTAATTAGATTATGAATAATATAAATAAAATAATTTTAATTTTAAACCTTTTTAAAATATACTCTATGATAATTTTGACATGATTATTACCAAAATGATATTATTTTTATCAATTAAAATTTCCAAAATTTCCATAAATTATTTATAATTTTCTCTCATAAAATGAAATAAAAACCATTTTTGAATAAAATATATTTGGAAGAATAAAATGTCCTTACTAAAAATTGAGTGCTTATTTCTTAAGAATTAATCATTAAATTTCTATTTAGTTGGTAATTTATACATACATTTCATAATTTGTTTAATCTCATTCATTCTTCTAATTTGCAGACCAGGTTATACTGGTCATATTTAAATAATAATATTTCATGGTTTGTTTAATCTCAATGTTTCGTTATGTATATGCTATTTAAAATAGTGTTATTTTAAAATTTTCGGGTGTCACAAGGTATACCAAATGATTCATACCAAACACATCATACCAAAAATAGGGACATTAGATAGAGGGAGTACCAAAAATAGGTTCAATGAATCATGGGGCACTGGACACAACTCTCTAGATGGAGAAATATTGGACAGTCTGGTCCCAGTTACTATGTACTCTGGAAGAACATTCTACTAGAGAGTAGATATAATGAATTTAATTTTTAGTAATAAAAAATATATCAAGGAAATTTAAGTTACATCCATGAGGGAGTTAATTAATTACTTTTTAATATTGATGGGATCCAGTATAAAGCAAATCAATATTTCTATCGGGAGATAGGTGGAGCTTTTTGAGTGATAGATTAACTATGGGATATAGTATAGAGATCATTAACTTTTTTAAGACTATTAAGTAACTATGTTAAAGGTTATTCATTCCCAAAATATTTTTAAATTGTGGAAAAGTGTATTAGAAGAATAATTTGTGACTCAATGGGAGTTAACCTGATAAGGAGTAGCTGCTTACACTAATGTCAGACCTCAAAAAAATACACCTACACTGATTACATTAATTTCATATATATAGAATAACGGTAATGTATTAAGGTTGATTTTATAAATTCTGTACTTATTACCCGATTAAATAGGTTTAATCAACTTAAAATAATGAAGAGTTTAAGTTGAGCATAATAAATAAGATTTGGTTACCCCTAATTAACCCATCTCTTACAATGACTGCACAATCAATCAGGGAATATCGTTCATCATAATATTTCATAAATAAAATATGAATTAACCTAATTATATCTCATAGGAGTGTATATCTTGGTTTAAATTCTTATTCACACTTATCATGCATTAATGACAATCAAGTTGATACAAAAACCTCTAATTTCAGAGTTGTTACCCCTCAGTGCATTTGTGCCTCATCTATATCCACATGGTAGTATCCAAAAAAGGATATATTTACTTTAAAAAAAATGTTATCACTAATTAAATAAAACATTAGGATATTAACATATAATTATACTAATCCCTAGAATAGGTCATATGGCTATGTTCTCTAGTCAAATGTTTTCCAAAATCTAGTTCCCAAGGGTTATACTAAAATTCATTTTATACTAACTCTAAACCCTAAATAAAAGAACCCAGAGTCAATTGTTTTCTTTCTAAATTAGAACAAGATACTAGAGATCACATTCCAAAGTATCAAATAGTTTATTATTTCCAAGAGACAAGATATAAATAGGACATTGACATTACATTTAATGAAATGAAATATAACTTAAAATATAGTAAGAACTTTATTATTTCTTATCATATATCTATAGAATCATTCATCAACCCCTTATTGGTATTTAGGGGAAAATAAAACATAATAAAGTCTATAATTATATTCTTGGTATGCGTAAACACAAGATACATAAATCAATTTACATAAGAGAGCATAATTAAAAGGGTATGAGAACATAATATAACTTGACAAAGTCATACATAGTTTGTTATTGGTCATTAATCACAAATCCAATCATGCAAATTTATCATAAAAGGAATAAAAAATATGATTATAGAATCATCAATAATTGATCATGATCCATGATAACATATCATAAGTATAATAAATTAGTTTTTGGTATACATATAAGAATAAAAAAAATCATTTCCTTATTCAAGGATCTCTGCCAAAACTATCATAATTGATTGGGTTCACTGCCTATTCCATTATAACCTTAGTCAATGTTAACTAAAAAGACTATAATAGTGTATATAGTCCCTTAGAAACTAGTTTCACTCCCTATTATAGTTTTCATTATCTTATGAGATATCATTCTTTACCCAATGCATTGGCTAGATATAATGGAACCACTAGTATCTGGTTTATAACATAACCACTAATACTTGGTTTATAATAGAACCACACATACATGGATTATAATGTAACCAAAAATCCTTGGTTAATAACATAAAAACCCATCACATAATAGAAACCATAGATATGTGTGCCCCAAAATCAGAAAACACTCCTCATATCAACATAGCATAACCCATGGAAAATAAATGGGTTTCATAAAAATCTCATCATCCTAAACCAAAACCATCTAGAGAAAGAATAAAGATGATATCATTTGATCATATCCCTAGTAAATAAAAATTATCATCAAATAATTTTATCATTGGAAACAAATTACTTTAATGATTAATAAAATATTTCTTGAGGAAAATACCCTTTTCATTTTGAAACAACTTATTTAAAATCAAAAAAATTCCAAAATATTTGGGAAAGAATTATCCTTGAAAACAACTATAGAAAATTTTAAAGGAATCATCAAATAAAATAATAGACATGAAGGAGGGAAAATCCATTTATACAATATACATTAAAAGAGAACATTCATTTGACACTTTTATAAAAAGATAAAAATGAATTGTTCAAAAAACATATCATTAAAAGGATTCATTTTAAACCCTTTTAAATAATGTAAAAGTTAATGAAAATGTGTTTTTAAAAAGTTTCGAGTATATTAAAAAACATATATAATTTTTTAGGAGTTCAGACATGTAATAAAAAGTTCATAGACCAAAGTTGAAATAAGATAATCTTTTAATTAAAAATAGTTTCTTGATCCACTATTGGATTATAAACTATTGGTGATATGTTAATTTTTATTATAACCCATCATAATTGTTCTATAGTCAAAAAATGGATTTAAATTATTTTTTATGAAAGATAATTTCCTCCTTGCAAAAAGTTTTTTTGAAACACCCGTTGGAAAAAAATGAATTATTATTCATGAAGGAATTTTATTTCCATCAGAAAAGGTAATTAACGGTGGATAAGAATCTTCATCACTAATAAACTTTTGTGATAGAGTCCTATTTCAATAAAAAAAGGAACATAAATAAATATGAATGAAATTTATAAAACCAAATATATAAAACTTTTGACATATAAATTAATAAACATATTTTATATAATATGTCAACCAAAAAATTATCATAGTATTTTTATTTATTAAATATCACGAATAATTATAAAGGGGGAGGATCATTTGATGGAATACGTGGAGGGAACTAAATATCTATACCACACACAAGTAATCACATATACTATAATATCTACTCGTGATGGTTCTCATTCCATTGACAGTGACCCTTCTCTTGTTATTGTTGGGGATAAAGATTTTTCTTCCCTTTATGAATGATCTATATAATATCATTTTGAGCTTGATACGTCTCCTAATAATCTCAATAAAGTGATGATAACTCTATTTGAGCTACCCTCAAGATGGATGATGAGCACAAAATAGTACTATAATAAGTTTTAGGCAATAATTGAGAACCAATAATAATCAATTAGCCTTTCTTGATACCATGTTGGGATTCCTACATCCATGCCACCTCATCAAATCCTAACTCACAAGTGACATGACCCTCAGTCTTGACATGAATCTCATGTCCATGAGAAGTATCAGTCTCATATTCATTCTTAAAATGAACATTTAAATTAAAATAGTTAAAATATTAATTTAGGATAATTTAAAAAAAACATACAAACCACAATCTGGTGATGTCGGTCACCAATAATCTCTCCAATGGTAGGATCAAGGTACATCTTATTAAAAACATAATATTCTATAGCATATTAATGCTCAATTTACTATATGACCATAAACTAAACATTTTAAATTTAATGTATATATAACATATTAAAAAATTTACTTCTCATATGTCATTGATTAATACTAAAGGTACGACTACCAACTCTATGTATGACATCAAGTCTCCCCCGATTCTTTTACCTTAATAAAGATATCCTCTAAATACTATCACTTATCTAGTAGGATAAAAATACATACCAAACATAGGATGAGATGTAATTAGTTCGATGACTACAACAAGACTGCTAAAAAATAGTGACTCTAGCTCTCTTTATGGGTCTCTTTCTCAGATTCTGTAAAAAATGATAACAATGCTCACATATACAGATCTACCATGAATCCCTGGTGGTAGATCTCATACTATCATCTATGGGATACCATAAACCTCAGAAATTATTAATATTATATAGTTAATAATTAAATAAATCTCAAAATATATATTATTTATTTATGTACCATCCATTAATCAAACATGCAATGATGATTATCAGTGGGAATTTAATCCCCCATAACCCATGGTCCGAAAATATAATTACATAGAATCAAAAACCCTATACAATAAATATATGTGAAGAACTATGGGAAAAAACAACAAATAATCAATCAATTATTACATAAATAAGTTAATGAAAATTTTCTAAAATAAAAAATTGAACATAACTCTATATGTATAGATTTAAATCAATTTTTGAACATCACTTAGGAATATGGTTGAGAATAATTAATCTAGATAGGATACATATCTTCCGAGTTAATGATGTAATGTATGAAACATGCACGTTACATGACAATTCATTAGGATAATCACCAGGATGATCAGCGTCTATGAGGGTATAAAACAAATCATCGATATCTTCAACACCCATCTGAAATAAGAAAATAATGTTGTCTACAAATAATTGAAAACATGTATTATATAATAATTATGACTATACCCTGTATTTAATTGAATGATTCTTCATCTTAATACCAATCAATATATTTTACCATTTCAATATCCTATTCCTCCTCATCAGTATCATCAATTTCCATAAAAGATTCAGCTTCACCATCCCTTTCCATTTAAAATTCATTGGTTACATCCCAACATTGTCAACACTGTATTCTTATAACCATGGGGTTTCATCTTTAATATTTTTATATCTTAGAATAAAAGATGTATTTTGTGTTTTTTATTGAAATAATCCAATTTATTTTACTTCAATAGAACTACTTTAACTTGCACAAACATATTTTCATGAGAGTTCAATTTTATTATACTCCACTTGTCAATTAAATCTCTTGAGGCATCACAATAATTATCATAATGAATTTGATTTTCTTAATAATCTATCATAAATGGATCAAATACTATATGATGTAATTTATATTTAATTTTAATGATTCCACGATATGGATGAACTGGAAACCCTCTATCATTATCTAACCAATGAAATTTTAACATGTTTACAAAATTCTATCCCAGATAACATAACTAAATTATTTCATCTAGTATACCATAAAAGTTAACATCAATTTCATTTTGATGAGATCCTTTCAGGAAAACACCATTGTTCATTTTTTTTATACACCATATGTTCATGTATGAAATTGAAATCCATTAACCACACATGTGTTGTAATATTTAACCAATATGGATGGTGGGTCACTTAATATACATAATCGATCATCATTTTTATCTACATGTTTAAATACCTATAAAATTAAAAAATTAATTAATATTATAACAAATAATAAATTTATTTCATATGTTCAACCATACACAATTTACTTTACCATTTTTTTAAACTAGTATAAAAATTATTTTGTTGGTTTTCTTCAAGATAAGATGGTGTAATTTTTGTCAATTGTTTCTTAATACGATCTTTATATAATATAAAAACAAAGTTATATTATTTTAGTTTTTTTAAAATATAAATAATAGGTGAAAGTAACACTCATTATACAAGTCATTCAATTTATTCACAATGGAGAAGAACATATGTATGAGATTTGTATTTTTCATCATCTAAAAGGCATCATTCATAAACTATACCAAAACCATGTTTTGGTTAATTAAATACTGATAATTTATTATTCATTGCATCATCAGAATTTTCCCCATCAAAATCCATTCGATTATGTTTTGAAGGATATTCATATTGAAGAAAATGAGAACAGAAAAATTGAATTTCCTTTTACAAATATACTTTTCTATTGACCATTAAATTGATTCTTTGTTATGCACCTTTTTATTCATTATATTTATGAATCTATCATATGGGTAAATATATTAGAACTATAATGGTCCTACACATTTTTATTCATGTCATAAATATAATATTAAATGATCCATTAAATCAAAGAAAGCTGTTGAATTTATTTTCCAAGTAAAATAAAAATAAAACAACCTCTTATTATAGTTTACTCATTGCATCAAAGTATTATTTCACGACACCTATGTCTCCAAAAATATATGAAATTTCAATCTAAACACCCCAAATTAAGGAATTTAACAAACCATTAGGTCTAATCAGTATTATTATTTATATTATAACATGTCAATCATGACTTTTATTCTGGTAATATGACCGTTTCTGACACATCGAGATAAATTGTATACATAATCATTTTGTAATCTCAAATACAAAATAAATTTAAATAATAATAAATCATTTTCTTTATAAATTTTATATGATTCTTTTGGTTTCATTAAATTATGTGATCTTTCATTTTCATATGACTCAAGTTCTTGATGGTGCAAATTTGGGAATGATCTAATTGTGTCATTACATTATCTTTAGTATTACTAGGCATGTCCAAAACAATATAAAATATGTTATCAAAATAATTATTCTCAATATTCATGACATATAACATGTTATAAATCAACACAACAAACTAATATGGCAGATCCAAAAAATACTACACTTTATCAAATTATGATCTTTTTTAAATCCATCTATTTTATTTAATCTATAGTTAGTCTAAAGAAAATTGGAGGTAATGAAGTGATAATAAATTTTTTATCAATACCAATGATGATGTTTAGAGTTTCATCTCTTTAAATTGTACCTTTTCTGATTTTTTCCTTCATAAAGTATTGTCTATAGGAAGAAACTTGTAATGACAATAAAAAAGGGTTTCTTCCATTTCCAATAACAAAAACTTTTTTATGAATAATACAGTATAGAAAAGATTTTATACCATGTGTAGTTAAATCATATAACATGACATACATCAGAAAGTAATCAATTTTCCACATTAATGAAAATGTCATTTTTAAATTCTGTTTTTCAACTACATCATAAATACTGACACCATTACTCTATAATAAATTTAAACCATCAATCAATTGCTACAAATAAACCTCAATATTATCATTTCAGTGTCCTGGAATTATTAATGTACAAAAGATATATTTTTCATTGATCAACATCCAAGGAGGTAATTTATAAAGAGCTATAAATATGGGAAAATAAAAATACTGACTAATGTAATAACCAAATGAACTAAATCCATCAGTAAAAATACCTAATCACACATAATGAGATTTTGAAATAAAATACAGATTCACCTGATCAAAATGCTTCTATGAATCACCATTATAAGAATGATTTAAAATTTTAATTGTATGAATACTATATTTATATTATGTCATCAATAATACTATGTTGTGATGTGACGCCACAGACATACACTGTAGGATCCAGTGCCATAAACTTATACTTTATATTCATTCATTGATACTATATGTAAAAGCCTATATATAGTCACCCTTAATTGAAAAAATAATAATTATTGTTGAACCTATTACATCTGAAGGATCTTTTCACATTTATAGCTTTAGATAATTAATTCAGACCATAGACTAATAAATCTCATACCTTCTTCAATAAATTTATATTTTCCCCATTATATAAGAAACTACATAATGCATAAAAAGTCTTCAATGTCTCCAAAAAATTATTTCAAATATTTTATCACTTTAATAATGCCATGTGTACTACTTTTCTTCATAACATTGGGAAATAAAAATATATTAAGGGTTGAGTTAAAATGATTAGTAAAGTAAAACATTCAACTAAATAAATCATGGTATAAACATGGAATGAATAAGTGAACAATATGAATATATAATCAAATTGAAACTGAGAGTATGATATATCCATAAAAATAAATGAAAATATGGTTATAAATAATACTGGTCTCATACTGATAGAATGAATTATGTCAAACATCTAAGGAATTTTATCAAGGACTTATGGTGTGACACTTATCCTGTGATGGGGAGTGGTAAACACCAAAATTGAACTAGTTATGTCTCATGAGACCAATTGATTCATTGAGGGGATATATAATTTTGGGCCCCATCCATCACCCGATTAACTCCAATGAATTCTCCATACGATTCATAAATAGCTTTCATACTATTACCTTAGTAACCTCTTACTAAATAAAAACATGTATATCCATATAATAAAAAACATGGAATGTCAATACTTTTCCCCATGTTGATAAAATGGATAAGAAGATCATAACCCATCTAGAGAAAGGAGGTGGATAATAAAATGAAACATAGTTATATTTTTAATAATCATCCGTATTGGGATGTTAATACTTTTACAGTGTTAATAAAAGTGATAACATGATCATAACCAATCCAAAAGAAAATGGTGGATTGTTAAACAATATACCTTAAACTTTCCAATTATCACCCATATTGGAACGTCAATACTTTTTTCCCATTTAAATAGAATAAAATTATCTATAGGTGAACATAAACCAATTTGGATTATGTAAAATGTGATGTTCAAACCGTATAATAAAATTGGTATATGTATAATTCAATATTGGAATAACATGGTCATAATCCATAGATAGAAAGAAGGTGTATGGTTTCTGAATAATATAACCCAAGAAGTGAGGAATATTTTTCAAAGGTATTATGTGGTCATATTTTATATCCCTATAAATCCAATGATATCATACTAAATAATTTAATCAAAGGAAAAATATACCAAAATTATATGAAATAAGTTCAAAGAATAATAATAACTAAATGAATGAAAATAAAATTACCAAAAAATCTTACGACTTGGGAAACAACTAAATCAATAAGCATTTGAATATGAGAACATGATTTTTCTATTAAATCCAATGAAATAATATGTAACACCCTAATATTTAATGAGATATATTATTTTAATTTATTTTATGTCTTGTGTTGTAAACTACACCAAGATTAACTTGCACTATACGCAACACCGTATTAGCTTGAAGTATACACTGCACTATTCTTGGATTGTGTTGCACACAATTTCAAGTTCTTTTGAGAGAATTTATTTCATGAAACACTAAGTATAGATTTTTTTCAATGTATAAATAAAATAAGTTTGGATTATATTTTACACAACACAAAAGGAATCTTTCACTACACGCAATACTAACTTGGCTTGCGTTATACACAAGAGAGACCTTCCTCAACATCTTGCATTGTATGCGATGTCGAGTTTCACTAAAAAATGATATAATATTAAAATATTATTATTTAATGTGATATAAACTAGAATTTATACATATTATTAACCAAATATTTAATTTTATATTACAATAGCATTCATATTATACATTTTCTAGAACATGATATGAGAACAAAATCAATTTTCCGAATTGGGGAAGTATTTTTCAAAAAATGCACTTTTACACCTTTTGATGGCACACCCATTTATAATATATTTTTTTACACTTTTATAAGGTATATATTACAAAATAAACTTATTATTTTTATTTTCTACATATAAATTTTCTTTGTTTGAATTTTTGGAATTTTTATGACAAAATTCAAATTTTAATGAATAGTGAAAAATACTGCATTTTAATTCGAAACTGCTTTGTTATCTAATTTATTTATATAGTTATATTATCATTTTAATTTGTTTTATAGTGTAATTTGATTATGTCTTATTATTTAATCCAATTTTTGTCATTGGAATTAATTTTACATTTTAATTGGACATAAACACAAGTCAAGTTTTGGTAGATTTTACTTCCTAAAAAAATGCTTTTTGGTATGGACAATGGAAATTAATTTTAAATTTATTTCTGAAAATTCATTTTTTTGAATTTGGATAATAGATTCCATATTTTGAATAAGAATATTTAAATTGTGTAAATATTTACCTTTTATTTTTGGACATTATGAAGAGTAACATCAGTAATTATTGTATTTACCATGGTTAAAGGGTAAATCTGGTAAATAAGGATAAAATATTATATTATAATAATTTTAAACTACTCTAACACATATAATAATACTATTAGATGAGATATGTCCATTCAGGGGAATTCTTGGGTTGATTTTGGGACCAATGGAGCCACCTGGGTGTGAAAATGACATTTTATAAGAATTAATTTAAAATAAAGAGAAATATAACATAAACATGTATCTTTTACCAATAAAATTTTATGGTGAGGTTATATAACTGATATATTCAACTAAAAATACTCATTATAAATATAAAAATATTTCCTACACCATGATATTTTTTTTATAATTTTAGACATTAAATTAATAAATTTAATAATGACACAATGATGATGCAGTGATTGCTTCAGTAATAAAGGAATCAAATAAATGATATTATAAATGTTAAAATAAATGTAATTTGGTTATTTTAATGTCATAAACGAATTTTATGGATTATATTAACATATTATCTTTGATTTAATGCCTTAGGTGTGAGGGAATCAGGTTTTTATTATTTTTTTAAAAAAATCTAGGTATGAATAGTGTCCAAAATTAACATAATTCACAACTAAAAACATAAAATAGTTTATTAAATGATGTTAAATTCATAAAAATATAAGATTCATAAAAATGGTTAATATAAGTCCATATATGTCATAAAAACATTTGAGGATCATTTGACATGATATGGTAATTACATTAACACACAATGTGTAAATAACACGATATCATGGTAAGATTAAAAAGGGTAAAAAAAGGTTAAAACAAAAAGATAAGGATAAAAGAATATTAAAAACTTTTATAAAAATTATTGGATGATGTTTATTCTAACCCAAATCATATTATCTTATAATTAATTATGTCTTGGTCCATTTT